>QVTF01022896.1:12500-17500 GCA_003573665.1 Oxygymnocypris stewartii
CACACACACACAGAGACAAACACACACACGTACATAAAGACACACACACACACACCCACACACAGAGACACACACACACACACACCCACAGAGACACACCACACACACACACAAACACACAGAGACAAACACACACACACACACACACACACACACGTACGCACATAAAGACACACACACACACACACACACACACCACACACACACACACACACACACACACACACACACACACACACACACAACACTTGTAGTTTATGCCATGGTCTGGTCATAATGGATCAGGTTTGCTGCAGTACCTGCGAGTCTCTTCATCCAGGCTCCCTCGTCGATGCCCAGGTTGTTGTAGATGATCTTGAGGATGTTCCCCAGCAGCGTGTTCATGTGTTCGGAGGTCAGCGAGGTGCAGCAGCGCTCGGCGTGCTCCGGGTCGCTCTCGGGTCCGTGTTCCCACCAGTGAGACATGTAGCTGCACAGCATGGGCAGCAGCACCTCCATCACGTGAGGCATCTGTGTGTAACGCATGCCGGACTCGGCCAGCTCCATGACCTCCTCCAGCGCTCGCTCCAGAGACGGTACCAGAGCGCACACCTCCTCCACCCGAGCCGGGAGACCCAGCGCTGTACAGCAGCACAAACACATCAGCGTTAACAACACCGGTCACACAAACCACCACAGCTAGAGCTGTCACCGGCAAAACACCGGACGTGGAGCATTTCACCGCCGAGAATCCATAACACATCATTAGACCGTTTTACAAGCCTGCATGACAAACCCGTTTAAACTCATAATGAGTGATTTAATTGATCATTACATGCCATGCAGTTCGCTTTAATTATATACATGCGTTTAGGTTATAATCTTCATCTGGGAACAAATTAATCGATTATAATCGTGAAGCTCAAATCTACACGTAGTCATTTAAATACAGCGGCTACAACATTTCTGTCCTAAACTAATGAACAGATATTAACGATTAAGAGGATATTTGAATTAAACGAGGATTAGATCGTGTAGAAATAATCACCAGAATTTACTGTAATCTACATCAGCTCTATTGTTTATTATGTATTTTAACAGTTTTGTTTAATAAAACCATATGATTTCTTGTTTTTGATGCTTTATTTGAACTAATTATTATTGCATCATTGTTATGTATTTTAAGGGCTGTTGTTTGCTTATTTATATTACCACAATTTTTTTTAATAATTATAGGGTCCTATGAATTTTTATTTATTTATTTCCTAGTAAATTTCTTCTGTACTCTATTTTAATGATTCAATTAAATTGTATGTAAATTGTATCAGGTGTGTGTGTGACGTACCGGCGCGCTCTCGGGAGCTTTTGCAGTTGTATATGGAGAAAGTGTTGTGTTTGTTCAGACTGGGCTCCAGGAAGGCCACCGGAAACGCCCCGGAAAACGCCGCCAGACACTCGCCGAGAGCCGGACGGTGCCTGAACACAGCACACAACGGTCAACTGCAGCCGCTCACATACACACACACACACACATACACACATGTACATACATACACATGTACACACACACACACACACATACACACATGTACATACATACACATGTACACACACACACACACACACACACACACACAGAGACACACACACACACACACACACAGAGACACACATGTACATACATACACATGTACACACACACACACACACACACACAGAGACACACACACACAGAGACACACACACACACACACACACACGTACACACACACACACACACACATGTACATACATACACATGTACACACACACACACAGAGACACACACACACACGTACACACACACGTACACACACGTACACACACGCATACACAGAGACACACACACATACACACATGTACATACATACACATGTACACACACACACACACACACACACACACAGAGACACACACACACACACACACACACACACACACGTACACACACACACACACACACACACATACACACATGTGCATACATACACATGTACACACACACACACAGAGACACACACACACACACACACACGTACACACACGTACACACACGCATACACAGAGACACACACACACACACATGTACACGCACAAACACACACACACATTTACTTAAAATAAATCACTCAGTTGAATTCCTCACTTTTAAATTGCTTTAAATAAAAGTCTGCTAAATGAATAAACGCGAATCAATCAGACGGTTCATTACCTCTCAACATAAATACTTTTACTGGTTCCAAGTGAGTACAAACTGTTCAGAATCCGATAGCAGGACACCTGGACATCATCCACTGCAACGACACAGAGAACATGAGATCGAGACACGCAGTCATATGAGATATTAACATCCAGACTCACGTATGAGATCCTCTCCGAACAGGTTCTGCGCGATGTGTTCGAACAGCGACGAGAGGACGGGCAGCTGAGCGATGGTGGTGTAGTTTATGATCTGTGTGACTCCTTTGGGCTGCGTGCGCACGTGTGTGAACTGACCCTGCCGCAGGTTCTCCATCGTCTTCTCCAGATCTTCTGCTGCGTTCTCGAAAAACGCCCTCAGAGCCGCTTTGACCGAGTCCTGGCCGGTCTTCATCACGGTCCTGGATGCAAAATGCATAAAGTCAGTTTTTGAGCCACATACACTTCTAGAGAGCTCAACTGAGATCAGTTTCGGCAACAGTGTCGGGGGTAATGCATTACAAGTAACGCGAGTTACGTAATAATATTACTTTTTTCAAGTAACTAGTAAAGAAACGCATTACTTTTTAATCGTTCCTTGGTTACTTTTTCCCCATGTATTGACTGAGTGCGCCGTGTGAACATGATCTTACTGTAGATCTAATCTAGACTAAATATGAATGTGTATTAATTCATCCCACTCGCAAAAAACAGATTCAGTATTCATCAAAATGAATTAAAACAGTGAAACTCAGAATATGACACAAACCTGCAATAATTAAATATGTTAAACAACACAAATATATCTAATCTCATTTTATTAACCGATGTGTTTGCTGCAGATCTTTGATCCAGTTCAATCATACTTATAATCACAAATGACTTTAGATAAACTAACAATGTTTTTTTATCACTGAAGAGAGTTGAATCTTCTCCTGTGATCTTCTGTACAGACGTGATTTACTCGTCCTTCAGTCTGAGGTTTATTCATTACACTTTATGATGTGAAAGGTTTTTATATTCACTATAAATATAACTTATTGTATTAAAAACAAACAATCAAGCCCTGCTCATATTTAAAAAGTAACGCGAAAGTTAAACAAAAGTAACGTAACACATTACTTTCCATAAAAAGTAACAAAGTAACATAATAAGTTACTTTTTTTTAGAGAGTAACGCAATATCGTAAAGCATTACTTTTAAAAGTAACTTTCCCCAACAGTCAAATATATCTCAATCAACATGTGTGTCCTTCATGTACTCTATGTATAATCTAGTAACTGTTAATCTAACACCATGACCGTTGGGGGGTGTCTGACTAACCTGGCGTCCAGCGTCTGTCCCAAGATGTGCAGGCAGTTGACGATAGACGTGGCATCATTCCCTGAGACACACACACACACACACACACACACACACACAGAGACACACGACGACACGATTACTGATCTCAGACACACGGACTATCCAATCAGACTTCACACGCTCAGATACAGATACTGAGTTCAGTCTCAAAGACACCTCCAGACTCACAAAGCACCGCAAACACGCTTCAAACATGACAAACAGCAGCTTACCAAACAGAGAGATCCGGTGCCGCACCAGAACGGCCAGTTTACAGAACAAGCTGAGTCACAGGAGAGAGAAAACATCAAGACCACACAAAGTGTGTTTAGAAACAGAAGAGATCATAAAATACTGTTCCTGCATTCCTGGGTTTTGTTTTTACAAACTGACGAGCAAATTAAATCACTTCTATATTTTTTGCAGACTGATGCTTAGAGATGTAACGATTAACTGCAAGCCATCGATTCAAACCGGTTGAGATGATAAACGAATCACGATTCAGTTAGTGGAAGGAGTTTATCTGAATGCATGTCTGGGGGAACTTACGGTGTTTAGAGAAGTTTAGATGCTATTTTTCTTTCCATCTTGCCTCTATATAATACATATTAAAGAGCATAACCGCAGCGCTGCTTTGTTTACAGCGGTAACCAAGGAAACACTGTATCATAGCTGTTCATAAGCGCTTTGTTTACAGCGGTAACCAAGGAAACACTGTATCATAGCTGTTCATAAGCGCTTTGTTTACAGCGGTAACCAAGGAAACACTGTATCATTGCTGTTCATAAGCGCTTTGTTTACAGCGGTAACCAAGGAAACACTGTATCACTGCTGTTCATAAGTGCTTTGTTTACAGCGGTAACCAAGGAAACACTGTATCACTGCTGTTCATAAGCGCTTTGTTTACAGCGGTAACCAAGGGAAACACTGTATCACTGCTGTTCATAAGCGCTTTGTTTACAGCGGTAACCAAGGAAACACTGTATCATAGCTGTTCATAAGTGCTTTGTTTACAGCGGTAACCAAGGAAACACTGTATCATAGCTGTTCATAAGCGCTTTGTTTACAGCGGTAACCAAGGAAACACTGTATCATAGCTGTTCATAAGCGCTTTGTTTACAGCGGTAACCAAGGAAACACTGTATCACTGCTGTTCATAAGTGCTTTGTTTACAGCGTTCATTTTTGATGTATAGCTTCACAAAACTGGAGTCAGATCATTCTGTTTTAGCTTCAAACTTAGAAATTATACAATCTAATTTGATTCAAAATGTACACAGCATCTTTGTTTGGATGATGATTAAAATACAGCGGTTTCCTCTCACTTTAACCAGAAAGAGCGCAGACAAATCCTTAGTTTGTTCATATGAAGAGATTTATTGTTACTTATTTGATTTGGAGCTTGCTTTAAAATTTATATTTAGTTTTGTTATTTACATTATATTTACATTATTTTGTTAA
>QVTF01022896.1:22500-32500 GCA_003573665.1 Oxygymnocypris stewartii
TTGTAGTTAATAGTGAATAAGTGTTACTGAAAAAAATGTAAAAGGTACTAGTTATTTTAATAATAATAATTAAATCACATTTATATAGCGCTTTTCTAGGCACTCAAAGCGCTTTACATACAAGCGGGGGTATTAATATTAATATTGATATTAACAGTATATTCTGTCTTATTTTACAGACTTTTCTTAAAGTGTAGCACACTAACTAACTACTAATACACTGCTTAAAACTATAACCGTTCACAATGTGTAGTTTTACTAGCTAATTACACTAAATTGTAATCGTGTACAATTTAATGTTTTTAAAGAGTTATTAACATTTTAATATTATATTATTTTTAGTGGTGGGCATAGATTAATTTTTTTAATCTAGATTAAAATGGCTCATTTGAATTCTGCCGAAGGCATTCAGAATATGTGTGCTACCCAAATAATGACTAAAAGTAAGTCTTTGAGAACGGGTTTCTCAAGCCAGGTGGCGCATTAGACCAGGGGCTCATCTCCTGTTTCCAAAATGCATCACAAACTTTAATCTCTTCCCGTCCCAATCCCACGAAAAAACTGGAGGAAAATCCCGTTCCACTCCCGGAAGAATGACTCCCATTCCCTCCCACTCCCGTGTTGTTGCTTTTTTTTTTCTTTTTTTTTGCGATAACTGTCAATTACAGTAAAAATATAGTACAGATCACAGCGTGCCCACCTTATTAGTTGAATAAAAACCCAAAATGTCGTTTTTTGTTATTATATTGAACTGAAAGCCATCTTATGCACAGTGTTGCACAGATTAAATTTCATGTAAATCATCCATGCTAACACACACGTCTTCTATTTTTATTTTTTAGACATTTCACTCTCTATAGATATATTTTTCAAAGTTTCTCGCTCAAGTTCACATGAGACCTAAAGCGCATCCTGTTTGCTTAAAAGCGCAACGTTTCGTTGTTATTCTGAGTGCACACAAATAAACGTAGAGTCTTTACAGATTCGAAAGATGTATTAGGCTACTTTTATCTGTATGACCAAGAATGACGGAGATTTTAAGAGCAAGTGAACGCACCGGAGCCTGTCCTGCAGCAAACGCGCTTCCACACAAACACTTCAATAGCGCACATTTCTCTAGGTTAACATCATATTGAGCGGCCATGTAAAGTTGCTACTACATACATCTTTCAGATGAAAAGCCATATTTGAGGTTGATGAATGATAGATGAGCGTTTGGATGTCCTGCCCGATTGTATTTCCACATAGACCAGCCGTTAACAATCTGTCCATCACGGACTGCGAGCCTCTAGTTCGAAGACTCGTTCTCGCCCCCTACAGTGCAATTCGGCTAGGTATACATCCGCGCTAAAATATCAGGGTGAAAGTCATCATAGCTTGCGTAGTATAGACCCAGCTCCCAACCCAACTTTGAGATTAGATTAACGGCGATATTTTTTTTATCGCCCGATAAGAGTCTCGCGTTAACGCAGCACGTTAACGCCGATAACGGCCCACCACTAATTATTTTACAAACAAATCTAAATTAACATTTATTTATTTTTTGGTGCCGTGACCCTGTCGTGATTACGTGATGATGTCACACCGTCATTGAGCAGCTTTCTCCGGTAATGAGTTGGCTCAGTTGCTAAAGCGCATGATTCCTGAACGAGAGATCGCACGCGTCTCACCTTCAGAGGCATCTTCGTGTGTTCGTTGAGCACCGGAACGTCAAACACCAGACGCCTCAGCAGATGCTGCATCATCGAGGGACGCAGCTTACTGCAAAACACACCGAGTCACATGATGCACGCTTGAAATGTTACGTTTAAATATGCATTTTATAATTAAACTCTGTGTACAGTCAAAATTAAATATGTGTTCTGAGTTCATCACACCACAGATAAATGTGTTATTGTGAAAAGGGTGATCTAGGCTGACACCAGTTACTCTAATTAATTACTAATTACATCTTCAACAGTGATTTAATTAGACTACTGTACAAATTACTCTCTCTAATAACTAATTAAATTCAACCTCGACGAGTTAATGATACGAGGATAGACATGAAACACTTATTTTAATTCTTTCAGTAACTTTATTAATTATTCTGGTCAGTTCTCACTATTAACTATGCCTCAATATACTCCTAATTAATACTTAGTAAGAATTGATTAAGGATTTAGAATAAGACATTAACATGTGCTTTTTACGTAATAATAAACCGCCAATATAAGAGTAATGTTCATGCTAATAACTAGTTAATAGTGAGAACTGGACAGTGTTAACGATGTTATTAATTACTCACCGAAGTATTTAAAGTGAGAATTGTAAATGTTGATGTTAAATCACTCTACACAGTGTTAAGTTCAGTGACTGTAATTAATCCCGTACTGTACTGTTACAGTAAATTATTAACTATACACCCCACACTGGCTGACACTAACGAGTCCTCACCCGCACATGGCCAGCAGACACTCCTCGATAGCGTCTCTCTGTGCTTTGGTGAGACAGCAGCCTTTGGACAGTCTGTAGACGGTGTGCAGCAGCGAGTCGATGAGCGACGCGAACGGCTCCGTCCCGGCGAACAGAGGAGCGCATTTAGTGAGCAGCGGCAGCACCGCCGTGCACAGGTACCGGTTCAGAGCCAGCGCCATGTCTGTCGCGCTCAGAGCCACCTGGAGGTCAAAGGTCACACGGAATGAGGGGAGAGGTCAAAGATCGCATGAGATCGGTGTCACGTGACTCACCGTGTCCAATGAGGCGGCGGCTCTGAGGTCAGGAAGAAAGCCCACTTCCAGCAGGTGCAGGAGGAAGTTCTGGTCCTCGATGCCGTAAACCCGGTCCAGGAACAGAACCATGGCCGCTTTGTGATCAGGACAGAATCCCGCTGACATGTCCGGCTCGATCACAGAACCGTCTGAACACACAAACATACACTATATATCAAATAAGGGTGTGAATCGGCACTGGTTTCACGATTCAGTTCAATTACGATTATCAAGTCAACAATTCGATTAAATTCGATTACGATTATCATGCCAACGGTTCGATTTAATTACGATTATCAAGTCCCCGATTCGATTCAATTAAGTTGCGATTATCATGTCAACGATTCGACTCAATTCAATTGTGACCACCAAGTCAATGATTCTATTAAATTACGATTATCAAGTCAATGTTTTGATTCAATTAAGTTGCGGTTATCAAGTCACCAATTCGATTCAATTTCAATTGTGTTTATCAAGTTAACGATTCGATTAAATTACGATTATATGACAACGATTTGATTCAATTCAATTATCATGAAGATATTACAAACATTAACAGCTGATGTGATGTGCATAGTGGAAATTGCTACACATCAAAATAAATACACAAATCTGCTGATGATGTATATCAGTCTGCGCGTTACTGTAAATGTAATTTATTGTTCTTGTTTCACGCAATGTCAAGATGCATCACAAGAGGAACCCGGACGCTTCTCTTGACGTGAGTGCTGTAGTGAAGAGCGGTCAGACCTTTGGCCAGCGTAGGCATCAGGAACGGGATGCTGATCACTCCCACCAGATCCTCGATGGGGATGAGCGAGCGCAGGATGGCTCGGATACGGATGGCCTCTCCCTTCCCGGCGTGGATCAGCTGACGGAGGAGAACCACCAGAACACATAGATCACGTCACGAGAGAACCTGATCGACATCAAGCCTAATGTACATGGGATCTTATGCTGTCAGTCGTTATGACAAACTTACGTGCATCTCTGGAGCGCAGCGGCCCAACAGATCGATCAGCGCGGCGTAGAAGGTCATGATGGCGTTGCCCATGTGAATGGTGTCGTCTTCCTCTTCCTCCATGATGTCGTTACTAAAGACACACAGAGCATCATCAACAGTGTTTGATTGAAGTTTAGCCAGCCTGATTTTTTTTTAAACACCCTATGTGGATTTTTATCATTTTAGGATGGATGTGTACACACTAATGTTCAAAGAACTTAAAAAGTGAATTTTGCATCCGATGACCCCTTTAAAGTTGTATCATGTGACCTGGACGCTGAAATGAGGCTCATGATTTAGTGTTTATTGCGTACAGTGTCCTGCTCTCCTCTGTAGTGGGTGATGGTCCGTCTCTGCCGGGATCTTCTGAGATCTTTATGGCCTCCTCCATCGCCGCCAGCAAGCCCGTTCCCGCCTTCTCCGCGCAGGGCGGGGCCAAAACACTCAGGCCGGCGAATCAGGAGCCGCACCACCACGTTAGCGTTCTCCTCCACACTCTCACCTGAGACACACCAAAACAACCATTCACCCACAATACATCACCTCCAGGAGAACATGCATCAGAACAACAACCGCTGGCAGGATCTGAATAGAGAGATAAATGTGACCCTGGAGCGCAAAACCAGTCTTAAGGGTCCATTTTGTGAAATTGAGATTTATGCATCATCTGAAAGCGGAATAAATCATATTTCCATTGATGTATGGTTTGTTATGATAGGACAATATTTGAAAATCTGGAATCTGAGGGTGCAAAAAAATATAAATATTGAGAAAATCATCTTTAAAGTTGTTCAAATGAAGTTCTTAGCAATGCATATTACTAATCAATAATTAAGTTTTGATATATTTACGGTAGGTAATATCTTCATGGAACATGATCTTAATATCTAATGATTTTTGGCATAACAGAAAAATTTATAATTTTGACTCATACAATGTATTGTTGGTTATTGCTACAAATATAGCTGTGCTGCTTATGACTGCGTCTGTGCTGCAGGGACACATTTGCAATAATGGGGTTAAATCTTGAGTGTAACTTGTACATGCATATACACACATATTTTAAAGCCCAAAAAGAGGAAAAAACACTCTTATGTCCTTTTTGTTTGACTGTGTTGGATAAGTAACTCTTAAAATAACTTTATTTGGCTAAATCTGACCAAAATCTAAACACTCATGAATGCAGTACACGTTGTATGTGTATGTCTGTTATGTGAATATGTTGTACTTTGGAATGTGTTCATTTTCTTCAGTATTTGTTTGGGAAACAAGGGGTTAAAAAAAGAACACCAACCGTTACAGAAGACGGCGAACCGGAGGAAGTCCAGATAGCGCTCTCCCTCCACCGGGTTCCAGCCGATGTCAGGATAACCTTTAGACATCAGCATCACACAGCTCTGGAGACCACAGCCCGCCAGATACTGCACCACCTGAGACACACACGCACGCACGCACGCACGCACGCATGCACGCACACACACACATTTGAACATTTGATTTAACTCCAGCATATCATAAATACAACACACAGTACTTTGCCAGCCGTGTAGCCCTCTTTTTGAGCATCCCAAATTGTTAAAGCCCTGTGTGTGTGTGTGTGTGTGTGTGTGAGAGAGAGAGAGACAGAGAGAATGTGTGAGAGAGAGAGAGCATCTCTTTATGCCCTCTTTTTGAGCATCCCAAATTGTTAAAGCCCTGTGTGTGTGTGTGTGTGCGTGTGTGTGTGTGTGAGTGTGAGAGAGTGTGTGTGTGTGTGTCACACTCATACACACACACAGTGTTCGGCAGCCCACATCAGCCAATCAGAGACTGAAGAGTGAGCGAGAGAGAGAGAGAGAGAGAGAGAGAGAGAGAGAGAGAGAGAGAGAGAGAGAGAGAGAGCGAGAGAGAGAGAGAGAGAGAGAGAGAGAGAGAGAGAGAGAGAGAGAGAGCGAGAGAGAGAGAGAGAGAGAGAGAGAGAGAGAGAGAGAGAGAGAGAGAGAGAGAGAGGCACCTTCTCGAGGTCCGGTTCTCTCAGCGCCAGAGCCAGTTCATTATTATCCATCACAGACGCGGCGGCCACATCCAGCGGAGTGGACCCTCGCATGGACGGAGACGCTACAGAGCACACACACACATGATTAGCGGACGCTAACACGAACACCTCTCTCAGGAGATCTGCAGACGTCTTACCGAGGCCCACGCTGCTGTTCTCCAGCAGGTAGCTCAGGTGATCAAACATGGCCTTCTGGTTCTGACGGCTGATCCGGCAGAAGTAGCACAGGAACCGACAGCAGTTGGCTACCATCTTAGGAAAGGTGATTTCCTGAAGACCAAGACACTCGTTCAGTCACACTGTGCTCTGCTTGGGGGCCCAGGGCCCGCTTGCATGAAAGCCCTTAAGCTAAGAAACACCTTAGTTATGAAGTTAAAGGAACCCTTTAAAAGCAGGACTGTCCAAACTCGGTTCTGGAGAGCCGGTGTCCTGCAGAGTTTACCTGCAACTTGCCTCAAAACACCTGCATGGAAGCTTCTAGTATGCCTATTAAGAGCTTGATTAGCTGCTTCAGGTGTGTTTAATTAGGCTTGGAGCTAAGCTCTGTAGGACACCGGCCCCCAGGACCAGGTCTAGTGACCCCTGCTTTAAGGGGACCTTTAGAAAACTCCTAAAGGTCAACTTAAGGCTGTCATTAAGTATCCCTAAATGAGTGCTCATTTAAGCGTTGCTACAAAGTTCTTTCAGTACTCTTTTACCTTCATAAATTAACCAAAACAGCTCCCTTAAGTTATTATAAGCTCAGTATTTTCTAGCTCAAATGTGAGACGTTTTTTTTAAGACCTGCACAAATAAAATATCATATAAGTTTAACTGTGCAATGGTAACATAACATATTAAACTGTAAAAAACACTTTGGTGTGACTTTAAATGAGCCAGAAACTCATCACCAAACACCAATGACTTGTGCATTCATTATATGGACTTCTTTAGAAGAGAAAAAGGCTCTTCCAAACTATTCAATTCCCTAGAATATCATTATATGCTTAAACATTAAGATTTGCACTCATGAAAATTACTAAAGCAGTCAAGCCTGGTCATTAGAAGGGGTGCCAATACTTTTGGCAATATAGTGTATATATATATTAGATGTGATAATGGTATGTTTAATCACCTTGGACTCTCCTCCACCCAAGACGTTCACCATCACCTCCATGACGGTCTCGTGCATGCCGAGCGCTCTCATCAGGTTCGGATGCTGGTAGAACACCTTGTTATTCATGATGTCACTGCGGACAGGTCAGAGGTCACACACACTAAACACCAGAGCCTATACCCGCCACTGCTGTAAACTGTGAATGCTTTTTACATACTTTTAATAAATCGTGCACCATGCTGGTGAAATGAGTGTGAACGCGCTCGGGATCATTTTGAGCTACATGCAAAAAATACCTTGAGGTTTTCACATAAAATGAGTTCATTAAGTCCTCGTCTAGCGATCCAAATCGTAATTAAACATCTCAAGTGATCTTTATCGCTTCTCGCACCGATTGACCTCCGCATAAATGCACTCATATTCACAGAATTACAGTATTTCAGTTTTCACGCAAGCGTAATCTGCCGTGTCTTAAGTGAACGTTTGGGGAAAATATCAGATGTGTGACATTATATTAGATCCGCGCCGTACAGTAAGTCTTAATATATACAGACCGTCTGTCGCATTAATATTCATAACAATAAAAGAGGGGATTATTTACTGCTCTCGATTGAACTGATTATTGTTTAATAATCAGTTTATTTGTAATAAACACACTAAAGTGATTTCTACATTTGATTATTTGTTTTTCTAACTTGAATGCTTTTGTTTAGATGTAAAATTAAAAAAGCATTATTTGTATTATTTTTTGCATCTGTTCTGATTTATAATATCAAAGATAAAATATCTATATTGTGATTATTATTATTACAGTAATTATTATAAAGAACTGGAGGAAAAATGGTGATTTTGATTTGTAACCTTCAGAAAATGTTCTATTTTTCTCAACTTATGAACGTGAAACTATATTTGCATTATGTAATAATGATATTTAATTGTTTATTTATCAAATACGTGTCCCTGGAGCACAGACGCAGTCATAAGCTGTCTGTTATGCCAAAATCATTAGATATTAAGATCATGTTCCATAAAGATATTACCTACCATAAATACATCAAAACTTAATTATTGATTATTAATATGCATTGCTAAGAATTTAATTTAAAGATGATTTTCTCAATATTTAGATATTTTTGCACCCTCATATTCCAGATTTTCAAATATTGTCCAAACCATACATCAATGGAAATATTATTTATGTATGATGCATAAATCTTATGACTGGTTTTGTGCTCCAGGGTCACATATATATATATATTGTTTATTATTTAACATTATTATTCGAACACACATTTATAATTGTTATAATTATTCATTACAGCCATTTAACAGCGTTCCCCATGTTTCAGACTGCTGCGTTTAATCTCAACACAGTTAATAGTGTTCATTAATTACGTGTGGTTTATAACTGATGATTTTTATCATACATTCCTGTCATAGTCACCACCACTCATCCATATGATGTAGAAGCGTCACATGCTCTGTAAAGAGATTTTCTCTGACTCACCTGAGCCCGTGGATCATCAGCTTCTCCTCCTCGCGGCCCATTCTGACGCTGAGCAGAGAGCGGATCTGACCCAGAGACGCCAGCAGGCTGATGGTGTCCTCCACCGAGACGCCGTTGATGGTGTAGGTCTTGGGCAGCGCGCGCACCTGGCCGCCGATGCCGTCGTACTGCCGGTGGAGCAACACGAACATGGCCCGCACCAGCTCGGGATCCTCGATGACCGACTCCTGAGCCCAGCGCACCATCGTCTCCGAGATCAGCTGCTGCAAGGTGCCTTCAGACAGAAGCAGAGATCAGCTCGGCGAGAGCATATCAGTGACCCTGCAGCCTTTCTAGCAATAGCCAACAATGCATTGTATGGGAACTGAATACTAGAGATCGACCGATATATCGGTTTACCGATATTTTCCCCGATATTTAAGCATTTTTACCATTTTTACTGGATAAATCAGTGTTTTTGAATGAATTTCTTGAATGAATGATTCAATGACTCACTCAAGATTGGCTCGTTTCATTACTGGATAAATCAGTGTTTTTGAATGAATTTCTTGAATGAATGATTCAATGACTCACTCAAGATTGGCTCGTTTCATTACTGGATGAATCAGTGTTTTTGAATGAATCTCTTGAATGAATGATTCAATGACTCACTAAAGATTGGCTCGTTTCATTACTGGATGAATCAGTGTTTTTGAATGAATCTCTTGAATTAATGATTCAGTGACTCACTCAAGATTGACTCGTTTCATTACTGGATGAATCAGTGTTTTTGAATGAATCTCTTGAATGAATGATTCAATGACTCACTCAAGATTGACTCGTTTCATTACTGGATGAATCAGTGTTTTTGAATGAATCTCTTGAATGAATGATTCAATGACTCACTCAAGATTGGCTCGTTTCTTTACCGGATGAATCAGTGTTTTTGAACAAATCTGTTGAATGAATGATTCAATGACTCACTCAAGATTGACTCGTTTCATTACTGGATGAATCAGTGTTTTTGAATCAATCTCTTGAGTGAATGATTCAATGACTCACTCAAGATTGACTCGTTTCATTACTGGATGAATCAGTGTTTTTGAATGAATCTCTTGAATGAATGATTCAATGACTCACTCAAGATTGGCTCGTTTCTTTACCGGATGAATCAGTGTTTTTGAACAAATCTGTTGAATGAATGATTCAATGACTCACTCAAGATTGACTCGTTTCATTACTGGATGAATCAGTGTTTTTGAATCAATCTCTTGAGTGAATGATTCAATGACTCACTCAAGATTCACTTGTTTCACTACTGGATGAATCTGTGTTTTCGAACGAATCTCTTGAATGAATGATTCAATGAATCACTCAAGATTCACTCGTTTCATTACTGGATGAATCAGTGTTTTTGAATGAATCTCTTGAATGAATGATTCAATGACTCACTAAAGATTGACTCGTTTCATTACTGGATGAATCAGTGTTTTTGAATGAATCTCTTGAATGAATGATTCAATGACTCACTCAAGATTGACTCGTTTCATTACTGGATGAATCAGTGTTTTTGAATGAATCTCTTGAATGAATGATTCAATGACTCACTAAAGATTGACTCATTTCATTA
>QVTF01022896.1:37500-45000 GCA_003573665.1 Oxygymnocypris stewartii
GTTTGAGTGTGTGTGTGTTTGAATGTGTGTGCGTGTGTTTGAGTGTGTGTGAGTGTGTGTGTGTGTTTGAGTGTGTTTGAGTGAGTGTTTGTGTTTGTTTGTGTTTGAGTGTGTGTGCGTGTGCTTGAGTGTGTGTGTGTGTGTTTGTACCTGTTCTCCTCAGGTATATGGAGCGTCATGAACTGCAGTGGTTCTGAACTCTGCACCATCCAGCCCAGTCTCTCACTGACCCTGCTGACCTCTGACCTCAGGAACTGATTGGGCACACGGCTCCATAACACAGATGTGAGGAACTGCACGTGTAACCGTGGCGGACACTGAGAAACCACGTTCTTCCGCTCGCTTTTAAACAGACCTGCAGAGAGCGGCATGACACTCTACACACACACACACACACACACACACAATCAAACTTCCACATAAGAGTCTTTACACATGTCATCATCTCACAGATGTGCTCCTGTACGAGCTAAACTTACACCCGTCCTCTTTGTGCATCCAGAGCGAAAATAAAAATAGCCTCAGCATCCTTTGTATGCGTGTATGCGTGTGTGTGTGTGTGTAGAGTGTGTGTGCGAGTGTGTGTGTGTGTGTGAGAGAGAGAGTGAGTGTGTACGTGTGTGAGAGAGTGAATGCGTGTGTGTGTGTGTTTGCGTGTGTGCGAGTGTGTGTGAGAGAGAGAGAGTGAGTGTGTGTGTGTGCGTCTGTGAGAGAGAGAGTGAGTGTGTACGTGTGTGAGAGAGTGAATGCGTGTTTGTGTGTGTGTTTGCGTGCGTGTGTGCGAGTGTGTGTGTGTGTGTGTGTGAGAGAGTGAGTGTGTGCGTGTGTGAGAGAGTGAATGCGTGTGTGCGTGTGTGTGTGCGAGTGTATGTATGTGTGTGCGAGTGTGTGTGTGTGTGAGAGAGAGAGAGTGTGTGTGTGTGTGTGTGTGTGTGCGAGTGTATGTATGTGTGTGCGTGCGTGTGTGTGTGTGTGCGCGCGTGTATGAGCTCACCTTGATGCGTCCCAGTTCGAACTGGAAGATGTTTGGACTGGTTGCCTGAGCAAACACTGCAGGGAACAGTTTAGTGCTGGGCTCCACCTGCAGACACAGTTAGGCTGCTAGTTAGTTCTAGTCAGAGCTGAGTAATAACTGATCACATGTAATCTGGATTACTTAATCAGTTTCTAAATGGATTGCATGATTACATATTATTTACACAATATCAATAATTTATTGGTTCTCCCTAATTCCTCTTTTTCATCTTTCTGTAATATCCTACAGCTTATATACACTCAAAGTCTTCAGAGGTCAGTCATTAGTCTGATTCACAAAAATCATTTCAGGGTTCAACATTGCATCAACGACTGAAACACGTTCATTTTTATTTCTATTATCAGCTATTTTATCATGTATTTCTTTGGAAGGTGTTTGTCTTTACACATTAAAGTGCACTTTTTCTCTTTCACCTAATATATTTATATTTAAAGTACCCGAGATTTTAAATCAATATTTTAATGCTTAAGCATCTAATTAGCATATTCACTGACATTCGTTACAGTTACATGACATGCAGGTGAACAAATACAATATTTCGTTTTTTATTTTGATTAATTCAAAAATATTTTAATTTAACATTTTTATAATTAAATTATATAAGTGTCCCTGGAACACAGACGCAGTCATAAGCAGCACAGCTATATTTGGAGCAATAGTCAACAATACACTGTATGGCTCAAAATTATCATTTTTATTTTATGCCAAAAATCATTCGATATTAAGATCATGTTCCATGAAGATATTACCTACCATAAATATATCAAAAAATAATGATTGATTATTAATATGAATTGCTAAGAACGTAATTTAAACAACTTTAAAGATGATTTTCTCAATATTTAGATTTTTTTGCACCCTCAGATTCCAGATTTACAAATATTATCAGATCCATACATCAATGCATATTTATGCATAAATCTCAATTTAAAAATATTGGCCTTTATGACTGGTTTTGTGCTCCAGGGTCACATATTATCTTTTAATTAAACTCATAGTAGTTCCTTCACAAACCAGGACGTAATATAATTGTTGAATGCACTACATGTTGTTGATAACAACAAATGGATCATATTTTCTAACTCTTTGTATTTTATATCAATATGGTACATGCTTATCCTATTTAAATCAATGCAAAAACTAAATAAATGTAAAGTAATCAGTGCAATGGATTGCGTCACTGACTGCAGTGAGTTCCAGCTCTGGTCCCAGTCCCTCAGCACCGGCGGCTCGGAGGAATCAACCGTACCTGGTAGAAGGTGCTGAGCTCTTTTCCGTTGGAGGTGAAGGTGAGGAGGCCGTTGGCAGCATCCACCAAACAGCCGATCTCCAGCCCGTTATTACTGCGGCCCTGACCGGGATTGATGCACTCGCCGCCCCAAACCATGTAGCAGTTACTGCGCTTGATGCTGCCAGACACACACATACTGTACTGTACAACCTACAGGTGTGCGATTATATCGTATTGTTGTTTTAACGATGTGTGATGCAAAAGCCATTCAAAACACGGTTAGGTGAAATCTAGACTAGTGCGAGTGTGTTCTTTCACTGCATGATTCAGTATTACTCCCAAATTCAAGATGTGGGGCACTTTATATAATTAATATCATGACTCCAGAAATCAGTTCAAACACAGTCACAGCACTGTTTTGTGTCTCTGAGCAACATGACGGTGATTCGTTCCTGAATGATTCAATCGTTTAAATGATTAGTTCCTGAATGATTCAATCATTTAAATGATTCGTTCCTGAATGATTCAATCGTTTAAATGATTCGTTCCTGAATGATTCAATCATTTAAATGATTCGTTCCTGAATGATTCAATCGTTTAAATGATTAGTTCCTGAATGATTCAATCATTTAAATGATTCGTTCCTGAATGATTCAATCGTTTAAATGATTCGTTCCTGAATGATTCAATCGTTTAAATGATTCGTTCCTGAATGATTCAATCGTTTAAATGATTCGTTCCTGAATGATTCAATCGTTTAAATGATTCGTTCCTGAATGATTCAATCGTTTAAATGATTCGGTTCAATCACAATGACTCACTTATTAACAGAGACTTGCTGCCACCTGCTGGTCGTTTTAATTTCACATTCAAGGTATCTTTTATTATTTAAATATCAGTGTGTGATATATCAGAAGATGATGAATGCATTTATAATTAGAGGTTAAATGCATTGATGTCTTGTATTAAAGCGTGTGTAAATACATCTAAACACCTCTTCAGACGCAGCTTCTGTGGTTCCTCTGGTTTTATTGATGCTGGTTTAATCTGCCCGGTAACAGCACACGTGTTATTATTATAACTCACTGATTAAATACTAGAGTTTGACTAGATAATGGAGAATGGCTTCATAATGAGATTAATTTGTAATCAGTGTGAACTGAACAGAACAGCATCACTGACCTCTCGTGAACTTTGCCCTTCTCGTCTCCCAGGGTCACGGTGACCGTTCGGACCGTGCTGAGCTCGAAGGCCGGGTCGTGCTGATGAAAGTCAGAGGTCACCCAGCCGACCCACACGCTGGACGGCTCCTGGCCGGGGAAGATCCTCGCCGAGTAATAATACTGACACACAGAGACAGAAGAGCGTCACGTGACGTTCTGATCAGGGCTGGGTCTCGTTTCAATTTGATCAATTCACATTCTTATCGATTCCCCGTTTCCAAACATTTAGATACCAAACATATCTCTTTTTGCAAAAACGTTTAGTTGCTGCTGAATACCATGAACAAAAACCAGTTGGATACATAAAAGCTGGACTCGATTAAGAGCTGTTTGTGTGTAAAATGGAGCCGCACGATTCTGGATAACATTATAGTGTGTGAACTTTGTGTTTGGGCTTTTCACACACATGCGATGTGGTTTACGGCGCTCAAATGGTTCGGATGTTGAGCTCGAGGCGATAGAGAGTGAGATGGGCCTCGACCTTTCTCGCCCTTTCTCTCCCGAGCCAGCATACCCGGATCCACGGGACTTCTCTTAATGATTGTTATCCTCTAGCCCGGAGGCACGCTACAAGATTTCTTCAAGGCTAGAAACATCTTTGTACACTGCTGCGTCCGAATCCGAGGATTTCAGGCCTGCTTCAGCCAACGCTTTCCCGCCTAGCGACCAGGAAGCGCGGCCTACTCGGAGCTTATAGACGTGCTGGCGCGCGCCTCAGGGAAGCTCTCTATTGATTGGCCTCACAGTATGTCCAGTGTAGTGAGCCTCCTCTCGATCTAGAGAGTCGTTGTGCTGAGGCCTCGTCTCACTACAGAGAGTTTTAGACACCTACCCTCGCCAGAGCGCCACAGGGGCAGTTATGTAATGGTAGGTCCTAGTGAGCCTCCTAACAAAATGTCCAGTGTACGGAGTGTAGTGAGCCTCCTCTCGATCTAGAGAATCATTTCGACTGTTCGGCGAGCGTCGTCAGGCCTCCTCTCGCTACAGAGAGTTTTAGACGCCTCCTCTCACTGGAGTACGAGGAAACTGTACGCCCTGAAGTGGAAGTGTCGCTTCATGGTCTGATTGGTACGGCTCTGGAGATCTTGAGGCCCGTTCCTCCGCAGGGTTAACTCACTCCACCCTGAAGGTCTATGTGGCAGCGTTATTGGCCTACCAATTATTGCCAGCGTTATTGTTGTTTCTGCCTCCGCTCGTAATCACGTCACTGCTAGAGCAAGCTCCTGATTGGTTAATGCTGCACGAATATCCGCCAAAGTTCAGATCTTTCAACTTTTTGGGTCAAACGCCCCAAACGCTCAATTCATGCCGCTTCATTCACGCGAATAACGCGTCAAACGCCCCAAACGTTCAATTCATGCCGCCTCATTCGCGCGAATAGCATGCCAAACGCCCCAAACGCTCAATTCACGCCGCCTCATTCACGCGAATACATTTACATTTATGCATTTAGCAGACGCTTTTTTTTCAAAGTGACTTACAGTGCATTCAGGTTATGCATTTTTTTGTCAGTACATGCTGACAAATAGCACGTCAAATGCCCCAAACGCTAAATTCACGCGAATAGCATGTCAAACGCCCCAAATGCTCATTTCGCGCCACGTAATTCACGCCACCTCATTCGCGCGAATAGCGCCGCAGGATTGTCTATCGCGTCTTTGCATTGACTTAACATGTAAATCATTTGCGCGTAACACCGCTTCATTCGCGTCTGGTGTGAACGCACCTTTAGGTTACTTTTAGGTTAACCCTTGTTCTCTGAATAGGGAACGAGATGCTGCGTTTGTTGCCGAGCTCCTCACGCTGTCGACAGAGGCTTTTTCGGCAGAGAAATCCGAGGAGCAGATGGCGCGTTCGCCAGTATAAAGATGGCGACGTAAGAACGGCAATGAATTGGCGTGATGCTATACGGGCTTCAGACAATCGGCACACCCAGAGGGCGTTCCCAATGCATCATAGCTATGCGGCGTCTCGTTCCCTCATTCCCCTTACGCGAGTTACCCAAGACGTTTTTCTATGAATCTCTTGAATGAATGATTCACAGACAAATGCATAAAAAAAAACGTATGCACACACAGGAATTGATAGGCTAGAATTGAAATAAAAATTTTACATGTATCCGATTCTGGAATTGATTTTCGATTCCCAAACCTACTTCTGATAGTGTGCCGCTCACCGTTGATGTCTGTATGAGATTCTCACAATCGTCTCTCTCATCCGCCGAAACCTCCTCCGACAGACGAGCGTTACTGCTGGAGTTACTGCTGTTCATTTCAGGCTTCGATCTTTTCAACATGAACCTGAACAAACACACATCCTTCACAATGATACCCAAACACAACTCGAGCTCTCTGTATCGCGCACATCGGAGTGCCGCCCCAGATTCGCACACACACACACACACACACACACAAGCGTACACACACACACACACACAAACGTACGCACACTCACACACACAAACGTACACACACCCACACACAAATGTACGCACTCGCACACACACACACACAAATGTACGCACAAGCACACACACACACACACACATAAGCGTACACACACACACACACACAAGCGTACGCACACACACACACAAGCGTATGCACACACACACACACACACAAACGTAAGCACATTCACACACACACACAAACGTACGCACACACACACACACAAACACACAAACGTACGCACACAAACAAACGTATGCACACACACACACACACACAAAAACGTACGTACACACACACACACACACACACACACACACGCACACACACACACACACACTCACACACATATTAGATATAAGTGTAAATGTAATGACCTCTGTTTGATTTTGGAGGGTTTCTCCTGATTATGATCTTTATGGTTGTTGAACTCGTCTCGTTCTCGGTCCGGTCCGTTCGAGCTCACGTGACTGTGTGGCGTCTTCATCAGAACCTCGAAGTCCGACACCGTCTCGAAGTCCTCCAGATCTCTCTTGGGAGAGAAGAAGCTGCCGCTAGCGCCGGGCGAGCGCAGGAACGCCTCCGAGCACTCGATGGGCGTGCTGAGACGATAGAACATGATGTCTGTGCTGCTGTTCTGTGAGCCGAACGACCTCTGCGTGACCTTTAGGCACGGCGGGCTCTCCGCCGTCCCGTCGATCCGCGTGACCTGCAACACACAGAGAACCCTGTGAACTCCTCTGTCCTCGTGACCTCTGGCCTGACCTCTGACCTGGCCTGACCTCGTCACCTCTGACCGGTGGCTCTTTAGGAGCACCTTCAAATCAGTAATCAAAAATTCTGATCAAAAAATTAACGAGGTGATATTTGACCCCTTAAAGTGATTTACAACGAATTTAGTTCTTAGTTTTGTAATGGCATTTTTTCTGCCTTATTAAAAGCATCTCATCTTTTGTCAAAACATATATATTTATAAGCGTTTTAACATTTATTAAAACAACAGAATACGTTACCAATCAAATTAAATGAGTATGTAAGTAATAAATGTGTACTAGATGGCTATTTTCAGACGTTTAATGAGGCTCAGAGGTCGTTTCAATTCATAATGTTTTAAATATACAATTTTGAATATAGAAATATTAAATGCTTTTTAAATTGTATAAATTAAATTAAAAGCACCAGTAGGTGGCGGAAAGCCACTGATTTGATCACTGAATCGTTCATTTAATTGATTCGTTCGAATGAATCACTGACTCACTAGATTCGTTTAAAAACGAGTTAATTCATAAACGAATCACTGCTGTGTTTGAATGGAGATGCTGTGTGACATAATAAGGCACTAGTGTTGAGGTCAGACGATGCAAGTCACTCTTCTTGTTTAATTAACAGTTGTATTAAATCAATATCACATTTGCATGCTGTCACTCATCTTAGTTCATAACTCCATTAAAATCAACACAATCTCTTATTCACACTGTCTAAGTTTGTTATAATGAGAGGCTATGTCTGATGCATTACTCAACGCTCAAGAACTTTGAGCGCAAACACACATACGCTGAT
>QVTF01022896.1:52500-53821 GCA_003573665.1 Oxygymnocypris stewartii
CTGGTGTGTGTTCAGGTGTGTGTACCTGTCTGGTGTGTGTTCAGGTGTGTGTGTACCTGTCTGGTGTGTCAGGTGTGTGTGTACCTGAATGGTGTGTGTGTAACTGACTGGTGTGTGTTCAGGTGTGTGTGTAACTGACTGGTGTGTGTTCAGGTGTGTGTGTGTACCTGACTGGTGTGTGTTCAGGTGTGTGTGTACCTGACTGGTGTGTGTTCAGTGTGTGTACCTGACTGGTGTGTGTGTTCAGGTGTGTGTGCGTACCTGACTGGTGTGTGTTCATGTGTGTGTGTGTGTGTGTGTGTACCTGACTGGTGTGTGTTCATGTGTGTGTGTGTGTGTGTACCTGACTGGTGTGTGTTCAGGTGTATGTGTACCTAACTGGTGTGTTCAGGTGTGTGTCTGACTGGTGTGTGTTCAGGTGTGTGTGTGTGTGTGTGTGTACCTGACTGGTGTGTGTTCATGTGTGTGTGTGTGTGTGTACCTGACTGATGTGTGTTCAGGTGTGTGTGTCTGACTGGTGTGTGTTCAGGTGTGTGTACCTGACTGGTGTGTGTTCAGGTGTGTGTGTCTGACTGGTGTGTGTTCAGGTGTGGGTGTACCTGACTGGTGTGTGTTCAGGTGTGTGTGTCTGACTGGTGTGTGTTCAGGTGTGTGTACCTGACTGGTGTGTGTTCAGGTGTGTGTGTACCTGACTGGTGTGTGTTCAGGTGTGTGTTCAGGTGTGTGTGTGTGTACCTGACTGGTGTGTGTTCAGGTGTGTGTACCTGACTGGTGTGTGTTCAGGTGTGTGTGTACCTGACTGGTTCCACAGGTATCGGTGTGAAGGCCGCCTGAGTCAGTGTGACGTGGGTCCCAGGAGGTCACGTGTTCTCTCATATATCTGTTTGTACTCCTGACTGTGCTCCACACGCAGCTTCTCTCGCGGTAAAACGGCCTCAAAACATGGAGCGTAACCGGACGGAGGCAGGAACTTAAACTCTCCATGACGACCGCCAAACAGGAAGCGCATTCTAAAGAGGACAAGAGTTATTTGGTTTCAGTTGTAGTATGACATCATGATGCTTTCACAACAGGTGTGTGAGTGGTTCTGACTTTGCGTTATCCGTCAGACTGGCCAATGGGAGAAAGGGGTGTGGCTGATGGGACAGTGGGCGTGTCTGGAGACGATGAGACTCACTTGACTCCGGCGGAGAAGGACACGACGGGGAAGAAGAGTCCGTCTGAGTTGAAGTTCTCAAACATTCCCTGGACCGGCTGGCCGTTGATGCGGAAGGAGATGCTCGGAGCGCTGAGATCCAGACAGCAGCTGACCACATCCGGC
>QVTF01022897.1:0-521072 GCA_003573665.1 Oxygymnocypris stewartii
TTCCATATACATTTTGTCACTAGAGGTAGGCTGTACACCTACCTCTAGTGTTGCATATCGGTCACTGCACCTAAATAATACCTCTAGTGTCCTGCTTAAAAGGATGTAGTAGTCAGCCTAAAAGACCTGTCAGTAAATACAAACAATTGTCCAACCGCAATGTCGGTAGGTTGCTGTGTGAAAGACGAAACAACAAATGGAAATAAGTGGATTAAAAAATTATTATACATAAAATGCAGTCCAGTCAGTTAGGAGATAGCACAGTGCTCATTCAACAAATGCACAGCTAAACAGGGGTGCGTTTCCCGAAAGCATCATTAGCTAACTATGGTCATTAGTTCCATTGAACTCTTTTGGTAACGACGGAACTTGCAACCATAGTTGTTTTTGGGAAATGCACCCCAGATGAATTTTGAGTCTGGATTTATATGTGAATAATGTTTTAGCACATCTGATCTCTTCTGGAAGCTGGTTCCAACTGCGGGCGGCATAATAGCTAAAAGAAGACTTCCCTTGTTTTGTGTGAACCCTTGGTATTTCTAACTGACTCCATCCTACTGATCTGAGTGGTATGTTAGGTTTATATTCAGTGAGCATGTCTGCAATGTATTTAGGTCCTAGGCCATTGTGTGATTTATAAACGAGTAAAATCAATCCTAAATGTAACTGGAAGCCAGTGTAAGGACCTGAGGACTGGTGTGATATGCTCAGATTTTCTGGTACTAGTCAGAATCCTGGCAGCAGCGTTCTGGATGAGCCGCAGCTGTCTAATGGTTTTCTTTGGAAGGCCGGTGAGGAGACCATTACAATAATCCACCCTGTTTGTGATACGTTCTACAAACAAAACATCTAATTCTTGCACTATTTTTGAGATGATAGTATGCTGATTTAGACTACTGAGGATTTATATTCTATATAAGACATAGATAATGGAGACAGACATAAGGTCTGTGCATTCACCTTGAGAACTTCATGTTTGTATCCAAATGCAATGACTTCAGATTTCTCCTTGTTTGACTGAAGAACGTTCTGGCACATCCAACTATTAATTTCATCAATGCATTGGCAGAGGGAGTCAATGGGGCTATAGTCAATTGGAGATAAGGCTAGGTAAATCTGGGTATCGTCAGCATAGCTGTGATAGGCAATTTGGTTCTTTCTCATTATTTGAATTAGTGGGAGCATATACAGGCTAAATAAGAGTGGTGCAAGAATTGAGCCTTGTGGGACTCCACGTCATGGACGTCCACTTAGACTTATGCTCTCCTATACTCACATAATAACCTCTCCATTCTAAGTAGGACCTGAACTATTTGAGTACCATCCCAGAAAGCCTGACCCAGTTTTCCAGTCTCTGTAGAAGTATGTCATGATCGACAGTGTCAAATGCAGCACTAAGATCTAGTAGTACCAGCACTGATATTTTGCCAGAATCAGAATTAAAGCGAATATCATTTGTTATCTAAATGAGTGCTGTCTGTGTGCTGTGATGCGCTCGGTAACCAGATTAAAAATTGTCCAGGTATCTATTTGAGTTTAAGTAGTTGTTCAGCTGATTAAAACTGCCTTTTCAATAATCTTACCCATGAAAGGAAAAGGTGTCACACTGATAATTTTTGATATTCTAGTTTTCAATCTAGAAGCCAGAGTCTTAGTAAACACTTTGTAATTTTTATTTAGAAGTGTTATGGAATGTCATCTAAAGTTACACTGGTCTTTGGCGTTTGAAAATCATCTTCATTTTGCATCCACCAGAGGGCTGTCAAGTCAGTCACCTACACTTTCAGATTGACCTAGGGTGCGTTTCCCAAAATCATCATTAGTTAATTATGGTAGTTAGTTCCATTGAACTCTATTGGTAACGACAGAACTTGCAACCATAGCTGTTTTTGGGAAACGCACCCCTGCATGGGACAAAAACCTTACATCAGATGTAACTATAAAATAAGTTACAACGCTAAAATAAAGCTGACTGCCATTTTCTCAGAAATATTTCCAATATAGGTAGGAATGTTTAGTTAAATACAGCTGATCTTTTTTTTTATCCTGATTAATACGATCATAAATGATCTATATGCTCTGCTCATCTGAAACCAGCGCTCTAACTCTTCATCCATATTTCATATAGCATATTCCCATATTGATCTCTAAAGAAAATGGAAACAATTAATTCCACTGTTATTTAACTTTTGGTTATTTAACTATTTGAATATATACCTACCTACAGATTGAATGTAACCCTTTGTAACATGACCTGCCATTTTCTTGCTGATTTTTCGAAATGTTCTAGAATAATTGAAGCAGCGTCTCTTTATCGTCATGCAATGAAATTTGCATTAATTCACTCAGCAGAAACATTCATCCAAAGTGACTTACAAGAGAGTTGTAGTACAGTACAAGTGCTTCATCATTGATGAAAAATTAAATCAGATTGTGCAGTTTATTTTCATAATAAAAATACTTTGGTGTTAATGGAAAGTAGTAAGTATACTACACCACCTGTCAAAATGATTGATGACAGGTGGGCGGGGCTTCCGGTATAGGGGCGGGACTTCCGGTATAAGGCGGGACTTCCGGTGTAGGCGGGACTTCCGGTATAAGGCGGGACTTCCGGTGTAGGCGGGACTTCCGGTATAAGGCGGGACTTCCGGTGTAGGCGGGACTTCCGGTATAAGGCGGGGCTTCCGGTGTAGGCGGGACTTCCTGTATAGGCGGGACTTCCTGTATAAGACGGGACTTCCTGTATAGGCGGGACTTCCTGTATAAGGCGGGACTTCCTGTATAAGGCGGGACTTCCGGTATAATCAATCATGTTGTCATGACAGTAGGTTTTGATGTTTTGACAGGTGGTTTTGATGGTTTTGATGTTATTGACAGTAGGTTTTGATGATTTTGACAGGTGGTTTTGATGGTTTTGATGTTTTGACAGCAGGTTTTGATGGTTTTGATGTTTTGACAGTAGGTTTTGATGATTTTGACAGGTGGTTTTGATGGTTTTGATGTTTTGACAGCAGGTTTTGATGGTTTTGATGTTTTTGATGTTTTTGATGATTTTGACAGTTGGTTTTGATGGTTTTGATGTTTTGACAGCAGGTTTTGATGATTTTGACAGGAGGTTTTTGTTTTTGAAGGCTGTATAATAAATCATTTTATTGACAGAAGGTTTTGTCTTTTGAAGACGCTGTTATCAGGAAATTCCCCTCCCACCCACAGCGTATATAAATGGGTCAGCGTGTTCTACATCAATCAGAAAGAGAAAACATGAGCTACATGAGCATGGACTGTTTATCGCCCCCTAAATCCCCAGAGGCGGGGGTGAGCAGCAGGACGACGGACAGTCTGATGGCCAGTCTGACTATGGCACCGAGAAAACCTTTCGGTCACGTCCGTTTGACAAACTTTCTCCATGAACTTTCGGAATGGACTAAAGGTGAATTTATGATGAGCAGTAACCGTGTATTCGGGTACAAATTTCATAAATCAACTCGAGTTGTTATACTCTACACCACCGACAACGCAGGCGAGTTTCAGCCCGGGGAAGACGCGTGTGTTGTATTTCCTGAAAAAGACTGGTCATTATTTTACAAATTTGTCTGGAAGGATCTGAACAGCGGCGGCGAAGAGCCTTTGTACATTTCAGAGTGGGACGGGGTAGACCCGAATGTCCGGTACCGCGTGGTAGGTGACCACGCTAAAAAGAACCCAGATGATTCTGTCTACATATTCTGCTGTAAAGACAAGACAAAGCTCAACAAAAATCGGTCAGGGGTCGTCCTGCCTAACGAGCATAACGATCTGTATGAAATGCAATTTTTGTTCAAGTGGCGCGATCTGGATCTGCTGGCCGGTATTTTTTCAATAATAAACAAGATGTTCAAATGGTGCGAGCTGCATGACGGCTACAACAAAATTAAAGTGCAGCTGTTCCACCCTGAGAGATGCGTGCGCAGCAGTACATACGCACGCTATTCCGCCCCCATTTACTACGGACATCCGGAAGCTCGCCGGTCAGACCCTCCCAGGCGTCGTTTATAAACCATGGATGCAGTGCTACGACGTCCCCGCCCCTTTACTACATTTGCAATAAAGTCAGTGACCAGACCCTCTCAAGCAGCATTTATAAACCATGGCTGAAGACGGCGCTTCATTACCCGCTCATGTGTGTAGCTGCGGCATCTCCTTCGGCAGCATTCTCGACCCTCCTGACGACAACGCAAGCGACCATTGCCTGACTTTCCCCCTTGGACCATCGGACCTCCACAAAGATTGGGAATCGGACCTCCAAAACGACTGGGGTCCGGCTAACATCGTCAACCCCTCCAAAGACTGGCTGGATAAATTGGGCTCAGACCTCGGATCACACAA
The DNA here is from genome assembly GCA_003573665.1 of Oxygymnocypris stewartii. Classification (NCBI taxonomy): domain Eukaryota; kingdom Metazoa; phylum Chordata; class Actinopteri; order Cypriniformes; family Cyprinidae; genus Oxygymnocypris; species Oxygymnocypris stewartii. The sequence goes on from QVTF01022897.1 coordinate 4,366, forward strand.
CCTGACTTACCTTCCCATCGCTAAAGCCGGTCTCGCCACTAAAGCCGGTCTCGACGCTACAGACGGATGTTTCAGCGACGTCGGATTCAAAATCATAAAAGCAGCGACCGTGGTGCTGCTGGAACATCTCATCGGCGATAAGCTGAAGGAAGACTGCGAGGGGTGTGCGATTGACCATCCTAGCCAGCTGCAACATTCCTGTCTGTTTGACCCTCCCAACTTCTACTTCGACACACACTTTGACGAGCTGTCAGGCAAGCTGTTTAAGCCCTTTTTTCATTCCATCATCGGTATTCTCCTAAACCGCTGTGGGTTAAAATCTCACCCCCATCGTATCCAAGGGACAGTCGGAACTATTCTGCACGAATTAAAAGACGAACCATTCATAGTTGCCAAGCTAGAAGAAATCAGGCTGAAACTTCTGGACAAACCCTGCAAGGAAATAGTCTACGACGTCGTTGATCTCTGGCAAGGTCTTTCAATTGTGAATGGCGAGTGACCAAGTCAGCTCCAGCATGGGTGTAGCCTCTAGCCTAAGGAGCTGTATGGAATTCATGTTTAAAGAGCATTACAGACGGCAGATGACTGCGCTGCTGTATAAGATTATTGCGGACGCAGCCCACCCCGATATTCCAGTTGACCACAACACTACGCGTGAGGCAAATCTCAAGAAAAATATGGTGTTAATAAGAGGACTGGCTAATTCATGGGACGATTTGACGGATAAATGTGTTGATGGTACCGACCCCCCTGATGTAATGATAAAAGAGGTTCTAGATATGATGATTGAATCACAATGTACGATCGAAATCACCGATGTGTTGTGTACTTCTACCTATGTGGCGGATGTATGTACTGAGTTGATCTTGAATGAAAGCGATGATGATGAAATTCAAAAACATGCCGATATTCATGAGACCGTTGACAAAATTGTCGTAATGTATGTTGATTACATCCTAGACAAAAACATGATGGCCTGCCGCGACTTTCTTTTCTGGTTAGACTATCATTGATGTCATTATAACTAACTATTTGCTACATTATTCTTTTTACTAACCATTCTTAGTTAGTGTGTTGTATTATATCCATTTTTTACTTTACGTGTATCATTTTACTTAGATTGAATTAATACCATTTACTTAGATTTTGCATGCATCCTGTAACGTTTTTTTAATAAAAGATTGATTCAAACTACTTGTACGCGTTATTCTTTTGCATCGGTTGAAACGACAGCATGTCGGAGCTCATGAAAAAGGCTTATTATACACCGTCCAACCCCGGCTCTCTAGGGGGTAAAAAACGATTAAAAGACGCCGTCTTAAAAGATAGCGGCGTCCGTCTAAGCGATAAAGAGGTTTCAGAATGGTTGACTGGTGAGGATGCTTACACATTACACAAAACAGCACCTATAAAATACAAACGAAATAGAGTGGTTGTGTACGGGATCGATACACAGTTCCAGGCCGATCTTGTCGACATGAGTGCCTACGCCAAGGATAATGACGGTCATAAATACCTACTGACATGCATAGATGTATTTAGCAAGTTCTCATGGGTTCGAGTTTTGAAGAATAAGAGCGGCATTGAGGTTACTAAAGCGTTCCAGTCTATACTCAAAGAGGGTCGTGTGCCTCAGAAATTGCAGACGGATCAGGGAAAGGAATTTTTTAACAAACATTTTCAAGATGTGATGAAAAAGCACGACATTAACCACTTCGCTACCGCTACGGATTTGAAAGCCAGTGTCGTGGAACGATTTAATAGAACATTAAAAAGCCGCATGTGGAGATTTTTAACGGCTACAAATTCCCGCCGATACATAGATGTTTTACAAGACATTATTCAAGGGTACAACACCAGTTATCACCGAAGTATCAGAATGAGACCCGTGGACGTCGACAAAGTAAATGAGGGTCAAGTGTTTCAAAACTTGTACGGCGATATAAAGAAGCAGAAGAAGACCGTATTTAATTTCAAAGTCGGCGACGTCGTCAGGATTTCTAAAGTGAGAGGCCCGTTCGCCAAAGGTTATGAGCAGAACTACACGGAAGAATTTTTTACCGTATCTTCGTGTATTCCACGTCAACCCCCGGTCTACAGACTCAAGGATTATGATGGCGATGTCATCGAGGGGGTTTTTTATGAAGAAGAGCTGCAAAAAATAATTGCGAGTAAAAACAAATCTTTTAAGGTGGAAAAGATTTTAGGTCAGAAAAAACAAGGGAAATCTACGCTTGTTTTAGTGAAATGGCTAGGATGGCCTTCAAAATTTAATAGTTATATAGATAAAACAACTCTGCTGGACTTGCAATCTCCTTAAAACGCGCCGTCGTTAACGGATGAGACCATACGAGCGAAGGACCGTCATGGAGGATCACGGGTTCTACGTCACGTTGCCGTGCAATGCGTCGTCGTCGGTTTATCCTGAAAATCGTATATCCAGCTATACAACCAGGTTGGCTAAAGCTATAAACTTGAAAGGACAATGGGAAGTCGGACTCGCCGAAATCGAATATCCTAGAAGTTGGTACAACTTTAATGACGAAGATGGGCATTTCATCCTACATACGGCTCCGGAACCCCCGGATAGCAACCCCTCAAATATTGTTTTTTCTATAATTACAAAATTATACATAAGCGGAGGGTACTACGCAAACATTCGTGCGATCCTCCGGGCTATAAATCAACTCATCGCACCAGCGGCCGTATTGAATCATGACGAATTAAAAAACAAGGTGTATCTGACCGCGAAACCCAACATTTCAATGAGTTTCCGGGGAAGACTCGCCACTATTTTAGGAATGACGCTAAAACCTCTCGGAGGTTTAAACTATCATAAAGAACCCGATTTTACCGCAAACGTCATCATGTACGCTCCTCATCAATGCGATATCAACGCAGGGTTCTACACAATGTACGTTTACACCGACATCATCCAATACCAAGCGGTCGGAGATTCTTACGTTCCCCTTTTGAGATGCGTACATATAACGGGTAAAGGCAACGACGCGGTCATTGCTAGATACGACAACCCGCATTACGCATCGATCAGCAAGGATCACATCACCAGCATCGTCATAGAGTTGAAGGACGATCAAAACCACAAAGTACCATTTTCTTATGGGAAAGTCATCGTAAAACTACACTTTAAACCAAAAAATATTTCTATTCTTTAAAAATGGTTTATTATAGACCCGGAGAGCCCGATACCGCGGACTATGTGAGCTATTACCAAAATCAGGCCGGCTGCGGTTTACCGGGTTATTCGGGATCGGGAGTTATGTACGGTGCGGGGTTAGGAGGTCTATTCAGAGGGCTGTTCAGGATGGCCGTACCGTTGTTAAAAAGAGGATTTAGCTTCGCGAAACCACACCTAAAATCGGCAGCTAAAAATATAGTATCCGACGTCGTCTCAAACGTTTTGACGCGCTCGCATAGCGATAAAGCTCAAGACGGGTCCGGTCTGATGGTCATGGCACGTAAGAGAATGTCTAAACCGCCGGGTGTGAGGAGGCGTGGTCAACGGGCTGCGCCGAAGAAGAAGAAGAAGAAAACAGTGCGCGGATCAAACAAGCGCTCACTCGTACGCAGAAAACGTAAGAGGTCTGTCAGTCGAAACGTGTCGATCAAGAGAGCCACAAAATCCATATTCTAACATGGCGCTACTGCATCGCATGTCGGGAGAATGCATCAAGTCCGAGCTGGACTTATTTTCGGTCCCGCTGACACAGACCGTTATTGAGAAAAACGGCTATTTAGAAGTATCCCCATTATCGGCCATATCGGGCTCTGCACCATTGGAATTTTTTATCGCAGGCAACGGCGATGATTATGTGGATCTCAATAACACGATGATCTATCTACGGGTGAAAATCACGAGACCTAACGGGGAAGAGATTGCACACCCTGCGAAGGTGGGTCTAATCAACTACCCCGGAGCCACTATATTTTCACAAGTCGACGTGACCCTCGGCGATCGTCTGATTTCTCAGAGTTCGAGCACTTACCCTTATCGCTGTATCATCGAGAGTCTGATCAACTACGGTAAAGATACGTTGGAATCTGTCTTCAGCGCTGGATTGTTCCATAAAGACACGGCGGGTCACATGGATGTTCAAGACCCCGCAGGCCATAACGCAGGGTTGTCGAAGAGATCGGGTTACACCAGCGAAAGCAAGGAGTTGGAACTACTTGCCCCCATACACAGCGATATATTCTTCCAAGAGAAACTTATGATAAACGGGGTTGATATCAAGATACGACTTATTCAAGCAAAAGATGAATTCTGTCTGATGAGGGCCGACGATGTGGCTTACAAATTAAATATAGTGTCCGCATCCCTATTTGTCAAGAAAGTTACTGTATCACCACCGGTGAGACTGGCTCACGCTCAGACATTACTCTCGACAACGGCCAAGTACCCTGTCGATAGGGTCAGTCTAAAATCGTTCTCCATACCGGCCGGCTCTCGTGTTTCGAATCAGGAAAATCTGTTTTTAGGAACGCTACCAAAGTCTGTCGTCATTGCTATGGTCGACAACGACGCATTCACCGGTTCCTACACAAAAAATCCATTCGCGTTCAAACATTACGATCTGGAATTCTTAGCCGTCTACGTCGACGGTCAACAATATCCCTCCAAGCCTCTACAACCTAATTTCGAAGTGTGATAAGAGGCCAAATCTGTAGAGTTAATCTCTCTCAGATTCATGCTCCTTCTCAACGACACACTGTTGAACCGAGGTCGCGGTAAAACGTGATATCCGTTAACGAACCCACCTTCTCGAATCAGCGTATCAATTTCCGTACGGCTTAATCGACTCTGTTTATTAGGCTCAGTCTCGCGTAAAGCGTCAACATTACCTGATGTGGGTCTCGTGTTGCTGGTCGATGGTTGTGAAGTATCATCACCGTCATGGTGCTCTGTGTCGTCGCAGTCAGGATCGGTGTCGGTACATGCTGGGAGTTGATTATTTAAAACACCACCATATTGTACAACAGGATTGTTGTCTACGCTTAGCACATGATCGTACAAATTAATATTTGGATTTACAGCTAATTCAAAAAGATCCAAATTAGTGGGGGGTTGCGAAGATTCTAGATTAAACAAATACTGTTCTAAAGAATCCGGAAGCATTAAAAGCTCGTCCGGCAGCAAACTTAGCATTTCAATCTCGTCCGGTGACAGTTCTGCGTCGTCGTCTGCGCAAAAGCTTTTTGACCCATCCATTTTAGATTTCAGACCAAAACATGAAATATTACAAAATCATAGAGTATAGAAAGCATGCAAAATCATAGAGTATATGGAATATAAAAATCAAAGCATAGATGGAATATAAAAATCAAAGCATAGATGGAATATAAAAATCAATACATGATAGGTGAAGAAAACAACTACAACCATAAAAGTTTAATGGAATACATCTATATTGAATTTACTCCTCTGTACCATCAATGATGACGAGAATAAGATGATGAAACATGAGTACCAATTCGCGATGGAATTCAGTTACCCTACGATCGCTTCTATTAAATTCCTGATCCAGGGTTGATCTCATGGTCTGGATACGACTAAATGTTTGATCGACCGCATTTTGAATGAAGCGATCCTGTGTGTCCAATCGGCTACGTGTCTCGAGGTGAGAGGCGCGAGCCTCGCGCCCCAATGCGTCTAATGCGCGACGGGTTTCGTTGTGTGCTTCGCGCAACTCACTACGCAGCGCAGTCAAATTGCTGTTTATATCATCCTGTACGTCACGCAGCTCAATGTATTTGTTGTTTATATCAATCTGTGCGTCGCAAAACTCTTGACCTAATGTCTCTATCGAATTAGTACGCCTAGTATCGGTGAGTGGCTCGTCACCCGAGTGAGACACCGCCGGCACTTCTTCAACTTCAATGTCTTCTTCCGGCGGTGAGTTAAAAGGATATGATGTTTGACCCGCCTTTGTGCTTGTCCAAGTGATGCGTTGAGGCGTATTCCAACTCGTCATGTGGTCAGGGCTATAACCCGAACCTGCTGTGTAGAAATATAACACAAAAATCTTAATGGTATGATTCAATTTGAGTTTAAATAAAAATAATGTAGATAGTCTTACCGTAAAGAAATACGCTGTCAAGACTCGTCGCAGGACTGCTCGGCGGCGTCGGACAAAGAGTTTTCCTGTCAGGACTGGTTTCAGGACTGATCGCCGGGGTAAAACGAACCGGTTTTCTCTCAGGACAGGCCGGTGAGGTAGAACGATCCGTTTTTCTAGTCTTCTTTCTCAAAGGTTCGCCGCTTGGTCCGGCGGTCTGGTCTAAAGCCGAGCCGGTAGGAACTATTTGATCCACAGAGTGCGTTGGAGTGGGGTCAGGTACGTCACGTCTATCTGCTACGACGACGGTGTGGTCTTCATTATCCTGTTGAATGGCGTCAACCAGCGGGAAGCCGGGTTGCGTAATAAACTGAATGAAGTCTAAAATAAATAATAAATTAGATTTCCCATAAACGTTAAGAAAAACATGACATAGGCGATGGGTCTTGTTTTACCATCAGTTGCGCTGTCCGCTTCGACCACCTGAGGGCTCACTGCGAATAAAAAGAGAGACAATTAAAATATGTTCATTTTATTTAATTTTTATTTATTTTTATTTTTTTATTATTATTATTATTATACATTTTTTATTTTTATAAAAGAGTAGAAAAATATCAGTCCTTACATGCATCGCCATCGAGAGCATCGCTTTCAACATTCGAACCTGCGGGCGAAAAATCCTGTTATGAATGGAAAACACATGTGAGTCGTTTTATATGCTTTGTCTGATGACGAACCTACAGGCAGACGTTGAAAAAATGTAATTCATTTTCAGAGTGTTATGTCACCCCGGTGCTCTAGGGCCATCATTTAATCATAATATAATGTAGTTTTAACTCTGGGACACCGGGTGGTGCCGGAGAGCGCACAATTTCACCATGACAGGATGTAGTTTTAACTCCGGGACACCGGGTGGTGCCGGAGAGCTGGTGAGCCACACGTATCAGTAACATGATGTGTTTAAGACAGCGGCTAAAAACGAGCTTTTATGTTTTTAAAATATCAAAAACAGGTCGATCTGACTTGTGAAAACAGATACACGTCAAAACTAGTTTTTGATACACGATATCATGCTCATTTAAGAGCAGTTAGCAACGTAGCACGCGCTGCTAAGCTAAACCATGCATTTCCTAACAGGGGACGGTTCTGAGTCATGCTTCACAACCGGGAGCGCCGACAGTAATGCGGTGGTATCTTAATAAAAAAATACATGAATAACGCTATGACGGGACGCTGATTTAATGCAAACAGACTTGAAAAATATACATAGCCCATAGCTGATAACACTTCCTGTGAGAGGAGCTCAGTCTTTTCATAATAAAAGCCGCTGGGTAACGCAATGGTAAAAAAAACCCATAACAATATGTATTGTTTTGGGTACTGTAACAATACTAATTAAAACATCATTGCGTAGAACAATCCTGCAAAACATTTATAATAAACTGATATGACTAAAAAATCTTTTGAGATGCAAAAGTAATAGACATGTTTAAAACACTTGAATAAAATAAATATAGCCTGACAAAGATTGTTTTTAAAATAAATCAATGTTACAGAAAACACTGTATCCAAAAATGAATGTTTAAAACAATAATGTATGATGGTAAGAATGTATCATTTGTCATGAAGGTGTGAAAGGAAACGAATTGTAGATCTTTTAGCAAAACAATCTCTCAAATCCACACCAATACCAGCATGCATGTTTAAAGCATTATTGTATAACATCATAGCAAAAAAAATATAGAGAAAAATACTCACCGTTCTGCATTTTGATGAGAGAGAGTTGATGCGATGTTGTAGCACAAAAGGTTTTGTCCGAGGATATATCGGATTTGTCCTGTATATATATGGTGGTCAAATATTGGGTGAAAAACACGGTTGTGTCCAATAGATGGCGTCATTGCACTATGCATTTTGGTACCTTATCTCGGAATGTGTCCGTGACCTGAGATACATGGACATATTTCACGCCAACTGTCAAAGGCAGGACGACTCCCGTGGAAGAACTACTATCGATAAAGATAATGTAGGAGAGATCTAAAAGACCATGCATGTTACGCACAGACACACACACACACACACACACACACACACACATACATACACACACACACACACACACACACACACACACACACACACACACACACACACACACACACACATAGATGCGCGCGCCCCTGTTTTGAGAGGCCTGCTCAAGGTGAATGCTGCTGTGTGTGAAAAGAGGCCGGAGACCCCTGATTTCTAAACATTCAACTTATTGTTTCATAACCTGTATGTATAAACATTTAACTGATTGCATTATTTTTTATTTTATTTTTGACTCCATTTTATTTTTTAAACTGAAATAATGTTCAGTGGATTTTTTTTTTGTAAACTATTCTATAAACAATCAACTTTTTGTTCACAGCTGTGAACAGTCTTCACAGTTTTTCACAGCCCCAGATACGCACCCCGGGGTGGGAGGGGAATTTCCTGATAACAGCGTCTTCAAAAGACAAAACCTTCTGTCATTTATTATACAGCCTTCAAAAACAAAAACCTCCTGTCAAAATCATCAAAACCTGCTGTCAAAACATCAAAACCATCAAAACCAACTGTCAAAATCATCAAAAACATCAAAACCTGCTGTCAAAACATCAAAACCATCAAAACCTGCTGTCAAAACATCAAAACCATCAAAACCACCTGTCAAAATCATCAAAACCTACTGTCAAAACATCAAAACCATCAAAACCTGCTGTCAAAACATCAAAACCATCAAAACCACCTGTCAAAATCATCAAAACCTACTGTCAATAACATCAAAACCATCAAAACCACCTGTCAAAACATCAAAACCTACTGTCATGACAACATGATTGATTATACCGGAAGTCCCGCCTTATACAGGAAGTCCCGCCTTATACAGGAAGTCCCGCCTATACAGGAAGTCCCGTCTTATACAGGAAGTCCCGCCTATACAGGAAGTCCCGCCTACACCGGAAGCCCCGCCTTATACCGGAAGTCCCGCCTACACCGGAAGTCCCGCCTTATACCGGAAGTCCCGCCTACACCGGAAGTCCCGCCTTATACCGGAAGTCCCGCCTACACCGGAAGTCCGCCTTATACCGGAAGTCCCGCCCCTATACCGGAAGCCCCGCCCACCTGTCATCAATCATTTTGACAGGTGGTGTAGTATACTTACTACTATGGAATATTACATCACAATCCCAGTCTTGTCTAGGCCGATGGTTGATGCTTTAGAGAATTTAATTTTTTTGTAATACTACACAGGACACTTGCAGTATGTTTCAGAGAAACGCAGTGCCGAGCTGTCCAATGTGCTGATACTGTAAACCACTCTAGTTCTGTTTTGTCTCTGATATCACCATGCAGTAGCTAATACTTAGTTTTATAACCTAGTAACTAATAGCTAATAACCTAGTTTTGCTACAGATTTGTAATAGGTGAGAAATACGTGAAAGGCAAAATAAACTGTTGAACTGTATTGCTCCAGTGCTCCAGTTTCTGATGGAGTCTCATCCTTCTCTGTCATGACTCGCTAGACAAGATCACTGAAATCAGATCATAGATGTGACTGGCCGTTCCACTGTTTCCCACTTGTTTTCCGAGTATTGATTATCCACTGATTCTCTGAGGTCTTGGAGAAAGAACTGAACTGACATCTTTCCCTTTGGGATACGACCCTGACTCTCATCAGTGTGGCCCAAGCTTTCTATGCATATAATTGCAAATGCAGCTCATTAGATACATTTCTTGCATGTAATATTATTTCTAAAAGATTTAAAAAATTTCATTATACTGAAAAGAATTAGGGCTTCATCTAATTTTGCAAAAACATTGTTGAAGGTCTTTAAAAGAATAATTTACCCAAAAATGAAAATTTGATGAAAATGTTTTCACCTTCACATCTTCCAAGATCTAGATGAGTTTGTTTCTTCATGGGAACATATTTTGATAAATTTAGCATTATATCACTTGCAAGTGATCGTCTGCAGTGAATGGGTGCCGTCAGAATGAAGTAATTCATATGACTACAGTCTACATTGTGGACAAGAGTTGTGTGCATTACTAGTGGCACCCATTCACTGCAGAGGATTCCTCGGTGAGCAAGTCATCCACATTTTGGCAGGCCTGGGGGTTAGCAAATTTCCAGCAATCTCTAATTTTTGGGTGAACTATTCCTTTAATTAAAACATCTAAACATATAATGTAAATAAACATCTAGATATGTAATGTACTAAATACAATTTAGCAAATTTCCAGCAATCTCTCATTTTTGGGTGAACTATTAATTTAATTAAAACATCTAAACATATAATGTAAATAAACATCTAGATATGTAATGTAATACATGCAATCCATCATTCATTGTGGGTTGAGGAGAGAGAAAGAAGGTATTACAAGCACATGGCAGCTCCATTGTCCTTAATCACCTCAGTTTGACATGGGTCACCTCCAGAAAACTACTCTGGTGTAGAGACTGAGTCAAGGCCATTAGTTACTAAGGAGATTTCCATAGTAATCCTCCAATCTTCATGATCTCTCAGAGGAAGACATAAATGCAGCCAGCTGCTTTATCATCTGTATACATGCTGTTTCTATGTTGCCTTTATAAAAATCATGACTACTTTGACTACATATGATGGTAACACTTTATAATAACTGCACACTATGAATCATTAGTAAATAGTAAATTAATCCTTTATAAAACATTTTTCCAACATCAACAGTCATTAGTAAGCAGTTTATAAAAACAGCTATAAATGCCTTGTTCTTGAGCATATCTATAATGTTTAATAATTGTATTTTCATACTTCAATTAATAATTTCTAAATTATTACGTTATTTACAAACCAGTTATTTAGTTATTTATTACTGAGTTGTCAGTGGTTCACAAGATCATTTAGAATGTGTAAGTAAATAATTAACAAACTATTAAAATGTACATTTCTAAATCATATTATTTATCCACATCATACAAATTGTTCAGTGTGTTAATAAATGCTTTATTAACACATATTCCTGCTTTAATTAATGATGAAGTCAGGTAGTTATAAAACTTTAGTTGCCAGCCATCTATTTTTTGTGAGCTTATCTAAAGTGAGGAATATGTATACTTTATAAAGCATTTACAAAGCAGATTTAAAAGCTCATTTATCTCCCAAACAGAAAAGTTAAACAAACACAACACAGAGGGATACAGAACACAGAAATATTTTTCAAGATGTAAAAAAAAAAAAAACGTTAAATATCCTTTGTAATAGATATGCTTATAAATCCAGAACAAGGCATTTATAACTGTATTTATTAAATGCTTACTAATGACTATTAATGTTGGGACAACACTTTATAAAGGATGAATTGACCATTTACTAATGCTTACCTAATGATTCATAGTGTGCAGTTATTATAAAATGTCACCCATATGATAAATCTCAAAACTAATATTAGTAGAAAAACCACATAAGAATTAGCAAATTGGGTGGTGGTAATATGGGTATTTGTCATTTTTAAATAGGGAGAGCAGGGTGATTCATGACAATGCGTCAGCTTTTGCGTTCTTGGAACCAGGTCTGTACGTGACTGTGAACTGGAAACGAGTAAAGAACAGGGCCCATCTAGCTTGTCGTGGATTTAATCATTTGGCTGAAAGTATGTATTCTAAATTCTTATGGTCTGTGAGGATAATAAAATGATACAGCTCCCCCTCAAGCCAGTGGCACCACTCCTCTATTGCCGCCTTCGTAGCTAACAGTTCACGGTTCCCCACATCACAGTTTCGTTCTGAGAATGTTAGTTTTCTAAGAGAAGTATGCACAAGGAAACATTTTAGCTGGGGACCCCTGGCGCTGAGAGAGGATGGCCCCGATTCCTGTGCTTGAAGCATCTACTCAACGATGAACGGTAGAATCGGGATCGGGATGGTAGAGAATAGGTGCTGTTGTGAAGCGAGTCTTGAGATCATGAAAAGCCTGCAATGCTGCAGGCGACCAGGTGAGGCGGGAAGTGCTTAGTTTTGTCATGGCAGTTAAGGGTATGGCGATGGAGCTGAAGTTCTTGATAAATCGCTGATAGAAGTTTGCGAATCCGAGAAAGCGTTGTAAATCCTTTACTGTATGAGGTTGTGGCCACTTGACTACTACCCTGACCTTGTTGTCATCCATAGCAACTCCCTCCTGGCTGATGACGTATCCTAGAAACATGGCACTTGTCTGGTGGAATTCACATTTTTCTATTTTGGCAAATAGTTGGTATTGAATTAGGCATTGTAGGACTGCTCGGACATGTTGAATGTGCTCGCCAAGGAAATTTGAAGAAATCTGAATATTATCCATGAAAACGATGATCCAACACTCTAACATATCCTGGAAGACATCATTAATGAAGGCTTGAAAGACAGACGGACTATTGGCAATGCCAAACGGCATAACAGAATATTCATAGTGCCCAGCAGATGTGGAGAATGCAGTTTTCCACTCGTCACCCTCTCGGATACGAATCAGATTGTAAGCTGAACAGGTCAAGCTTGGTGAAATACTTGGCTTGGCGGAGCTGTTCCAGAGCTGCAGGGACTAGTGGCTACGGGTATCTGAACTTGGTAGTAATGTCATTGAGACCTCGGTAATCGATGCATGGTCGAAGACCTCCGTCCTTTTTCTCCTCGAAGAATCCAGCTGAGACAGGTGAGGTGGATGGTCGAATGAACCGAATGAATACTTTTTCATGGCCTCAGACTCGGGTTGTGACAATGGGAAGATTCTGCCCTTAGGGAGCCATGTATCTGGCATTAGATCGATTGCACAGTCGTTGGTATGATGTGGTGGTAGTTGAGATGCTTTAAGTTTACTGAGTTTTTAGTTTACTTTAAGTTTACTGAAGGATCCCAGTGAATGATTTGTCCCTCCTTCCAGGAGATGTGCGGGTTGTGTCTGCGCAGCCAGGGTAATCCTAGAATGACGGGGTTCTCTGGGGAATTGATGACATATAATCGAAGGGTTTCTTTATGAAATGCTCCTGTCTGCATTCGAACTTCATTGGTGATATAGGTAATTATTTTATTCTTGAATATAGGAACTCACTGTTCTGGAACGTGATGAGCTGGGTCGAATGGGACATGCGGACTTAAGATGACCGGTTTGTCCACAGTACATGCACAGGTGGAGTTGTACTCGACATTCGCTCTCTTCTGGAGATAGGCGAGTTTAACCAAGCTGCATGGGTTCAGGGGTGGTTGCAGAAATTTGCGTGGTGAACTGTGGTGTATGAGTAGGTCGACGTGAGCGAACAAGGTTGTCAATCTGAATGGTTAGTTCGATTAATTCATTGAGTGTTCGTACCTCATCGCGACAGGCTAGTTATAAGCATATTCGGCTGCATGGGAACGGGGATAGGAGCAACCGTTGCCTCGGGAGGCGTTAAGTGGAGACCTTGCAGTGTCTTTACTAATTCCTCTGTTAGAGATGTCAAGTGAGTAAGTTGATGCTGGTGAATGGCTATTTGATTGGCTTGGGCAGATAATTCCGAAGAGAGTTGTATAATGGCTGTTGGATCACTGTTCGGCGAAGTCTTCTGTAACGCAGAGTCAGAGTGATATTTATCATTCACAATGATATAGTACAGAAGCAACAGTGTAGAAAGAGGCAGATAATTCACCGTCCACATAACAGGCGAGAGATCAGGGCAGGCCGATAAACATACACTAACCAGAGAACAGGCGTGAGGTCGGGGCAGGCAGATAACAATCACAGTCCAGGTAACAAGCAAGAGATCAAACACGATAATTCAGTCCAGGGTAATACACAGAGAAGTTAATGCACAAAATAATGCTCAGAAATGACCACCGTAGCAAATCAAGACTTTGCAGTGAGAGTGTGAGTGAGTAGTGCTTAAATACATGTATGCGTATTTAATTGAATGCAGTGATTGAATGCAGGTGTGGTTCAATCAGTCCTAGGCATGAAGGCTGATGGGAATTGAAGTCTGAATGGAAACAGTCAATACTCAGGTAAAGGTTCCTTCTGGTGATGCAAGAGAGGTAATATGGGAACCTCACTTGTAAAACATATAAAATGACTTTCAAAAATAGTTAAAATGAATTGAAATTGTTTTAAACTCATAAGGCATTACATTACGGCATTACATTCTTTGACTGGAATAATTTGTATTGTACTGTCCCTATCTAAATAAACAAAAATAAATATATAAAGTTGGGCCAGTGGCTCACCCCTTCTTATGATTATAAAGTGTTATTTTACTGAAAGTCTACATTATATTTCATTAATTTTAGAAGCATTTTATTTATTTTGTTTGTTTTTTTTACTTGATTTTGTTCTAAAAGTTTTAAATAGGCCGTGTTTATAAAAAAAATTCTGTTGAGGTTTTTATGAAATTGTATTTCCCTGCAACATTTATAAGTGGAATGTTAGACCAGTTCTATATAAGATCAGTTGCAGTGTGTTTTATTTCAGTTTGAACATGGTTTTTCTTTTGAATTTTTTAAATATTTAAAAAGTCTTCAAAGTTATGAACTATAGGCTATCTTTTAATAAAACGTTTTTGAGCCACAGTTGGAGAAAAACCCTGGATGAATGGCCAGTCTGTCACAAGGATCACACATAGTTTTTATAGAAATTATCTTCCTTTGATATAGTTTGGGGGTGCAAATATTCTACTTCAGCAAATGTTTTACATATATGCATATAATCAGTGGTACAGCTTAACTCCATTTGGCTTATTTGGCCTAACTGGGGGTAAGTTGAGCCAAGAGAGCACATATTTTTTTGAAAGCTATTGAAACCATTACTGTCATGTGCTCAGTTTAAGAACCCCGGCTCAACTCCCCCGCTCTCACCTACATTTAAATAAACATTATATATATTATAATCATAAATAATTTAATGAAAAGAAAGAAAATTATATTCTATCATACAAAATCCTGACATTCTCATACTTATTTTAGGATTTCACTATATTTATTTTATAGGCAGGCCTAATGCTTACAGCTGGCATTATGTTGCATTGTGGGTTTATTCATTCTTTATTCAGTGTTTAGTTATCATCCCAGAACATTTTGAATGGAACTTTAAGTACATCCTATTCAAGATTTCAAGATTCAAGATTTTTATTTGTCACATACACAATTATACAGAAAATAACCAGCAGTGAAATGTAAGTCAGGTCCACTCCATGGACAGTGCAATTATATGGAATACAAACACAAGAGAATATACATAAATATAGGTATGGAAAAAAATAAAGTAAAAAAATAAGAATAAAAAAGAAAAAAGATTAAAATATAAAATATAATGTGCATTTTGCAGGTCCATACTGGAAGGGAAATCACTGGAAAATCATGTTCAGCATATTGCATTGTGGGATACAATACAATTGGTAATCAAAAAAGTTGCTAATATTCTAAAGAATTAAGTATTTATCATACTATATAATTATATGCAACCTTCCAAGAAAAAAGGTACACAATCTGTCATTGGGGTGGGACAAAGTTAGACACATATATGTACAATTAACTTTTTGGGGGTAAAAAAGGTACAAAAGTGTACATTTTGAAAGGGTACTGTCCTAGTGAAAGCTTGTGTACCTTTTCTGAGAGTGGAGGAGTACTCAAATTATCTAATAAATTTGCTAAAACAACAGAAGCACACTGAAATATGGAGCACAGAAGCACACTGGAGACCGACGTATTATACTGACAAAAAATGTATAGCCTGAATAGCACTGTAAGTCGCTTTGGATAAAAGCGTCTGCTAAATGTAAATGTAAATACTCCATCAAATAGGCTAATGCAGTTTTTGTTAACAAATAACAGATTTGTTTGTTTTCTTTTTCTTGTCTTTGTTTCTATTTTTTGTCTATTTCTAAGTTAATGCAGTTTACACAATACATTATTAAATAGGAAAAGAAAGATAACCAGACACCATTTGCAGAATATATGTGAATGTCATGTGTCAATACTCTTTGATATGTTTACAGCAAATATAAAAAAAAAAAAATGTTTGCTGTCTTTTTGTTTTATTTTTAAATAATGCTAGGTTATTAGGTTAGGTTATTATAGGTTAGGAGGTTATTGTACTCCATATAGAGCCAGAGCTCCAGCTGCACTGTTGATTGGCGTTTAACGAGCGCGTTATGTGACCCACAGAAGCACATGCCCAATTATCACATGAAGAGAGTTCTGCTTATGTTCGATGCATTTAATTAGATGAAGCTTTATGACTAACACGACTAACAGGTGCTGTACTGTTTCATCTGACATGAGTCAGCAACCTGTGCTCTTGTTGAGAGTGCGTTTGGAAAGCGGCATCCAAGAATCCTGCATGAATATTTAATTGGAAAGTGGATGCGGCTTTTATTGTGTTTGTGGGTGACGGGCCACATGACAATCCAAACACAGTCACCAGAGCAGAACCACAGCAGGAGCCCCGACTGACTCACTGCTCCTTATTCATTCACTCACGCTATAAAATGCCTTCGAGGAGAGGAATAGTTGTACTGACACTTTTGGGTTCTCGCAAGTCTGGAGAGCAGTCATCCTTAGTTGATTAGAGAAAATCAAATATTTTAAGAAGTATTTCAGATTGTCAAGATGCCCCCGACGAATCCGCATCTGAATTGCACAGGTGAGAACTTCACGATATCAGCCATATAGAGCTAGCGTTATAAAATGACGAATAAACTAAAATAGAAATATAGGCAATCTACATATATTTTAATCTATGCAATTATTTAATAAAATGAATATCTCCTACATCAAGGAATGCGGTATATAATTTGTCATTTAAGTTATTTGTCATGGTGCGCTAAATAAAAAAAATAATAATAAAACAATTAAAAAATAAATATATATATATGTAAATATATCATGTATTTATTTATTTATTTTTGTACTGTTTTTAAATACATTTCCCTCCATGCTTCAATACGTTTTGCAGATTCATGTCATTATAAATTGGTGAGTGTGAATGGTGTTTGAGGCAATTCACATTCATTATGCGCTGGCGTCAGAGATAAATTAAAGAACATTTACACGGCTCAGTGTCTCATTGTTCTCTTGGTCTCTGCTTGAGGTGTGAAAACAATGAGATACTGCGGATATGTGCGCTCCATGAAGCCCTAACCAGAACTGCTGTCGTCTTTGAACATTGTCAATATCATTAGCTACAGACACATATTCTCGTTTGGCACTCAACAGAGGTAGTCGCTTTAGATTTCACTCCCCGCCCTACCCTTTTTTTCCTCTCTGCTTGCTTCTGCTGTCTCGTCTCATCTATTGAAAAGACTCCTTCTGCACGGCTCTCCAAACTACAAAATTATGGATTTGATCAACTGGTCTCTCAGCGCGATTGATACCATCTTCTCAACGAGAAGTCTGGGTTCTGGGGAACCTGTTTGTCCTGACGGGACGTTCGCGGCCGGATATACGAGGGATGCGTGGGAGAAGTGGCAAATCGTGTGTCTGGCGGCTCTTTCCGTGGAGGACGCTGAAGATATCTACCTTTTCGGCACCATGATAACAGGTATTCTGCTGTTTGGATTAGGCGTTACCCTGGGTTATCGAAAAATTCAGAAGACGGGAACAGCTGTCCAAAGCCTCACAAGGCTGCCCGTTTTGATTGAAGCTGTGGGAAGAGCGGTCAGCAATGAGACTGAGACTATAAACCGAAATATGGATACCATCATGATGAAACTCACAGCTTTGGAAGTGAAACTTGGTGATTTCAGAGATCAGAATGGACAAAGAGAATGAGCTGCGCTTTGCAGCTGTTCGCCCCAAAGTCACAACAACTTAATCTTATCTTTTCTGGCTCCCCGTACCGGCGCCTTGGCCAAGGCCGTCTGGATAACCACCCTGTGAGAGCGATGGAGTGTGAATCTTTTCCCCCCCTCCCCCGACTACGGACATTACTCCCCTCCCCCATTCAACTGCCTCTGTAAAAACGCTTTGTACCGCCACCTGTCGAGCAGGTCTGAGACCGGCGCCGAAATAAATGGCACTGGACCGGATGGCTGCTTGCCAGAGCTGGATATGTTCCCCATGTTGCAAGTCATGTGTTTATGGTATATGTGCTTTTGTGCTGAGGTGGTTTTTTTTCTGTTCTCAGACTGTACTCCAAATGGAGCATAGTCTGGGGGTTAAAAATTTTTTTTTTCCTCCTCTCTCTCCTCATGTAAAAAGCTGTATCTTTCTAAATACCCTGTCTCCTGTTCTGTCTACCCCGTTGTCATATGTATGTTGTGTATGTATGGACAGGTTGATGGCTAATTTCGCTGGTACTTGTACTAGTGACAATAAAGGGCTACTACTACTACTACTACATATTAACTCATGAGTTGATTTATTTTTTGGCATAGGCAAAAAAAAAAAACTTAATTTAAAGTTCGCAAAAATAAGTCCCCGCATGGAACTAACATTTTTTTGAGTCAGTGAGTCTTCGCTTAAGGTGAATCTGCTTTGGGTAGCGCACAAATATCTGATGATATTTTGAAAATTAGTAGGCCTACACATTATTTATGGTGTTTTAGGAATATTTTAATAAAATAACATTTTGATGAAGTGTCTTAAATCTTATAACCACTTTCAGATTGTTCCCCACACGTTTTCATTCTTTACAGTAGGCGACTTTATATATTATATTGTTTTGTACAGAGAACTGTTTCATGAATAAACATAGACATGCTAAATTTTAAAATAACACAGTATTAAAAGAGTTATTAATAATGTTATGTTTTCTAACACCTGAGAAGAGATGATGCCAACCCCTTGGAGGACCTCAGAGGAAGCCAACCATCAGCGATTCTACTGAATTAACCCAATTTTGCCATAAGGTAATTATATTGAGTTTCTACAATATAAATCTATTTTAGAAACGTAATTTCCTGTGAAGTTGCTTTACAACGATTGTATCGTAAAAAGTGCTATACAAATAATCTTGAATTGTTTTCAAGATTTCAAATAAATAAACGTTTTAATGTTTAAATGTTTTAGGTGGAATGTGAAGAATGGATAAACCAACGCCTTGGATACATTCAATCAATGTTTTGTTGTGAAGAAAGTGGTCAGGATTTTATTGCTCTTCAATGCCCATCCATTATATGTGTGTGTGTATGTGTGTGTGCATGTGTGTCAGCGTGCTGGGGGTTTAAGAAGGGAGGGCACTTCCTATTCCCCAAGCTTACATGTTCTCCATCTGCGATTGGCCCAATTGGCGAATTTGGACCGACTTGACCTCAAGCTGAGGAGGTAAAACAGGAGATGTTACAGTGACCCGAGTCTTATATGATTCAATCGGAAATAAACACTGACCACTGTTTTATGCTGTTTGGGGTCCCCATTCAATTATCATTCTTTGCGGTGTGAAAATCAGCAGCAAGAAGCAAGAAGGGGTTGAAGACATCCTGGAGACATGGCTGAAGGTGAGGTCGTGGGTGATCTTCCAGTGGGGGGTCAGTGAAGAGTGAGAGGAATAAAGAAGAGGGGGTGGGACGGATCTCCTGCATTGTCTTTCAGATTTGGGGATCTTTACCAAAGGGCTCTTCCCCGAAGCCCTGGAATTGTCACGTCGTTACCACTAAAATGTACTGCAAATCTTTTGTTGGTTCGTTTCTTCTGGCCTCGGTAATGTAGTTTGTATTTGTTTGTTTTGGATGTAGTTTTGAAATGTGGAGGATAGTCTGAAGCTTTTTCAAAACTTGGGATTTATTTGGAGGTTGATGGGCGAGATGGGTGAAATGGGCTCAGTTTATGAGCAATATTACACAGGTGAGCACATGCACATTTGTGTGTAGCATATACCGTTAATTACAGAGAGTAGGCAACAGTCAACTTTCAGTTATTTTAATTTAATTTAATTTAATGCTAAAATATAAACGAAATTACATTGATTTAAAAGAAAATGTCCAACATGATATGGCTAAATTTGATCACTGGTGAGTCACATAATGGGGAAGAATGGCTGGTTTCTGATGGTTTGACTGCGATATTCTATATTTTGTCATTTACATTTCTGAGATTTATATCTGATTTTAATTTAAAACAATTAAAATGTATTTCTTGAATAAATTTAAATTGATTGTTGCGTTTTTACTTTCGTTACTGTCTACAAAATCTGAAAATGAATAAACCGAGAACATTGTCGAAGTTAGCCTAACTATTGAAGAATTTATTCTTTACAACTAGATTGTGCAATTATTTGCTGTGTTTATATAAACACACATTTTTATCTTAGTTTATATAAGTACACATTTGGACAGTGCAAAATAAGTGCTGAACAAAAAGAGTAAATCCATATCGCGTTTCATTCACTCGTGTCTTGCATTCACTACACGTCGAAACAGCGTAAGAGCCCACATGTTTATTTTTTTCCGTCCACATTCGATAGCATGATATTTTTGTTTGTAAAGTTAGTTGTGACTGATATTCTTGTTTTTGTGCTTTTTTTCAAGGGGGCTGTGCAAAGACAGAGGAGGAGGAAGCCGCGAGCTCGAGTACTCGAGCTCGTTTCGTGGAAGTGGGGTCTGTAAATGGTTTAATGTGCGGATGGGCTTCGGCTTTCTGTCCATGGCCCATCGGGAGGGCATCTGTCTGGACTTACCCGTGGATGTGTTCGTCCACCAGGTGAGAGAAAGCAAATTAATGCCGTCGTTTTTAATGCGGGACCGGACCTGTGTAAGGCCTTCCTCTGTCTCTGTCATCTCATTGTTTTATTTTCTCATGGCTCAAACGACATAAGCGTGGGTTACTATGCTAAATTGAATATTTACATTATCACTACCCACATTTATAATTATTACCTACCACTCATAAAGCTATTCTTTTGTGTTCGGTACTGATGAACGAACATTAACGCCTAAATAGCAGGTAGGTTAAATCAATCTTGAAAAAATAAAGGGGTTTCAGTCATAAAGAGACATTTTTACTTAGTTATTTATTTATTTTTATATATATATATATATATATATATATATATACAATACAACCAGATATATATATAATATTTTTTTTTTTTTTTTTTTTTACCAGCAACCATTGTCAGGCTTTATAGGGTT
Organism: Oxygymnocypris stewartii; assembly: GCA_003573665.1. Taxonomy (NCBI): domain Eukaryota; kingdom Metazoa; phylum Chordata; class Actinopteri; order Cypriniformes; family Cyprinidae; genus Oxygymnocypris; species Oxygymnocypris stewartii. The sequence goes on from QVTF01022897.1 coordinate 25,515, forward strand.
CTAGTGTTGACTGTTTTGTGATTTGTTTTGGTCATGTGTTGGTTTCTGGGTTGTACATTTAGATCTTTCCAAGGTCTAGGACAGCTTAAATTTAAAATCTTGTTTTATTTGTAAAGATAAATGGGACATTCATTTTCAAAACAAAATATATTCTCCAGTGGTTGTATTTTTGAATGATCTCAATATTTAATTTATTTGGTTCTATGGAAAATTCCATAGAGTTTGTAGATATCAAATGCATGTGTTGGACTGAATTGTTTTGAAGAGGCCAGAAAGCTGAGATTCTTGTTTTTATTTAATTTATATGCAAACAAACAAATAACTATTTGTAACATTATGGGATGTCAATTCATGGGTTTTTAATTGTGAAGTTTTCCCCTCTTTAATCTAGAATAGGGTGAATACGGGTATATATTTGAAATATATTTTTAAATTGATGCCAAATTAGCTTAGTCATTGTTTTTAAATGGTTAAACATCTCTACACTGTTTATAAGGTAGATTAAAATATTAAATTAAACACTTTTTTAATGCAAAAGTGTAATATTTTAACAGTGATTCCATTTTTCCTTTATTTACTTTGATTTGATCTGGATGTATCCTTGATTTTCATGTAGGTCTGTCCTTTCACATTCCTTGCAAAGATTGGCCTGAAATAGTTGGCAGATCAAAAGAAAGTCCCAAAGAAAATGTTATTTCTTGTCATTCACATATGAAGCGTCTCTCTGTTGGGTATGCTCACAGGTTCAAGTACAGTCTCAGCATGTCTTTGTTCCTTAGACTCTTTAATTCTGACTTTGCTTTCTATGCCATACTACTTATCATTTGAAGACTAAAGGCCAGAAAGTAAAACCATATTGAACATTACATTTGAAATAATTTTGCTCTGCAATGAATGATACAAGTGCTATATTTAAAAAATCCCATTGGGTATACTGTCTCAAGTCATGAACACCAACCTTCTCAATCAGCAATAATTCAACAAGCTATTGCCCCAGAACAACCAACAAGTCGGCAAACACCCGACCACCTATCACCCTGAGCCAAATGAGCTGCTGCCTTGACTTGAGGTCATTGTTTAAAATTACCCAGAGATTAGAGCATCTTGTGGGCAGCCCTACATACAGTGTCAAGTGATCTCTCTGTCTCTCTAACTAAGTAAGAGGTCTTTGGTTTCCTCCAGAGTGGCTGTCTGGAAGGATGAACGGAGGGTGTTAGGGCTTAGCACACATTGTCTTTAAGTCTCATTGACTGCACATAGGACATAAAACTGACATGGGAACATCAGCAGAGCATGGCGTGTTTAATCTTCTTCATCAACACCTTGAACTGATGACTGTGGTAGAGGGATAGTTGTTCCAAACCTTTGGCTTTCTTTGGAACAAATTTAATTCCATTGTGGAGAAACAGACATTTCTAAAAGATGTTGATTTACTTCAGTTAAATTTTTTTTTTGCACATCATACACAAAAAGTGTGATTTTAATAATGTTCATTGGTTTCACATAAAGCAATAAACACACATATAATTTGTTTTCACAACTCACCCATTACTTAAACATCATCAAATTAAGTTATTTTTTAAGTAGGCTACTTTTCAAGTGATTTTGTATGTTTAGCTGACAGGATTTAATTAATTCAATTTTAGGTATACGGTATATCACCAAATTAAGATGTTACTAGCTAGCAAACAAACTGTTAGTGAACAATAGCAGACATTAGCATACTTAATGCTATGTCTACTCCTTAAAGGGACAGTTCACCCAATTAAACATGGGTGTACCATTTACAACATGAATTTATTTCTCCAGCTGAAACACAAGAAGATATTTTGAAGAATTTTTGTAATCAAACAGTTGTTGGTCCCCATTGACTTCAATAGTTACGGAAAACAATAGAAGTCAATGGGGACCAACAGCTGTAGTTACCCACATTTTTCAAAATATCTTAATTTGTGTTCAGCTGAAGAAAGAAATTCACACCGGCTTGGAAAAACTAGTGGGTGAGTAAATGCTGACAGTTTTCATTTTCAAAGGGATTTTGAAGTGTCCCTTTAAGTAACACAATAAAAACATTATTGTACCTTCCTCAGACTAAACAAAAGCTCCACTCTTCACCACAAATGAACATGATGTAATTAAAATAAATCCCAACATAACTGAACATTAAACATTACCATGTCTCCCCCTTTTTTCAACAAAAACACAAAAATAATTACTTAATTTCAATATATATATGTAAATATATTTTTACTGTCCACATTAACTTTGGTTTCGGTCAACATCAAAAATCATTTTCGAGTACTAGATTACTTCACATTCACCATACACAAGTTAATCTAGTAGATTGTACATTTTATAGAATTACATTAATTTAAAGCAAATAAATAATTATGATGTGCACATCACAAATGAGACTAGTAAATCCTTTTTTTCTTTTTTATCTCTCTTTGGTCTAGTTCCTCGACTGGTTGTGTTTATATAAATCTCACTTCAAGGTTTATATGAATCATGCATAAATCAGCCAAATTGGCATGGTTAACGCTTATTGCTTATTTTAAATGGCCAGATATCAGCAAGTTAATTGGTTTGCCAGTAGTAGAAATTAATTAATACATTCAGCACAACTCCTTAATGCTATAATTGCAACGACAAGAGGATGAGTACATTAAGGAATTTTAATTTTGGGGTCAATTATCCCTTTAAGATCTTTTCAATATTAAATGTACCCAATTTGTAATGCTACACTGTGTGAATTGGACCTTTGCTTGTTAGGAGGCAGATTTCTGGATATTGTCAAGTAGTTTGGTTTTAATAACCAGGAGATAAGCAGCGCTCAAACCTACCTGAGCCTCTTTCTCTGGATGTATTGATAATTGTGAGACCGACCAGGTTAAAAAGAACATGGCTGTCATTGTCGAACCCAAAGGAGGAAATCCTGTCTTCCTTAGACTAGAAAATCACAAACAGAATGGTGTTTGTGTGCGCAGTGATGACCAAAAAGATGGGCTGATGGAGAGAGATTGCATAATTAACAGAGAAAAATAGTTGAAAGACATGTTGAGAGAGAATGTTAGCAAAGGAGAAGAATAGATTGGAGAAAGGGGGCAGGGAGGAAGAGAGGAAGCATTTGAGGGAGGGGGTTGTTACCGAACTCATTCATAAAAACAGCTCTCTAGAGGAGGGTCAGTGGTAGAGAAGGTTGGAGCTGCGGATGGTTTCAGGAAGCTTTGGCAGGGGTTGGGAGGCACTTTTGCATGATTCCGTTCACAGTGACCCACCCCCCTCTGAGAGATGGGTGTCAGTTAAACCTAACGTTGTGTGAGAGCTGAAGTGCGGACAGCTGCAGGACTTCTCACCTGGTGTAGCTAGCAATGTTGGGGAAGCTACTTTTGAAATGATCAGCCTCTTAACAAATAACAGATTAAAGGCAGTCAAGCTTTTTCAACATTGGAAAAATGTGCCTCTAACTATATATTTTTTTGCAAAACTCCAAACATATACCTGCACAATTCACTGCAAATTAATTATATTGGCAATAAAACACCAAAACCGCTATTCCTTATTTATACACATTATAATTATGAGGCAGATTATTGATTAGTGAAGACTTTTTTAGTTCCTTGAACGATACTATGTTATGACCTCTAAACACTTACCATAGTACATGATTTATAAACTAATAGATTTTGAGGTTTGCATGGCATAATTGGCTCTTTAAGGGTTTTCTGACATGGTAAACCTGCTCGGTAGCACACCCAGTATATCATTTAACTTGTGATATGGATGCCGTGCACATAGTGAGAATCATGTGAAACACACAACGTCACAATGAAAGAGTTAAAAAAACTTAGTTTTTTAGAGTTAAAAGTGTTAAATAGCATAGTTGCTTTAGCTAATGCATTTTAATCTCATGATGTGTGGAATTTATTACAGACCATTAGTTTAATGTGTAAAAGACTAAAAACATTTGCCCAAGGAATTTCCTGGTGAGAAGATAAGAAATCTTATTACAAGGGTTGATTTTAAGGTAGCAGACCAACACCACCACCAAAGCATAATGTTCTCTGAATACCATGGCTGGAATTAATCTGGTACGTGATCTCACAAATACACCAACTAGCTCCATTTTTTGTCTCCAAGTGGTTGTTTGTTAGGAGTATAAGCAAAAGGTAGATCCTTTCTTAAGCCCATTTCCATGCGCCAGAGCAAGTATCTCAGGAATGTCAGCTTCCCCCACCTTTTTCCACTGCAGACCCTCAGCACTGATGGCCGGGTGATATTTAACCAGATGGCGTTATCTTGGGGAAGCTCATCTGCCATCCCATTCATGTCAATAGCCGCACTTTCAAAGCATGTATTTTTCTCTTGTTTTCATTTTTTAAGAAACAGTGCAAGTACAAATGTCATAAGATCCGGATTTACCTCTTACTGTGACAGCATAGATGTGTATCCTTCACTGCATGTGATATCTTGCAATCTTTTCCCAGTAGACTGCTTGAGGTTTCAGTTTCAGATGCAGCCATTGATGGATACAAATCTTCAAAGTTAATTGGTAGAGAGCCCAGATGAGAGAGCCATTTCGATCTGAGTGAAAAGTGAAGAGGCGGTTGTGAAGGCGATGTAGCAACAGAGCTGGGAGCAGGGAAGATGCCATTTTACCGGTTCTTTCAGAATTGAATCTCAGAGATTAATCTTAATTAAATGCATTTTTTGTGGAGAAGGCATGCACAAAGTGAGGATTTGGCTAAAATATGCAGTATATTTATTTATTTAGTCATTTAGCAGACGCTTTTATCCAAATATCCAAATTATAGAAGCAAACAAAACCAACAAAAGAGCAACAACATGCAAGTTTCTTTTTTCTATATTCTATATACTTGTTTTCTTTAAAAAAATAAAAGTCCTGGTTAGCCTAACACAGTACATGTAGGAAGTTTTTTTTTTTTTTGAAAACGAGTATTTAGAATATAGAAAAAAGAAACTTAGTGCTAGTTTTACAAGAAAAGCTAGCAGTTAGATAATAAATATGCTATTGATAGAAGGTAAAATGTGTCTGTGTTTTTTTAATAAAAAATAAGACAGATTAGATCAAATAAAATTAGAATAGAGAGTGCTGGAGTTAGAGGGTCAAATAAAGATGGAAGATATGTGTTTTTAGCCATTTCTTGAAGATGGGTAAGGATGCAGCTGCTCCGATTGAGTTAGGCAGTTAATGAAAAAGTCAGTGAAAGTGATTTTGTGCCTCTTTGGGATGGTACAGTAATGCGTCCTTCACTTGCAGAACGCAAGCTTCTGTTCAGTATATAACAGAGCACATTGCACTATACTCTATCTCACAATGCATCAAGCTAAGACTTCATCAACAGTGTGACGAATCTGAAGTAATTACTGTAGTGATTTAAAAAAAATATATTATTTGACTAAACTTGACAAAAAGTTTAAAGACTTTTTTTTAAAACATAATGAAATATATATAAAAATGCAAAATAACATAAAAAATGTATTATTACCATTATTATTTATTAGTTTGCTTCATTTTATTGAGATGCCACTCAAATACAACATGTGACCACAATTCAAGTACTGTTTTAGATTGTTGTAGAAGCATAAGTAGATGTGTATTTATGAAGAGCTCTTTTCCAAAACGCTATAAATCCATTTTAATAGTTTTAGAGAAAATGACATTTTTTTTACCTAGACCCATACATTTTGTTAATATTCAATTTATCCTGTTAAAATGGTCTGTTGGCTCAGTCTGAACATGTTAAACAATGATTGTTAAATTGTATTTTTTCAAAACGCTACAAATCCATCCCTTTTTTATGTTGGTTTATGTCTTTAAAAAAAAAAGAGAACATGCAACATATGACATAAGGGACTCATACTATAAGCCGGTCGCACCAGCCTTGTGTTGATGTAACCCCCCCGGGTCCGCACCATCACACCGAGCGGGTCGCGAACCCGGGTTTCCGTTGCGGGAAGCGGGCGCTCTAACAAGGAACGCCAAAGGCTACAGCCTCTAGCCATCAGTCGTCAGAGCAAGTGTTTGTTTATGCATCACAGCATAAATATGATCTAAATGTCTAAAGCACACCATTTGTACCCTATATCTCTGCAGAGCAAACTTCATATGGAGGGCTTCCGCAGTCTGAAAGAAGGAGAAGCTGTGGAGTTCACCTTCAAAAGGTCATCTAAGGGTCTGGAGTCCTTGCGGGTGATGGGGCCAGGTGGGGCGCCATGCATAGGTAGCGAGAAGAAACCCAAGGGTGCCCAAAAACGCCATTCAAAAGGAGATCGGTGAGTGATGTTCAGAACTACAACATTCTGTGCTCTTACTCTATTGATGAATGCTACATGAAGTTTAGAGTTCATAATCTGATTAACTTGGCCTGCATCCCAGTTTTCATAATATCCATCCTAAATATTATGTGAGATTAGAATAGTGTATCTCAAAGCATATTATGTTGAAAAGAGTTTGCCAAAAATCCTCAGATTATCTACTATTTCAGGTTGATTTTCGAAGTGTGGATCCGTGAACACTGTACACTCGAATGGCTAATATTGCCCACAATCCATTGCGATTTGGCTAAGGATTTGGTTCAGATCTACAAACACAAACAAGTGTTTAAAAAAAACACTACAAACATGATGGATGTGCGCAGCGTGACCAATGGTTAAGTAGAGAGTTTTAGATAAAGGGGTTTGAGAAACTAATAATCAACATTTAATAAAAGTATTTAATGTTATCCGTGTTATTTTTCATCTGCAACAACAACGTGAACTTTTATAAAAATCTGCTTTGCCATTAACTTTTAAATGCATCATTATGCAAAAAATAAGGGCTTGAGCCCTCTGTGGTCCGAAGGTCCAGTGCCCCCAGTCTGTGATTTCTGCCAAGTGTAGGGGTGTTCGAAATGACGTTTTTTAATCGTGGACGATAAAAATGTCTCCATGATCTGCTTTTGAAGAAATATATTAGTATCATGCTATACAAATTCTATCAGCTGCAGTTCTGGTGCCACCATATCAATATACTGTACAACATCACATACTACATTCACATCAGTGTTAACTCAGCGGAAGAGTTACTCTCACGGGACATTGCACTTATTCGCAGTCACAAAAGTACACTATTTGCATGTGCTTTAAAGCCTTATTGGTTAAACCTTTCATTCACGCGCTGGTCTGTCTTGCGCTTTTTCTGAATACACCCGAAGCGTGCGCACTAAAAAGCCTGTCAAACAGTACCTGATTACTGAACTAAGTTATGTTTTGTGCTAATACTGTCAAAACACACAAGGTTTACAAATAGAGTCAATTGGTTATGTCTCAAATGAAAGCAAACAGATGAGAGAAATGGATGTGTGCCTGTATATTAGATGCGTTCAGGTCTTAATGGGAAAGTACTAAACATGCAGTCGGCTGTCATTAAAGGGATAGTTCACCCTAAAAATTTATTTCTGTCATTATTTACTCACTCTCATGTTGTACCAAACCTGTATTAGCGTCTTTCTTGTGCTGAACACAAAAGAAGACATTTTGAAGAATCTGGGTAACCAAACATTTTCTGGTCCACATTGAATTTGATAGTAGGACAAAATCCTTTGTAAGTCGCTGTGGACCAGCAACTGTTTGGTTTTCCACCTTCTTCAAAATAGCATTTATGTTTAGCAGAAAAAGGAAACTCTTTCAGGTTTAAAATAACTTTTGAGTGAGTAAATGATGATATAAAATGTTTTATTCTTGGGTGAATTATACCTTTAATGTTAATAAAACAACAAACACAAAGAGAACAATCGCTCACTACTCTTGACTGGAAAACTTTAATTTTAACTTTAATACAGTTGCTTTAATAGGAATCTATATAGTGTTTTATTTTTATATTTATATTTGTTCATTCAATTTCTTGAATGCTCTTGCTAAACACAACTATTGCAGCCTACCTGGCAATGAAACACTGTTTATTTTATTTATATATTATGTGTATTTGTAATGTGTATTTTTGTTCTATTTTTTTATAACAAATATAAAATAATGACAAATATTTTGATCTTCACCCACTTTGGCCTAAATATCCGCAACACTTTTTTATATTTTGTTACCTTTAAAGTCTTGAAGGACTTGCAAAATAGAAAAAAAAAACAACATGACAAAGAATTGTGATAAAATTGAGAATTGTTATATATATATATATATATTGTGGATTGTGCCCTTGTAACACCATTTAGCCCTTCCCCCACCCTGTGCATTGACCTGCTGGATCAATAGGTTGTTTAGAATCTCATAGCTCAGAATTTAGGCTCACAGAGTGTCACCCGCCCCCAACAGCAGAGCCGCAGGTTATCGATAAGCACCGTCCTCCCACAATCCTCAGCTGCATTTAATCACTCTGCAAAGGGTCGTGCGAACTGCCCGCCACATTGTTGGAGGTGAGCTTCCCTCCCTCCAGGACATCTACACCAGGCGGTGTACAAGGAAAGCCCGGAGGATTATCAAAGACTCCAGCCACCCATCCCACAGACTGCTCTCTCTGTTGCCCTCAGGGAGACGTCTCCGCAGCATCCGATCGCGCACTAGCCGACTGAGGGAAAGCTTTCTCCCTCAGGCTATCAGGCTAATGAACAGTCAGAAATAACCCACCCTACAACACACTCCCACTCACACAACATGCCATGCACTGCACTTTAACACAGTTCAACTGGACTACACGCACACACTGCACTAACACATCTGCTATCACTGGACACCATAGAAAGCACACCCACGACATTGCATATGCATAATCTGTTGCACCTTGCACAACTATCTGTTGCACAACCATTCTGTTGTACAACCGATCTACTGTAAATTATAATCTGTTGCACCTTCACATATTACTATGCATAGATGTGGACATAATGCAGACGTGTACATACGGTGTATAATGTGTATTGGTGTATTAGTAACTAAGTATGTCTTTATAGTACACTGTGTGTACTGAGTATATGTATGTGTATTTTGCACATTGTCTTCTGTACAGTCTGTAAATATGTACTGTCCATATGTAAATTGTTGTGTTTTGTTTTTTGTTTTGTTTTTTTTGCACTGTCTGGAGCACGCTCGTAAGAATTTCACTCACCAAGGCACTTGTGCTGTGGTGATGTGACAATAAAAGTGATTTGATTTGATTTGTGTATCTGGATTCAAGCGAGCGCAGCTTTCACAACTGTGCATGAATGACAGTGATGGTTTTTTAATGCATTTTTGTAATAAAATTCTGTGAGAGACAAAAAAATCAACATGTGCTTGCAACAAATAAAATAACATGTACTTTCTCCTGCTGTTTATCAATGATATTCCATCTCTCTGGCTCCTGATAGAGGATCAGATCCTGACAATTTAATTAATAGCAGATGTAGGTGTCTGAGAAAGGTCAGAGGTGAACGCTGCCATTGCAACCCTAAGGTGTGATGTATGTCAGCAGGGTGGGGGTGGTAGGAGAGAGAGCAGGGATCAAAGTGCAAAGGTCAGGCTGCATATTGAAACAAAGAGCCACAGAGATGCCACACCTCCTTCCTCTGGCCGATCAATAACTCCACTCACAAGAGAGCTGATGGGCTTAAATACACAGGAAGCTTTCATTTAAATAAATCGCTAACCCAAAATTGTATTTTTTTATATTTTTAAGTCACACTGAAGCATTATTCTAAACTCCTCTTAGTATATGGTGCATATGAAGAAGACTCTAAAATAATATTTTTATAATTAAATTTGTATAAGTGATAGTGCCACTAATAATATATCATTTATTAATTAATAATAATAATAATAATATCGCGTTGTGACTAATAATGCCCCTTAGCTGTTATAAATTCACTGTAAACCACAGCTTCTTGGAACTTTTTGCTAAAATGATGATGATGAGGATGTATGTAGTAGGAGAAGTAGTATTAATAATAATAATAATGATAATAGTATTTCTACATATAGGTTCTGAATGCTATTATTAATGTATTTAAGTAAATTGTAAATAAGGTTAAATGTTATACTAAACTCAAATTTCTATTTCATAACACCAATATATATATAAATGCCGGTAGTAGTAGTTATAACAGAAACAACAACAAAACCACCCCTATATTAAATATTATTATTATTATTATTGTTGTTATTATTATTATATTTTACAGCTTCAGAATACTTGGAAATTTGCACAAATCGTGCAAATAATGTAATATTATTTTCATTAATATTAATATTAATGTAATATTATCATTAATGTAATATTATCCCTCCCAGATGCACTCAATCACTTTTATTCACGGTTTGAAATGCAGAACAACACATCTGCACAAAAAACTGCCCACACCTCCCAGCGACCAGGCACTCTGTCTGTCTCCAGCCGACGTAAGGAAGACCCTATCTAGGATTAACCCACGCAAGGCTGCGGGTCCTGACAATATACCTGGCCGCGTACTGAAAGACTGTGCTGAACAGCTGACAGATGTCCTAACAGATATCTTCAACATCTCGCTGAGCCAGGCAGTCATCCCCACATGTCTCAAATCCATGACAATCATACCGGTACCAAAGAAATCACCTGTGTCCTGTCTAAATGACTACCGTCCCATAGCACTGACTCCAATCATAATGAAGTGCTTTGAGAGGCTAGTCATGCACAACATCAAAACCAGCCTCCCCAACACACTCGATCCGCTCCAGTTTGCATACCGCCCAAACCGCTCTACGGATGATGCAATTTCCTCCACCCTCCACCTGGCTCTTACCCACCTAGAAAATAAAGACTCATATGTTAGAATGCTGTTCATCGACTTCAGCTCAGCATTCAACACAATAATCCCACAACAGCTCATCAATAAATTAAGCCTGCTGGGCCTCAACAACTCCCTCTGCAATTGGATCCTGGACTTTTTAACCGGAAGACCTCAGTCAGTTCGGGTCGGCCACAACACCTCGAGCACTACCACACTGAGCACAGGGGCCCCACAGGGCTGTGTGCTCAGCCCGCTGCTCTTCACGCTGCTGACCCACGACTGCACTGCCAAGTTCAGCTCCAACCACATCATCAAGTTCGCCGATGACACATCAGTGGTAGGTCTCATCAGCAACAACGATGAAACGCACTACAGAGAGGAAGTGGCACAGCTGGCTGAATGGTGTGGCGCTAACAACCTGTCCCTCAATGTGGAGAAGACAAAGGAGGTTGTGATGGACTTCAGGAGAAACTCTGTTGACCACCCCCCACTGACCATCGACACCTCGACTGTGGAGAGAGTCAGCAGCACTAAATTCCTGGGGGTGCACATCACAGAGGACCTCACCTGGACTACCAACACCAAGTCTATCTCCAAGAAGGCACAACAGCGCCTACACTTTCTCCGCCGGCTGAAAAGAGCAAGCCTCCCTCCACCCATCCTCACCACCTTCTACAGGGGTACCATTGAGAGCGTGCTGACCAGCTGCATCACTGTCTGGTACGGAAACTGCTGTGCAGCAGACCGCAAGACCCTCCAGCGGACAGTGAACACCGCTGCAAAAATCATTGGTGCCCCTCTCCCCTCCATCCTGGACATTTTCCTTACACGATGCTCCAGCAAAGCAAAAAGTATCGTGGAGGACCCCACCCACCCCTCCCACAGTCTCTTCCAGCTCCTACCCTCAGGTAGACGGTACCGGAGTATCAGAGCCCGCTCCGCCAGACTGCTCAACAGCTTTTTCCCCCAGGCTGTGAGAGCCCTGAACTCACATCACACCGCCCCTCTCTGAAACCCCAAACAACACCCCCCCCCCCCCCCCACCTTACCACATCTCAGGAAAAAACTGTTAAACTTTTTTCTCTGTGGAATTCAGGTGAGCGGGCCTGCACAAGCCACCTGTAGCAACACCTGTAGCAACACACACATGCACTAGACACTTTCACACACCATTGTGTGTCCATAATCCCACAAAAGACTGACTGTAATATACGACTGTAATGTATGTATGTTTACTGGCTCATGCACCACAAATCACCTTACACTGTTCCCCAGCCAGCTGCTTGAATGTCTCTCTTTTGCACATGTACAGTATTTGAAGTCATCTGCACAGTTGTACAGTTTGTATTTTTTGTACAGTTTGTATTTTTTGTTTCCTGTTTTTTAGTTTATGTATAGGTAACCACTTTTATATATAGCATATGTATAGTCAAAGCTGACAGTAGGTTAGTTTGTGTATAGGTTTATACTGTTTTACTTCGTGTTGTATATCTGTATTTATGTAGCACCGTGGTCCTGTGAGGCACGACATCTCGTCCCACTATATGTCCACACATGTAGTGGAATGACAATAAAGCTCAACTTGAACTTGAACTTGAACTTGATTATTTATGTGATTGTAAATCAATTGTGAATGGTATCATACTAAACAGAAATTGGTTTACTTAATTAATTATAATTTGTTGCTACTTGTAAACAATTTGTTAATAACTTATCAGCTCAATCACATTCATCTCCATTAATCAGTGTTCAATTACCTTTTTTTTGTAAATTCGTAGTATCATAAGAGTGAATAAAAAAATATATATATATTAGTTTGTTTTGGAAATTTGTCCTGGATTATATAGTGCTGTAGATGTACATAAAACTGTCATTCATTATATAAACAAATCAGGATAATAACAATTGCATGTAAAATCATATCTCTGTGACCCTTACTATCTGGATTGTGCGCAATCTAGCGGTCTTTCCTGTTATTTTTTGCTTTTTTTTGCACTATTTACAGATGCTTCAAGTGTGGAGGGCCGAATCATCATGCCAAAGAATGCCAGCTGCCACCTCAGCCAAAAAAGTGCCATTTTTGCCAAAGCATCGCACACATGGTGGCCAACTGTCCAATCAAAGCACAGCAGTTGTCACCGGGATCTCAGAGAAAATCAACAGCCTCCACCATAGGAGAAGAGGACATGAGTCACACCCCTTTCCCTCCAGACAGCTCTGATTAGTTGGGGAAGGTTGTCAGGGAAACATTAGCACCAATCAAAACGTTACAATGGAAAGCTGCTTTTGGAACTAACTCAGGTTTTTATTTTTCAAAAAGCAGAAATGAATGTCGTCGCTCACTTTTGTACTTTAGTCATGAAATGTGAACCAGATCAACAAACGTTGAATTTTATACTTAGAAAAATATGATCACTATCATATCCATTTTTTATTTTTCACAGTAATATTGGTAAAATGTCTTTACCTCAGCTTTGCAATCTGTGTATTCACACAAATGATTTGGGATGAACTAGATCTCACAAAAGCAAGTCAAAAGTTCAGTAATAATATTTTGCTGAAAAAATGCCTATTTTAGGACTATTAAGGTTTTATTATTTTTCATGACAACTAAGCACATTTTCTTCCCGGAATCTCAGTGAATTTTGTTTTTTAATGTCACAATGCACATATAGCTTGAATCATAATTTTTTATTTTGGGGTAAAATATTGTTGACACAGAACAGCCGGTTCCCCAATCCAACCAATCACAGCTCACCAATTCACCCGAGTATTAATCATCACCACCTGCAAGTCATTTGATCACTCATCACCTAGCACTCATAAGCACCAGCACCAGAGCACTTCGTCGTCCAGTCTCGTTCAGACACCATTGGACTCACTCTCTGATTCTCTCCCGTGACTTTGTTATATAATACAATCACTAAACTTCTGTGTCATCCCCAGCGTGTTGTCCTCATCCTCTGTCCTCCTCATCGCCTGTCCATCCTCCAGCACCAGTCCAGGATTCCCCGCGGTGGTATCCGTCCTCCTGCTCCAGTCCAGGATTCCCCGCGGTGGTTCCATCCGCGATCTCCTGGAACTGAAGGATACCACCGGTCTGATCTGCTCATCACCCATAGAAGTCTCCTCATACTGATTACTCACCTGCTTCCTGCTGTTTATCTGGTTACTGTCTATAAAACGTCACTAATTAACATCTCCCTTTGTCTCTGTGGGTTAATCCATAACAGAAGACTGGACCAACACCGGATGACGTTCTATGAGCAGTTCAGATCCGTTCCAGGAGATCATGGATCAACTGAAACAGACCTTCACCATCATGAACACAGCAACCGCTACCACTTCCATCACCACCACCACTTCTTCACCGGGTATGGTTAGTCCCATGGTCAGACCGGCACCCTGGTCGGGCGGAGGAATGCAACGGATTCTTACTTCGATGCTCGCTCACCTTCGAGATGCAACCACATCTATTTCCCACTGAAAGAGCCAAAATAGCCTTCATCATCTCCTTACTCCACGGTAAAGCTCTTCAATGGGCAGAGACTATCTGGAGCCAAGCTGGCATGGTTACCCAATCCCTCAGCGGTTTTACCAACCATCTCCGGGATGTTTTTGGCGTTTCTGTCGGAGACTCGACAGCTGGCGAACAGCTCTATCATCTCCAACAGGGTAACATGCCAATTCATGAATATGCTTTAAAATTCCGGACCCTGGCCGCTGCTAGTGGATGGGGTGAAAGCCCACTCTTAACCACTTACCATCAAGGATTGGAGGCTCGTTTACGGTTGCATCTCGCGGCATATGACGACACCATGGGGCTCGAGCGATTCATCCAACTATCCATCCGAGTGGCTAGCCGTATGCATTCCTGTATAAAGGATCAACCGTCACTTACGCATTCTAATCCTCTCCTCCGTCGACCAGAGAACATCAGCCCTCCAGAACCAGTTCCAGAACCCATGCTCGTCGATAATACTCGACTCTCTCTCACGGAAAGACATCAACGCCTATCCCAGGGCTTGTGCTTTTACTGCGGTGCCTCAGGACACACGATAGCTACCTGCCCTGTTCGTCCACCTTGATTTATGGTGAGTGCCATCACACAGCAGGTCACCAATATGTGTCCGCTCACTACGGTTGTGCAGCTTACTGCTCACGTTGTTTCTCTCTCAGTTGTTGCCCTCATCGACTCCGGCTCAGCGGCTAACTTCATTGCAGGCACCCTCAGTCGTCAGCTCAACCTTCCAACCACGAACACCACGAAGGTCTACCAGATCCAGTCAGTTACGGGTCAACCTTTGTGGGTTACCACATCGACCAGGAGGGCATCCAAATGGATGAGGGGAAGGTAACCGCCATCCAAAATTGTCCCATACCCACATCGATCAAGGAACTCCAACGCTTTCTGGGTTTCGCCAATTTCTATAGAAGGTTCATCCAGAATTATAGCTCCATTGCCGGTCCGCTCACCGACCTCCTCAAACACAAGCCCAAATCACTGTCCTGGACACCATCAGCCACGGAGTCCTTCAACATCTTAAAGGAGACCTTCATCACTGCCCCTATCCTAGTTCATCCGGATCCCGACAAGGTCTTTGTCGTTGAAGTCGACGCCTCCACGACCGGGGTAGGGGCAGTGTTATCTCAGCAGCAGGGGACTCCAGCCAAACTCCATCCATGTGCCTTCTCATCGCGCAAACTCAGCCCGGCGGAGAAGAACTATGACATCAGTAACCGAGAGCTACTTGCCATCAAGTTAGCTCTCGAGGAGTGGAGACACTGGCTGGAGGGAGCTCAGGAGCCGTTCGTGGTATTAACCGATCATAAGAACCTAGAGTACCTTCGGGAAGCCAAGAGACTAAACCCACGTCAGGCTAGATGGGCTCTGTTCTTTACACGCTTCAATTTCTCCATCTCTTACAGACCCGGATCCCGGAATCTGAAAGCGGATGCCCTATCTCGTCTCCACGCACCCGAGGAAGACAACCAAGAGCCCGAACCCATCCTTCCCGAAGACATGTTCCTATGTCCCATCCAATGGGCCCCCAAGTTCATTCTTACTCCCAGTGTCTCCACCTCCGAACCGCCGGGCTGTCCACCTGGTCTCCAGTACGTTCCCCGAACACAACGTACCCCCATCATTCACTCGGCACATTCATCTCTGGGCACTGGCCACCCTGGGGCCAATGGAACCCTCTCGCTGTTAAAAGATCCCTTCTGGTGGCCCTACATGGCCTGAGACGTGAGAAGGTTCGTACAAGGATGTTCAGATTGTGCCATCTCCAAGAGTCCTCGCCACCTTCCATCTGGCAAACTCCTTCCGCTGCCCGTTCCAACACGACCATGGTCACATTTAGGAGTGGACTTCATTACAGATCTCCCACCCTCTAATGGCAACACTTGTATCCTAGTCATTGTGGATAGATTCTCGAAGATTTGTCGTCTTCTCCCCCTTCCCCCTTCCCACGGCCATTGAAACAGCAGAGAATCTATTCAACCAGGTGTTCCGGTATTTCGGCATCCCAGAGGACATAGTATCCGACTGAGGACCCCAATTCATTTCCCGCGTCTGGAAGGCCTTCTTCTCCCTCCTGAATCTGACCGTTAGTCTCTCCTCTGGTTACCATCCACAGACCAACGGGCAGACAGGAGAGGAAGGTACAAGAGATCGTCCGATTCTTACGAACCTTCTGCCACGGCCACCAGAACTCTTGGAACCAGTTCCTGGGCTGGGCCGAGTACGCACAGAACTCCCTTCGCCAACCATCCACCGGACTCACTCCTTTCCAGTGCGTGCTCGGGTACCAGCCCCCTCTCTTCCCCTGGTCAGGCGAACCATCCGAAGTCCCATCGGTCGACTACTGGTTCCGAGAGAGCGAGAGGGTCTGGGACGCAGCTCACCATCAACTGCAACGAGCTTTGAGCAGACGCAAATTGACAGCTGATCTAAGACGTTCCGCAACTCCCATATACCAACCAGGGCAAAAGGTTTGGCTGTCAATCCGGGACATCAGGTTACGCACACCCTGCAAAAAGCTCAGTCCCAGATTCATTGGCCCCTTTTCCATCATGAAGCAGATCAACCCGGTCACCTACAAACTCCAGCTACCTCCGCACTACCGTATACACCCCACTTTTCATGTGTCACTCCTCAAGCTTCACCATCCATCTATCTCTGTTCCCACAGATCTGGAACCGGCTGAGGAACCCCCCCTTCCGTTGATCCTGGAGGACGGTACGGCGTATACAGTGAAGGAAATCCTATGCTCCCGACGTCGTGGTGGCAGGTTACAGTACTTGGTGGATTGGGAGGGTTATGGACCAGAGGAGCGATCCTGGGAGCCTAGAGATAACATCATTGACCCCAATCTACTGGAAACCTTCCACGCCCAGAACAGCCTGCTCCCCGAGGACGAGGTCGACCACCACGACGTCGAGTTTTACGGCCCTCAGGAGCAAGCCGTGGAAGGGGGGGTACTGACACAGAACAGCCGGTTCCCCAATCCAACCAATCACAGCTCACCAATTCCATCCGCGATCTCCTGGAACTGAAGGATACCACCGGTCTGATCTGCTCATCACCCATATAAGTTTCCTCATACTCATTACTCACCTGCTTCCTGCTGTTCGTCTGGTTACTGTCTATAAAACGTCACTAATTAACATCTCCCTTTGTCTCTGTGGGTCAATCCGTAACAATTGTAGTGCATAATTGTGCTTGGCAGGTTTTGTGAGATCTGCCCCGTGTGAAGTCAGTGTGTGTGAGAGACTTATTTTCTGCCTTAGCTTGCAAAGTGTCTTAGATTTATACTGGAACAATCAAAATGCATCATGTTTACATGTTGGAATAAGCCTGGATATTGATGATACTGGTGTAATGCATCTCTAATGCAAAATCAGAGCTGTCATTCACCTGTACACTGGAGAAATCATACCGACTTAAGTTTTAATTTTCTTGCTGATGTTATCGGAGACTTCTTCTGATTGTGGTTTAGAGGTCTGTTACCCGACCCGAACCCGCGGGTCCCGAAATACTCTCGGGTTTCGGGTCGGGTTTCGGGTTAATGTTTAATGGATAGCTTCGGGCTCGGTTCGGGTTTGTAGCTAAACCAAAACTATATGCAGAGGCTTCGCTGCATTCATAGACGCACGCACACACATATCAGAGATCGCGCACAAACAGCACGGAAACTATTATTAGTAAAATAATAATAATAGCCTTCGACAGGCTACTGACTCGCAAGTCACAACATTATATTTATCTGCAATGAGGCGGCAAAATCGCTGTTTTTGAAGTAACTAAGCCTCATTGCTTATAGAGAGACATGCGCAGAAGCAGGTTCACATGCACGCGCAACTTTCCTCGGTCTCTCGCTTGCTCGGTCTCTCTCTCTCTCGCTCGCTCGGTCGGTCTCTCTCTCTCTCTCTCTCTCTCTCTCGCTCTCTCTCTTTCAAATAAATGATTAATTCATTCAAATAAATACAATCTTATTTAAGATCTTATGTCTGATTTAAAGTAGACAGAATGCTAACGAGCCTTAACTGACAAAAAATGACCATAATTTGCACGGTCATCATCTTCTTGTCCATGCAAAATTCATAAACTCGGCAGAATGTATGCGACCGCTGCACCTGATGTTCACAAACTTTCATAACTGGTAAATGTTTGTGAAATGGCAGAGATTAATCCGTTTCTTTGCATGCAATCGTGAAATGCAACCTTTTTCCTTTTTTTTTTTGTTGGCTATTCGTGGGGGGGGGGGGATTTCGGGTCGGGTTCGGGCTCTAAATTTAACTGTGCCGCTCGGGTCGGGTCGGGTCGGGTCAGACGATCTCGGGTACGGGCCGGGTTCGGGCTTCAGTTTTGAGCCCGTGCAGACCTCTATTGTGGTTTACACTGGGCCAAGTGAATGTTAAAATGTGTTTGTGCATATCTTACCTCAGCCTCTCTATATCATCAGTGGAAATATTTTGACTGCACTGTCATTAGTTAGTGAAATAAGAAAGACACAGTGGCTTTCTTAGATTATTTAATGCTGTGCAATTGTAAGGGTTGCTCTCATTTAAAGATCTGGGAAATTCTAGGCAAAGTCAAGAAATCCACCATATTCCCGGTACAAACTGGAGCCAAGACAATAGCACATGTTTTTATGATAATCTTTTATATCTTTCCTTATGTAAACGTCATATGAGACATCAATGAGGTTTGTTGAAGCTTATTCCAAGAGGAGATCATGACTAACTTGATCTCACTTTATTGTAAATAACAATTGTAAACTTTTTTTGACCACTGTTATTTGTTTGTAGCCACACAAACTGACCTCAAACTCTGTGATGTTGCAATGGACCCAGTTTGCTCTCAGTCACAACAAGAGCTGAATCCTTTGATAATTAGTTTATCGGTTCATAATATTGTTTTATCTGTAGTAGGGAATTGATTGACAGCTGGTGACTAGGATTCACAGTGCATTTAAACTATGCAGAAAAGTATTTTGATGCACATTTTTTTTCATTTATGGCCTAAAACAGTGATTTCAAAGTATGTTTTGTTATGATTTATCCCCATGACTGCATGAAGTTCAGGTTTGTTCTTGTTTTGATGGGGAGCAACTGCGCTTTCAGGCTTCACTGCATTTGAGGAAAGCGTCTAGTCTTTGCCAAATTTCTTTAGCCTTTTTGTATATTTAACATAGTCCTCAAACTTTCAGAAACTTAGTGGAGAAAAAATACACATTTGTACCATTTCTTGCAGCAAAGTACAAACCGGTTTGGTTTCAAGTACTGCATGTGTTTGATCACAGGTTGAATGTTACAATGGTTGGTTAGTAACCTCAAAACTAATGGCTCTTCACTGCTCCACAAGAGTGTTTTGCTATGTAGAGGCTAATTTGTCCCTCAGAATAACCTGAAATGGTTTTAGTATGTTATTGCATGGAAGTAGGTTAGAGTAGTTGGATAGGTGGATGGGTCTCACCTCAAACAACCTTGTGAAAAGTTTTCAGTTTAAAGGATGTGAAGGTTTCTTTCTCATTGTTAAGATTGTATTCTATATTAGTTCATGCCATTAGTGTATGTTCCTTTATCATTTCAATATTTTAATGAATTGTTTCTTTTTAATCGTTATTTAAAGTGAGAACAAGATACATAACTTGTTTTGAATCAATACAAATCTACCTCAGGGTGTGCTGAAATGTATTAAATGAACATTGTTACCACTGTCCATTTGAGAGTGTGTGTGTGTGAGAGAGAGAGAGAGAGAGATACTTGAGTGTGTGCTTTAGTTTTATTTTTCTAGGTTTAATGTATTTAATTTGGTACAATGTAGATGCACTGTTTTCTTCAAATGTGTGTGAATTTGTAGTTTACATGTAACCAACTCGCAAGATAAGAGCAACTGTAATATTGCTCCAGTATGCATTTTAAAGTTGTTGTTTTTTACTGTAATGTACTCTGAGATTCTTGACTCAGGAATATGCTAATTATTTCTTGCTTGGTTTTAATTAATGAAGACGATAATCAATGTTGGTGATCTTGTTTGGTTGATTGTTTTATTGTTATAATTATTATCATTTTGTTGTTGCTCGCTGATGCTCAGAGATCCAGATGGTACACAAATATGAATTCCTGCTCATGTTCAGTTATTGTGTCTCCTTCAGTCATCTTATGTTGTCATTCAGGGTGTGATTAGGACTATTTGTGTTTGTGTTTGATAAAGACAAATACGTTTAGTGTTCCCATAACCAAAGAATGTAGCCACATTGAATAAGGCAAAACAATAGCGTGGAGCTCAGTTTATGGAGTTTCCTCTAGTGTGATCCATGTTGATTGTTGAAAAAAGTTTACATACATGTCGCAGAATCTGCAAAATTTAAATTACTTTACCAAAATAAAAGAGATCATACAAAATGCATGTAATTTTTTATTATTCAAATTATTATCATTAACATTAATGCATGTTTTTTTAACATTATAATTAGTCTTTTCTGTTTTATATGACAAATACTAAGTAACTTAACTAATTTAGAATAAGTGTAATGACGTTCTTAGATCGGCGAGAAGGAGGCGGGAACCGGCGAACATTTAAACACTTTAATAATAAAATAAACAAACACAAAATAAAAGTGGCAGCCCCTCACGGACGACTGCCGCTCACATACTATAACATCCAGGCCTGGTCCTCTCTCGTCGTTCACTGTCGTCACTCCTCCTTTTATCCTCCCGAAGCTCCTCCGTGGGACTCGAGACCGGTGAGTGGCGCAGGTGTCGTTCATTATCATTTACTCCACCGGCCTCGCTCCGTTCCCACGGCTCTCGGCCCCGCCCGTCACAATAAGTTTTACACATTTATTTTAGAGGGACAGTTTAATATAATATCAGTCCATATGACAATCCTCTGCTTAAAAGACATGGAATGTGGTGCAGAACGTGAAAAATTTTTATGGTGCCTTTCTATTGGTCCTTTATAAATAATTTTAATATGCTGATTTTCTGCTCAAGAAACATTTCTGATTATTATCAATGTCGAAAACAGTTGTGCTGCTTCACATTTTTATGGAACATTTGAACAATTACTATTTAGTCAGGGTAATGTATTTAAGGTTCCATTAAATTGATTTAAGTGACAGTAAAGTTATTTATACTTATAAAAAATTGATTATATTTCAAATAAATGATGTTCTTTAACTTTGTATTCATCGAATAATCATGACAATTTTGAAGTATCACAGTTTCAACAAAAATATTCAGTGAAAACAGTTTTCAGTGTTGATAATAATGAAAACCATTAGTAATAGGTTAAATGATCATAAATAATTACTGATAATAATTAAGCAGCAAATCAGAATGATTTCTGAAGGAACATGTGACACTGAAGACTGGAGTATTGTGCTGAAAATTCAGCTTTGATCACAGGAATAAATAACATTTTAAAATATCTTTAATGGAAAACCAATATTTTAAGTGTAATATTTTACATTACTACATGTTTGATCAAATAATTGCATCCTTCTTTCAAAAACTAAATAAATAGTCTTAACCCATTTAATCCCAAATTTTTCCCAGACTCAAAAATATCCAAATCATGTGTCATTAGTATCCCTTTGAAACAATCAATCATAATTTTTAGAAATTTTTATGGAAAAGTGTGTGAAAAAGTGTGTTTTATGATCGGTCACAATTGTGACCGGTGGGATACTGTGTTGTATCAACCATTGGGCAGACTGAATATAGGTCTATTTGACCTGTGCAGTGTTTTTGTGTGTGTGTTTTTGTGTGTGTGTTTTTGTGTGTGTTTTCTTGTGTGTGTGTGTGTGTGGGGGCATGTTTATGTGGTTTATGAGGACACAAATTTGTATAATGACATGGGTATGACATAGGTATTACAAGGAGAAGGTGATTTATGAGGACATTTTCAGTGTCCCCATAATTCAAAATGCTTATAAATCATACAGAGTGAGTTTTTTGGGGGGAAAGTAGAAATGCACCATCTCCTGTGAGGGCTAAGTTTAGGTGTATGGTAGGTGTAGGGCAATAGCACATACAGCTTGTACAGTATAAAAACCATTACGCCTATGGAAAGTCCCCGTAAACCATAAAAACCAACATATGTGCATGCATGTGTGTAAGAGAGTATAAAATCCTTTTATCAAAGGCTAGTTATTATCACTTTTAAAAGTTCCAGCATTGCCTCTAAATGCTCTCTCATTGTAGTGTGAATATTTTACATATAAGCCTTATACTATCGGCTAGCAATATGAATACTGGGAGCACCGTTATGAATATTGAGGTTAGGACAAAAAACAGCAACAATCATCAATGTATTTCAACATTGTAACTTTAGTGCAACATTCATTTGAAAACGTTCATTTTGAGTGCAGTATGCATTGAACACACTGAACATGAAGGTAAACATTTAGGATAGAGGTAGCCGGCTGAACATGCTTTCAAGTATAGGCCTACACTGACTGACTGAACAACAAAATAAAATAGGTTGTAGAACAAAGAGCAAAGCAATGCATTGAATGACTAAAAATAACATTTTCCTGGAACATTTAGGACATTTTGATGGGTTTTTTTTTCAGCTTTTCTTCCTAGACTCCAAAGTACTGTTTGTTTGTAACTGTATGCAACCACTTTGTGTGTGTGTGTGTGTGTGTGTGTGTGTGTGTTTGTGGAAAGTTGCAGTAGGTATGAAGTTAGGTAGCAGCATAATTTGCTAGCTAGCTAGTCTTCCTTGGGTCCGTGTGTGTAAAATTAGGTAGAAAGTTAGGTAGCAGCAGAAAGTAAGGTAGAACAGTTAGCCTATGTGTATTAGCATGTAGATACAATGGCCATGTAGATACAATGGGTTATCCCACCGGTCACTATTGTTGCCGGTGACATGTTTGTGAGTTCTATGAACACATTAAACAAAGTTGAGTAATTGCAAATGCATATATCAATACTAGACACCTTAAATATGATGTGTACCAAAAATCTATGTCCTATCGTTATGTTAACATACTTTACTACCCTTTTCTTTGGGAGCTTTCTTGCTGCCATCCTCTTCTCTTGGTGCAAACAGGAAGTAAACAGCTCTGGTCATGTGACAATTTACAGTAAACATGCGACACTGCACATATTTAATTGAGACCCTTTATTATTTCAATATCTGCTGGAAATGCATTGATAGATCATTCAGTAACATTTTTATAGCCTTAGAAATGAAACATTTTTTTACGGTCACTATTGTGACCGGTGGGATTAAATGGGTTAATTATAACATTTGATTGCCAGCATGTATATAAAATAATGCATGTGAACTTGCAAATTATATTTTTTATGAATATATATCACTAATCATGGCACTTGAAAGCGAAAGCGTTCAGATACAATGTTTTAAAATAAGTTTGAGAATAGTATTTTAAGTTTTTTTATTCTTAGACATGTGAAATTACAGAAGAACGCATCGATAGAAATGCACAAACATTCACTCTTATCTTATATTGTGAAGAATAATGTAAATGGCATTAAGAAATTCGAAATGTCCAGTAGTGGTTTTTGCACCCCTGAAAATTAATTTCTGTCATTTAGGATTTTTCATCGTAAACAGTTGGCAAATATTGCTGAATTGTTTCATCATGTTTAGCTGCTTACATCTTACCTGAGAAAAATAAATGAATTAGAATTTTTGACTCAAATGGGCCGTCCGGGCTATTTGTCTGGTCCGAGGGAGGAATATAGTCTACGTATACTTACTATGATTCATTCTTCAAATATGGACCGGCGGCCCACCGGGAAAACTCCCAGTGCTCCAGATGGCCAGTCCGTCACCGCATTCTACTATCTATAAGTAACTTTGCAACTACTCACTAAAAATAGTTGGGTTAAAATGACCCAATAGATAGCCCAATGGTGGGTTACTATATAGCACCTACTGTAATGAGAGGGGTCAGGGCGTTGAGATCCAAATGCAGCTTTATTAATATAAGAGGAGGTCAGACAGGCAAGGTTCAGAGACAGTAACAGGTGTAGCGAAGGCAGGGCAGAATCAGCAACAGGAGCGATGCAAAGGTCAGGGCAGGCCGCAGACAGAGAGGATATCAAAAGGCAGGCAGCAAACGGTCAGAGTCGTATAGGCAGTCCAGGGAAACACACTCAGGGAAACCGCTCGGAAATGTCAGACGGGGCTAAACAAGACTTTGCGGTGAGTGCAAGGAAGTGTGCTGCTTATATGTGTGTGTGTGAATGAGGTGCAGGTGTGGTGAGACAATCAGGGTTAATGAGTGATTGGTGACAGCTGTGTGATTGGTGCAATGATGGATGGGAATGTGTGTGTCGTAAGTGCAGTGAATGATGGGAGTTGTAGTCTGAGGTGGAGTGATGTGCAGCTGTAGTGTGGTGCAAGAGTCCATGTGGTGAAATGGCAACCAGATTCGTGACACCTACCTAATATTGGGTAATAAGTTTCACCCAATGCATTGGGTTATAAAATAACTAATTTGTTGGGTTATTTGGCCAAAATGTTTTAAAATGCATTAACCATGCTGTTATTATTATTATTATTATTATCATGAGCATCATCCTAATCATCATCATTATATTATTATTGCTATATAAATAAATAATAATGTACAGCATACAGATATATAGAAAATGCTTTATTTCCATTTCATTTAAAGTTGCAAATACTTTTGTTAAATTAAATGACTGTTTGAAATTGTGTTATTAGTTATTTATGTATCACATTAGGCTATATGCAATTGTTTCAGTTTACAAGATAAATATAAATTCACAAACAAACAAAACAAAGCTAGTAGAGAATGCAATTACAGCTGCAAGAGGTTTGGGTTACTCAATGTTCAAAATGTAAAATAATTTAAAGCATGTATCAACTCAAAAAGATGGTCTTGCTTCAGTGCCATTTCTCCCACAACAATGAAGACTTTATTTTATCCCAGAACTGCACGAAATGAGGGAATTGCCTTGGTTGCTCCTCCTCCAAATACATAATTATTTTTTTTACAACCTTTAAACAGCAATTTAAAATGGTAAATATGTACACATACATCGGATCAAGTAATACCCAAAAATGTATTGTCATAAATTATGTACTTTGTATGGCAATGAAGGAGGATATCTAGCAGGGTTTACTGCAACTTTAATGCAATCTCCAAGACCAACTTTAATATAAAAATCTATGGATTAATCTCAAAACAAGAATGCGGGGGAGGGGGGCTTTTCTAAGCCATGGTAGCAGTTTTTCATTTGACTTCTTACTGTTGTAATAATGGATTGATGTCTGTTATATATCAATTTGATTAGCCGAGTGTTACAAGAGTTGTGTTTGTTTCATTGAAGAATGAAAAAAAGAAAGTGATGTGACACACAGTCAAGTATGGTGACCAATACTCGGAATTCGTGTTCTGCATTTACCCATCCAAGTGCACAAACACAGCAGTGAACACACACACACACACACTGTGAACACACACCTGGAACAGTTGGCAGCTATTTATGCTGCGGCACCCGGGGAGCAGTTGAGGGTTCGGTGCCTTTCTCAAGGGCACCTCAGTCGTGGTATTGAAAGTGGAGAGAGCGCTGTACATTCACTCCCCCCATCGACAATCCCTGCCAGACCGACTCGCAACCTTTCGTTGAGTACGACTCTCTACTGTTAGGCCACGACTTCCCCACGACTTCATTGTAGACAGGTGTGGGGAATTTGTCCTTGTGGGAACTCTTTCTGTATGTTACATTGTTATAATAGTGGGTGGTAATGTGAGTGTATCAATGACATACTGAATGAAATTTAAGTTATGTAAAAGCTATCACACTTGTAATGGTGCTGTCAGCTATAGACCATATCAGTAGGCTGTGGTTATCTGTGGCCTCATACATGATCTAGAGTCTAATGCCAAATTCACAAAACAAAGACGGCACAAAAGCACTTCTGAAAGTAGCATTTATGTGTCTTTACACTACTGTTTAATGCCTCTCAGAAGGGCATAAATGCATTTACAGAACAATTACAAGTGCATACTCAGATTCTGAAACGGGTAAGAGCTGGAATTTGGTTTACCTTTTATGCTGCATTGCATCGATACAGATAATTTTGAGCTGGCACAAACAGCCTTAAAGGAGAAGTCCACTTCCAGAATACAAATTTCCTGATAATTTACTCACCGCCATGTCATCCAAGATGTTCATATCTTTATTTCTTCAGTCGTAAAGAAGTTTATTGAGGAAAACAATCCAGGATTTTTCTCCATATAGTGGACTTCTATGTTGGCCAACAGGTTGAAGGTCCAAATTGTAGTTTAAATGAAGCTTCAAAGGGCTCTACACAATTCCAGCCGAAAAATAAGAGTCTTATCTAGCAAAACGATGTCATTTTCTTAACAAAATTTAAATGTATCTACTTTTTAACCACAAATGCTTGTCTTAAGGCCCGTACACACCGGGACGAATATCGACGCGCGTTATTCGCCAGCCGTCCAGCTCACCTGGGCCCACGCTGGTCCCGTCCAGCTCACCTTTGCCTCCGCTGGTCCCGTCCAGCTCACCTTTCCCTCCGCTGACCCTGTCCAGCTCGCCTTCCACGGCTCCTGAGCGCCCCACTTAGATGGGGAGCTTCCCCAAGAATTTTTTTGGGGGGGGCTACCCTCCATGGCCACCGGAGTCCCCGGATCCACCATGGCCGCCTGAGATCCATGATCCACCATGGCCGCCGGAGTGCCCGGATCCGCCTGAGTCCCATGATCCGCCGTGGCCGCCTGAGTCCCCGGATCCGCCTGAGTCCCCGGATCCGCCATGGCCGCCTGAGTCCCCTGATCTGCCATGATCTGCCCCTGATCCCCCCCTCCCCTCTCTGGGTTCCGGAATGGTCACCGCCCTGGAGGCCACCTGCCCTGCCTCCAGGTCCCTTGAGGCCTCCAGAGCGCTCACCCCCCCTCCCCTCTCGATGTTATACGGCGCGGGACGCGCCTATTGAGAGGGGGGGGGGGGGTAATGTCAGACTTTGTCTCCCTCTGCCTTGTGTTTCCTTACCCTTGTGTTATGTGCCCATATTTGGTCCGTCCTGTTCCCCATCATTAGTTAATTGTCTCCGTCTGTGTCTTGATTACGTCCCAGGTCTAGCTCCCTGGTTTAATAAAAGGATAGACGACTCTCCAACTGGTGATTCCCACACTTTATTGAATGCCCGCCACTGATATGATCACCGTTGAATGCCGTAAGACGTAGCACATCACTTTCTTACTCAGTGAGAATCAACCGTAAAAGCTTGTACAAACGAAAAAAAAACAATACCAAATAAATAAACCCATCGAAACATCACTTATTCAAACATATTTGAATATAATACAAAAATAAACAGGTAACAAGAAATATAAAACTATACCTTGTTCTCCATTTAAACCAGGAGCTAAATCCTTTTAGACTCCTTATAAACCGTGAACCTTCAAAATCGTGACCGTGTGCGTCTAGATTTCGTTCCGTACTGAAATGTTTGGCAC
Organism: Oxygymnocypris stewartii; assembly: GCA_003573665.1. NCBI lineage: Eukaryota > Metazoa > Chordata > Actinopteri > Cypriniformes > Cyprinidae > Oxygymnocypris > Oxygymnocypris stewartii. The sequence continues at coordinate 53,269 of QVTF01022897.1, forward strand.
GGACTCGCATTATATCCGCTCACGCCAATGACCGTCAAAATAAAAGACCTCCATTACCTTAACACAAAATAAAATGACATGACATGACATACAAAATAATCAAGAATAAATTGAAACTAAACTAAACATTATGAGAACTTAAAAAATAAAAATAATTAAATCATTAACACTCCCACCAAATTATGAGTGCAAATTTCACACCGAATATACAAGCACGAATGATTTCCCTTTACAAACCTTTTTGACACAATAGGACTTTAAATTGACAATTTCAAAGGCATAATCATGTAGACATTTCAAAATGATAACCTTACACCATCTCAAAGAGAAACATCCCAATGAAAAACGGGTGAACATCCGTAAAGCCGTAGGCCCAGATGGTATACCAGGCCGTGTGCTCAAAGCATGCGCTTTCCAGCTAGCCGGGGTTTTTACAGATATTTTCAATCTGTCCCTCTCTCTGTCTGTGGTTCCCGCATGCTTCAAAAAATCCACCATTGTGCCCATACCTAAGAAAAATAAAATCACATGCTTGAATGACTGGAGGCCCGTTGCTCTGACACCCATCTTCAGCAAGTGTTTTGAGAAGCTTGTCAGAGACTACATCTGCTCTGTGCTGCCTGCTTCACTGGACCCACTACAATTTGCATACCGCAGTAACCGTTTCACAGACGATGCTATTGCCTTCACCCTGCACACTGCTCTCTCCCACCTGGAAAAAACAACACCTATGTGAGGATGCTGTTCGTGGATTATAGTTCGGCATTTAACACCATAGTGCCTGCCACACTGGTTGCGAAGCTCCAGACTCTAGGACTGAACAGATCTCTGTGCAGCTGGATCCTGGACTTCCTGACAGGCAGAAGTCAGGTGGTCAGAATGGGCAATAACACATCATCTCCCCTGACCCTCAACACTGGTGCACCGCAGGGTTGCGTCCTCAGCCCACTCCTGTACTCCCTGTACACACACGACTGTACAGCTACACACAGCTCGAATGTCATCGTCAAATTTGCTGATGACACAACGGTGATAGGCCTGATCACCGACAACGATGAGACGGCCTACAGAGAGGAGGTGAGTACCCTAACTAAATGGTGCCAGGAGAACCACCTCTCACTCAACATCGACAAGACCAAAGAGCTGGTGGTGGATTACAGGAGACAGAGCAGAGAACACACACCCATCACCATCGACAAGACACCTGTGGAGCGGGTGAGCAGCTTTAAGTTCCTCGGAGTTCACATCACCGAGGATCTCACATGGTCTGCTCACACAGATGCAGTGCTGAAGAAGGCACATCAGCGTCTCTTCTTCCTGAGACGGCTGAGGAAGTTTGGAACGAGCCCCAGAATCCTCAGATCCTTCTACACCTGCACTGTGGAGAGCATCCTGACCGGCTGCATCACCGCCTGGTATGGAAACAGCACCGCTGGCAACCGCAGGGCTCTGCAAAGGGTTGTGCGAACTGCCCGCCACATTGTTGGAGGTGAGCTTCCCTCCCTCCAGGATATCTACACTAGGCGGTGTACAAGGAAAGCTCGGAGGATTATCAAAGACTCCAGCCACCCGTCCCACAGACTGCTCTCTCTGTTGCCCTCAGGGCGACGTTTCCGTAGCATCCGATCCCGCACTAGCCGACTGAGGGACAGCTTTTTCCCTCAGGCTATCAGGCTAATGAACAGTCAGAAATGACCCACCCTACAACACACTCCCACTCACACAACATGCCATGCACTGCACTTTAACACAGTTCAACTGGACTACATGAACACAACCTATCTGCTATCACTGGACACCATACAATGTACATCCACGACACTACATGTGTATAATCTGTTGCACCTTTGCACAACTATCTGTTGCACAACCATCTGCTGTTAATTTTTTATTTATAATCTGTTGCACCTTCACATTATTACTATGTATAGACTACATAATGTATAGATAGTGTACATAATGTAGATGTGCCCATACGGTGTATAATGTGTAGTTGATAACTAAGTATGTCTTTATAGTGCACTATGTGTACTGAGTATATGTATGTGTATTTTGCACATTTTCTTCTGTACAGTCTGTAAATTTGTACTGTCCATATGTAAATTGTTGTTTTTTTGCACTATCTGGAGCACGCTCATAAGAATTTCACTCACCAAGGCACTTGTGCTGTGGTGATGTGACAATAAAAGTGATTTGATTTGATTTGAAAACTTTAACTTCCCTCCATTAGTAAAACTAGTTTTTGCACTGGTCTTTCGATTGTAGATGGTTTATTAACACGCTTACCTTTTGCATTAAGCTTTGAGTTACCTAGAAGCACCTTAGCCTTTCTTACAAGTCCATCAACAATAGAAATTGTTTCCTGTATTCTACCTAGCTTCCATTCATTTCTAGGCAAGTCCTCCTCTTTGACCATCACAATGTCATTGACTAGAAGATTTATTTTAGATACATTCCACTTCTGCCGAGCAGCTATATTCGCAAGATATTCCTTACGCCAACGATTCCAGAATTGCTCTGCTAAATACTGTACATATTTTCCGTGCATACACATCTTCCTTGACAAATTTACCAGGTGGAGGCAAAGCAGCAACTGACTTTAATGTGAGCAGATGGTTTGGAGAAACAGGTCTTAGACTTTTGGGATCATTCAAACAATCAACAGTTAGTGGTCTACTATTTACAATTGCCATTGCTTCGTAAAGAAAGGCTCTTAAAGATGAATCATCTAATATTCCTGGATGAAGTGCAAGAATAACATTTAGTACGGATCTTAGAGTTCTAATTTGACGTTCCCACACGCCACCAACATGACTTGCATGAGGTGCATTCATAACGAACTTGCACTGTTTTTCCGACAGGAAGGCTGTTACTCTTTCTGTATCCATTTCCTTAAGCGCAGCTTTCAATTCATTTTTTGCTCCCACAAAATTACTTCCTTGATCAGATCTTAGTTGTCGAACAGTGCCTCTTACGGCGATGAAACAATGCAGAGCACTTATGAAGGAATCTGTCGTCATATCATTAAGTATTTCAACGTGCACAGCACGGGAGCAGAGACAAGTCAACAGTAGGCCGTATCTTTTGTGCATACTTCGTCCTGACTTAACAAAAAAAAACGGACCGAAACAATCCATGCCAGTATACATAAATGGAGGCGATGGATCCACTCTCTCTGAGGGAAGATCAGCCATTTTCTGTTCCTCAACAGGTCTTCTCTGCTTTCTGCAAATTACACAACTTCTAATATAAGATGTAACAATTCTATTGATTCCTGGGATCCAAAAACTGTTTGATCTTATCTCATTTAGAGTGACTCCTTTTCCTTGGTGCATAACTTTGTCGTGAAAGTAAGCGACAATCATTTGTGTGATCTGATGATTCTTTGGAACTATTATAGGATGCTTCACGGAGTCCGGATATCTTAAACGACCAAGTCTTCCTCCCACCCTAATCACTCCATCTTCATCTAAAAAACGGTCAAGAGGATACAATGCACTGCGTGACGAGACATTTTTTCCACCCTTTATTTCTTTCAACTCATCTTTATAAGAACATTCTTGCAGACATTTGATTATGTAAAGAAATGATTTTTGTCTCTCTGATACAGTGCTAGGATGATTGGATTTGTCTTTGTTGACTCTCCTTAAAAAGACGTGCAACAGCTCTGATTGCCTTTGACCATGATGAAAATTTTGAGAGACGATCAACCAAGTTAAAACTTTCTGTACAATTTGTGTTCAAAGTACAAAAGGTTTTCACTTCTGGATCTCCTAATAAAAGATCAGGAACAGGTTCAACAGGTATAGGCATTTCCTTCTCCCACAGAAATTTTGGACCAACAAACCAGTTTGAAGCAAGAAGCTCCCTTACGGTCAAACCCCTTGATGCATGGTCAGCGGGATTTTCATCTGTTGGAATATATTTCCACTGTTCAACAGTTGTACTGTGGCGTATTCTTTGTACTCGGTTTGCAACAAAAGTGTGAAATCTACGTGCTTCATTGCTTATATATCCCAGCACTACTTTAGAATCGGTCCAGAAGGTCTCTTCAATAACTGTATAAGGGTAGTTGATAATTGTGCAAGTGTCTATTTCACTAAGTGGCCATCACTTTTCCTATACATACATTTCTAAAAGTGTAGGAATTTCATAAAGTTTGTCACAGAAAAAAATGTCCTTTGGTGTTATGCAAAAACCTGATATTAAGTTGGGCAATATCATGGACAACTACATTTAGTTAAAAGACCCCATTCAAGTTCACGTGACTGAAGACCCCTATGAAGGCCGTGAGCAGTGCACATGATAAGTATTTCTCTCAGAATTGTTCAAATATTTAACTATGTTTTCAGTTTTTTCGTCCTTTGGTGTGACACCCCTAAATTTCATTTTTTGATTAAAATTTGTATTTTTAACAGCAGGACTATGTAATATTATGCAAATGTATCATGCTAATTGCTAATGACAATTCAGCTAGTATTAGCATTGTTATTAACTGCCACAAAAGCTCAAATGTCCTTTGGTGTGACAGGAAATGTCCTTTGGTGTGACACTTTGGCCTGTCACACCATAGGACACAGATGTCACACAATAGGACAATACCTCCTTAAGAAGCTATTAAAGCAAATAGATAAAGTTTGTTAACATACTTTTCATTCTTTTTTGACCAGTTTTGATGATTTTAAATTCAATAATGACTTACATTTTAATGTTTATTGCCGTTTTTTGGAGACTACATAAAATGTTCTTAAGTGTTACTAAAACAACTATAATGTATAATGTAACAACTATAAACAAATATAAAGTACATAAATACAGTGCTACTACTTATAATGCTACTTAACTTTTTTTAGAACAGAAAGAACTGAGGGAGAGATGAGTGCAAAAGAGAGGACCAGACAGTATAGGGAGCGAATTAAAAAGGATCCACAGAGAAAGGAGGTGATCCTAAGAGAACGACGGAGAAAGTAAATCAAACTGAAATGTTGCCATATAAATCTTAAAATAATTCAGGGATCTTGCTGAGTGACTGAATGACTGCTTATTATTCAGTATCAGAATAGACCTGTGTGAGGTTCAGGTTCAACAATAGTTACATAATAAGCTTGTTATTAGAGAATAATAATCTATATTGTGTTTTATAAGGAATTGACAAGTAAGTGGTTACATTTGTAGGGAAAACACAGTAGGTCATGAGTTCATAATTGAGTATACATTACATTAATTTCTCTGTTGATCCATTCATCTATATTATATCATTATTTCAAACAGATATCATGAAAAGAAGGCTCTCGGGAAATTGGATACATTCAACATTAAAGCACTAGGAAGGAAGAGACAAACTGAATTGAGGAAGATTTGGAAGGAATCCAAAAAAAGATGTAGGGCAGAGGAAAAGGCATTACTTGCCATTCTTAACAGAACACCACCGTCTCCTGACAGTGTACTGGAGGAGCCAGTGGAATCTCCTGCAGGACCTGTGGCCCAACCTCCCCCTGAACTTCCAGTGTTGCCACCAACAACGCCTCCAATATCGCCAACACAGGCCACTGTAGCCAAATTAAATGAACATACAAAACAAATCAAGGGGAAGCTTACCAGTCTAGAGAGGGAGAACAAACTTTTAAAAATAAAATTCAGGATGGAACAAAAAAAGAACAGTAGAATGCGAAAAAAAACTAAACCGTCTTTGTGAAAATAAAGTAAACAAGAATGTCAGGGAGAAACGCCGCAAGCCACAGCTGAAACAAAATGCAGTCGAAAAGAGAAAAGAAGTAGAGTTGTTCTTGTCAAGAGACACCAACAGCAGACTGCTTGCGGGGAAAAAAGACACTGTGGGCAGGGTGAACAAGAAGCAGCGGAGAGTTCTGACAAAATCACTGCGAGACCTCCACAGTGACTACCTCAAAGATCCCAGATGCAAATACGGAATGTCTTACAGGCAATTTACTAGATATAGGCCATTTTATATAACAGAGGCCAGAGCAACCGACCGCAATACCTGCACCTGTTTTCAACATGAAAACATGCGCCTACTAATTGACAGCATGGCACATAGGGGCTTAATTCAAACGCAAAGGCTATCCTCTCTGCTCAAAAGCAGTACATGTAATGTTGATAAGAAAGAGTGTATGTACAGAACATGCATTGAATGCTGCTTTGAAGAAGTTCAGCTGGCAGAGTACAACCCCCTTGACTCTGCCAGATGGGAATGCTGGGCGAAAGAGGATGTGACTGTTGGTGATAGGGTCTTTAAGATTTGGGTAAAGAAGTCAAAGTCTGGCACAGTCGAAAACCTGGTAGAGCAATTCAGACTTGAGCTTGAATCCATCGGTAGCCATCAATTCAACTGGTTGCATCAGGCAGAAAAAATTTAGGGAAATGAAGGAAAATGTTGCTCAAAATGAAATTGTCTTGCACATAGACTTTTCAGAGAATTACGGTTGCAAGCTGAATTCAGAAATCCAGTCTTATCACTTCGCGGGAAGCCGAAAGCAAGTCACACTGCATACTGCAGTTGCCTACACATCAAAAGGAACCCAGAGCTATGCAACTCTGTCACCATCATTAAGGCATGACGAAAGAGCTGTTTGGGCACACATCATGCCTGTTTTGGAAGATGTGATGCTGGAACATAACCAAGCCATTGACATACTGCATGTCATCAGTGATGGTCCCGTAACACAATACAGAAACAAAACCAACTGCTTTCTGTTAAGCCAAGTTCCCTTCACAATGGGCTTTAAACATGTAACTTGGAATTTCTCAGAAAGGTCACATGGCAAGGGAGCCCCAGACGGTGTTGGGGGAGCAGTCAAAAGAACAGCAGACAAGTATGTTCTGAGAGGCAGTGATTTGCAATCTCCAAGAGATTTCTACCAGTTTCTATCCTCCCAAACAGAGACGAGTGTGAAATTCAAATGGATTGAAGAGTCAGATATTGAGGCCTACGACAAACTGCTACCTCCATCTGTCAAACCAGTTACAGGGATTCTAGGTACACACCAAGTCTTGTCATCATCACCAGGAGTGATCCTGCAAAAAGCAGTTTTTACCAACTTAGAATGATCTCCAGGTTAAAACCAATTCTTAGTTTTAAAGACTTAGAAACCGTTATCCATGCATTTATTACCTCGAGATTGGATTATTGCAATTCTCTTTATGTTGGGATCTGTCAGCGACATCTATCTCGTCTGCAAATTGTACAGAACGCTGCAGCCAGGCTTCTGACAGGTATGAAAAAAAGGGATCATATTACTCCAGTATTATCTTCTCTTCACTGGCTACCAGTTCAGTACAGGATCGATTTTAAGATTTTATTGATGGTTTTTAAAGCACTTCACAACATGTCCCCAAGTTATATCACCAATCTTTTAGAGTACCATACACCGGCTAGGACACTGAGATCAGCAGATAAACTGTTACTGGCAGTTCCTCGTTCCAAAAAAAAATCTAAAGGTGAAAGAGCATTTATGGTCGTGGCTCCCAAATTGTGGAATAGTCTTCCACTTCATATTCGGCAGGCTCCATCCTTAGAAGTTTTTAAATCTCAGTTGAAAACTCGTCTTTTTACACTAGCTTTCGGAGAGGCAAGACTTTCGTAGAGACCTTTTGTAGAGGAAATACCCAGATGTGCAATGACCTGATAAAGGGTATTTTTCATCTGTGGGTTGGTTCATTTTAAGTGGTTTTTCTTATTAATTATGATAGACTTTCTTGTTTTAATCTTTGTAGGTTTTCTTTTAAATTGTGAAGCACTTTGGGCAATACAATTGCGTTAAAATGTGCTATACAAATAAATAAAAGTTGAAGTTGCACAGAGACTTAAGTTGTTTCTGTTCATATCCTGAAGTGTGTTCTTGCCACAAATCAAAGAAGGTGGATTTTGGAAATGCTTTGGAGACTGAATCAAATGACTCCTTTGAGGAAGAAGATAGATGCACACAAGGAAAATTTGTCATTGTGGAGTATGATTGCAGACCATATGTTGGGCAGATCGTGGAGGTTCATGGAGATTAACTAAAAATAAACTGCATGAAGCAAAAGAGTGAGAATTCATTTGTGTGGCCGGAGAAACTTGACTGCATTTACTATTCACGGCAGAAGATAATTGGTGTCATATCTGAACCGGAGCCAATCCACCATGCTGCTCGACTCGCACCCCTTGACTGGTTGATGTTCAATTCTTGATTGATGAATGCTGCCACGTGCTAAGATGACCTCACTATTGAATATGTTGTTAAGCATCTGATAAAAAATATAGTTCCTGGAATTGTTTTATAATAGAAATGTCATACATTACTGGTAATATTTTAAAATGAATTGAAGTTGTTTTTTCAAAAGTACCTAAAAACTGAAAAAGGAAATGTGTGCAATCTTCATGATTGTGTCAATGTGTTTAAATGTGTTAAGTATGAATTAAAACTTTTCTAAGAATATGTTTTAGATGGAATGGTGTTCATGAATGTTATGCAATGTTTTTAGGGATTTTATTTTCATGTCACTGTTACTGTTTAACTGATGAATTTTGCAGTTTGACAATGTCACAGTATTGTTTTGAAATGGCATTTTACAGAATTTCTCAACGATACTATATGCAACAATGTTTCCTTATTGATGGATCTATAAGTATCAAAGTTACTTTTGGTGTGCTATGTTTTGCACAGTTTATATTGTTGAAAAATAAGAACAAATGTCCTCTTTGTAATTGTTACAATAAACACTACATATTCTGACTCTTTTTATGCAATGACTATCTTTGTCCTTTGGTGTGACATTTTGTCTTATGGTGTGACAAACATAAAACAACAGAAAAATATACTTATTTTAAAATATCTTTTAAAAAAAGAGTCAAGTTTCGCATTAGGGGAGTTACAATAATATCTCCTCTTAGATGGGTACAATTTCAAACAGTTTTGTAAGGTTGGCGAAAAAGTTTTATTGACATTTGTAGGGAAAAGTTTATCAACTTCATCTAATCATGGTGAAAATGATTCTAATTAGTACTTTCATGTAAAATAAATATCACTTTAATAAAATAATGTTTTAATAATGTGAACAATTCTGTCTCAAGTATTTTTTTATGTTATTTCATATAATTTCTAAGTACTTTTTAAATGTCACACCATAGGACACATTTACAGTACTGTTGAGTGAAAACGTGAAAAAAATATGTGAAGTCATTGACAAAATGAGTGACCACTACTATTTTCTGAAACTGCAGTTTTCATACTCCACAAATATGTGTATTTTTTCTTAAAAAGTTATGTTTTCCAAAAAAGTACTTTTTCTTGGCCATTTGTCAACTACCCATAATCCAATTCTTTCTTTAGGACATTGCTTATCTCAACAGAAACAACTGCAGCTGCTAGCTCCAATCTAGGGACCGTTGTAAGTTTAAGAGGTGCAACTCTTGACTTAGCCATCACCATAGCACAATTAACATCTCCTTCCGTATTCTTAAGTCTCAAGTAGGAGCACTGACCGTTTCCATGAGTACTAGCATCGGAGAAGTAATGCAATTCAGCTTGAACAGGTTTCCCAAAGCTAAAAGGTGCGTGGCACATCTATTTTCTGCAGATTCTGCAAGTCTCGTTTCCATTGCTCCCACCTTAGACTCAGTCTATCAGATAAAGGATCGTCCCATCCACTGCCATGCTTACACACTTCTTGCAATATTCTCTTTCCACTCAAGAGCACGGGTGCTATAAGACCCAAGGGATCATAAACAGAAGCAACAGTGGATAATATGCCACGACGAGAGGAAGGTTGATCTTTCAGCTGAACTTTGAACTTGAAGCAATCAGATTCTCTTTCCCATTGCATACCAAGAGTTCTTTCTAGAGGCAATTCATCAAATGCAAGATCAAAACTTCTTACATCAGAGGTCTTTTCTGAAGGAGGAATACTATCCAATACAACTTTGTTATTTGAAAAAAATGTTGCAGCCGTAAACCACCTATAGCACAGAGTTTTTGTGCCTCATTTGCGACCTTGATGGCTTGGTCTACACCCTCCACACTGATTACTCCATCATAAACATAGAAATTCTTGAGCACAAACTGTGAACCTAGTGGATACAACTCACTATTTTCAGTTGCAAGATGTTTTAATCCGTAGTTCGCACACCCTGAGGATGAAGCGGCACCAAATAAATGAACTTTCATGCGGAACTCATAAATTGGTTGATTAATGTTTCCATCTTTCCACCAAAAGAATCGCAAAAAGTCTCTGTCAGACTCGTCTACATGAAACTGATGATACAGTTTCTCTATGTCACACATAAGTGCGATGGGATGTTGACGAAATCGAATTAAGATGCCCTGCAAGCTATTTATCAGATCAGGACCTTGTAGTAAATGATCATTTAAAGAGAAACCTTGATACCTTGCAGAACAATCGAAGACTACACGCAGTTTGTCTATCTTCTTCGGATGAAAAACACCATGATGAGGTAAGTACCATGCCGTCCTTCCTTCCTTGCCGTCATTGTGCACTTCCTCAGCATCTCCTCTCTGAAAGATTTCAGTCACAAACTCACTGTAACGTTTCTTATACGATTCATCCTTTGCCATCTTTCTTTTAAGATGATCAAGCCTAACCATGGCGTATCGTTTATTGTTTGGCAAATTGGGTCTTACTTTGAAAGGAAGTGGCATTTGGTAATGGCCATGATCATTCCTCTGTATACCTTGCTTCAACTTTTCAAGAAAAAGAATGTCATCCTGAGACACTTTTGTGATCTCTTCTTCGGTATCCTTGAAATCACTCTCAAGGACCCGTATTACATTGGCTGGTGTGATAGCAGGAAGTTCCTTAAGTACAGTATGGTGGCACAATCTACTGACTTCAAATAAATCAGAATGTGGTGAAGAACAACCTACTATACTCCATCCCAGATCTGTCCGAATGGCATAGGGCTCATTATCTCCTCCTAATATCACTTCTCTGGGAGCCATCGATCTCGAACAATTGTAACCGATTAGTAGACTAACATCACAGTCCTGTAATGGAGGTACTTCGCCTGCAATGACTGCGAGATGATTCCAGTTTTTAGCAACTTTACAAGTAGGAATATGATTACGATTAGCTGGTATACAATCTTTGGTGTAAGTAGGGGGCAAGTCAATATAATTACCGGACTTCTATCCTCTCACCTGAAGTCCTGTTACCCTCTCACTCTGAAACACTGTCTTTTCCAAGCATGGTTGTAAGCTTAAGTTTTACTGGAAACGTTGTTGCTTGTAAAGCATCACTCACGCCTTTATCAATGAACGTGGTATCACTCTGAGAATCTAGTAGTGCATATACCAACTTTTCACAGTTTGGATTTTGCTTTGCAGACACCCAGACAGGAACAATCATTGAAGTATACACATTGTGCTCTTCTCCAGCAACATTTAAAGCCACTGCATTCATTGCACAATCAAATTGGGTTTGAACTGCAGAAGATGAAGTCCTTTCCATTTTCACAAAATTGTCATCATGCAAACTAGTTGGATGCTTCCTTTTACAGGTATTACAAATAAGACGATAGCGACACTCCTTTGCACTGTGACCAGACTTCAGACATCCATAACAAAGCCTCTTCTCTTGGATGTATTTCCGTCGCTCTTCCAACGATTTACTGAGAAAATTGGAACAATTATTAAGCTGATGATTGTTTTTCTGACAGAGCATACATGGAGCTTTGTTTACAGACTTGACCACATCTTGATTCTCTACGCTTGATTGAGTAGTAAGAACCCAAACTTTACTTCTTTTAGACTTTTTCGGATTTACTTTCTCAACAGCAAGTTCTAAGTTACGAAGAGCATGAAAGAAGGTAATTGGATTGCAAGCAATCTCTGCTTCAGTTGATACAAACGTCGCAAATTCTTTGAAAGTAGGATACTCGTGATTATCAGTGAGAGACTGTGTAACTTGACGATTCCATCTGCTAATTGCCCAATCAGGTAATTTTTGCACAAGTTTTTGGTTCTCTTGATAGTCATTTAAAATTTGGAGACCTTTAACATGGGGCAGAGCACCCTGGCACGCATTTAGAAAATCAGAGAAAGCCTGAAGTCCCATGGCATCCTTTGGATGAACATTAGGCCAATTTGCTAACCTTTCTCTAAACGCCTTTTGGATGACAAATGGTTAGCCATAGCGACCATTTAACTTACAGGCTTTTCTGGCAGAACCACTCACATATTTCTTGAGGTAGAACATCTTGTCAGCAGAAGAAAGACTTTTCTTATCAATAAGTACCATAAAGGATTGTTTAAACTCAATGAAATGAATGGGGTCATCTGTGAAGATGGGGGGCTCTGGGACGGGTAATTTGCTCATGGTCATGCCGTCTTGAAGTGCTTGAACAAGAAGAGATATATCAGTAGCTGGTGCTTTAATTGATGTTTTTGTGGTTTCAGGACACACATTTCGATAAATTCCTGGTTTCTTTTTCACATTTTCTCGAGAAAATTCTGATTCTTCTGTACTACTACAATCTTCAGAACAACTAGCCTTTTCTTTCTCAACTTCTTGGCTGTAGACTTCCAGTTTGGCTTGAGCTTCTTTCAGATCCTTTTGCGCTTGAATTTGTGCTAATTCTTTTAACTCAACTTCAAGAGCCTTTTTATGCTGTTCTTCTAGCGGTTTTATTTTTTCCTTTTGCTTTGACTCTTCCATTAGAACGTTATATGCAGCTTGCTTGGCTGCTACCTCTGCTACAGCATCTAGATGTTTGGCTTCTAAGTTTGATACAACAGAGCGACGACTAGAATTACTAATATCCTGACTAACTTGTGAAACTGTTGAACCAAAAATTGAACGAGCATACTGACGATCTAATAAAGTACGATGACGGCTTCGTTCTCTTTCAGCATTAAAATCTCCATCTACACCGGTTATCCTTTCATTGACGATTTTAATTATATCAATGGTAACTGCAATTAAAATAGCCAACTGAGTTTCCGATGCATCCAATTTAAGATGCTCACGTGCACAACGAGCTTCCATTTTCCATTGGTCATATAAAGATACAATCCTTTTCTCTCTCTTCAACTGCTCTTCTTGCTTATAGGCTAACATTTTTTCAGAGAGAACAGGTGCCCATTTTGAACGGTGTATATTTTCACTTTGAGTTTCTACATTTTGGCTGTCAACTTGCCTATGTACTTCCTTTGCGCCGGTGTCTGATTTTGACATTCTCTTAATTTGCAATTTCACCAAAATTACACTATTCACATTTCACAATCATCAAGTTAATTTGACAACACGTTCAGCAAATACACTTTAACCACAAATGCTGAAACATTAACTCTTAAATGCAAAACTGATTAATTAGGTACACTTTAGTCCATTAACAGGTGAACTGCATATGCAGCAATGTCCACTACTTTAAATCACGCACGATAAACAAGAAAAGATTTGCCCCTTCAGAATTAATCTCAGTTCTTTGGTACTCACTGCGATCCACTAAGCCATTTGAAACAGTTCTCCTTCTTTGTAACTGTTAGTCCATTAGATCGGTCCATTTGCTGCCCATGCACTTTATACAGCCATCCGCTGAGAGTTCGCTTTAATCTTGGTCCGTTGAAAGAACAATCACGATGTCCGCGACGAGCACAATGATACAAAAGTTTCTTCACCAATCATGGCGTTCCTTGAAGCAGCATCGCGAATCGACGATGGCAAGCTCTTACTGTAGCTCCCTGGTTTAATAAAAGGATAGACGACTCTCCAACTGGTGATTCCCACACTTTATTGAATGCCCGCCACTGATATGATCACCGTTGAATGCCGTAAGACGTAGCACATCACTTTCTCACTCAGTGAGAATCAACCGTAAGAGCTTGTACAAACGAAAAAAAAACAATACCAAATAAATAAACACATCGAAACATCACTTATTCAAACATATTTGAATATAATACAAAAATAAACAGGTAACAAGAAATATAAAACTATACATTGTTCTCCATTTAAACCAGGAGCTAAATCCTTTTAGACTCCTTATAAACCGTGAACCTTCAAAATCATGACCGTGTGCGTCTAGATTTCGTTCCGTACTGAAATGTTTGGCACGGACTCGCATTATATCCGCTCACGCCAATGACTGTCAAAATAAAAGACCTCCGTTACCGTAACACAAAATAAAATAAAATTACATACAAAATAATCAAGAATAAATTGACACTAAACTAAACATTATGAGAAATTAAAAAATAAAAATAATTAAATCATTAACACCAGGTGTTTCCAGTTATGTCTCCCTAGTCTGTTCTGCCCCATGTTTCCTGTGGATTATTGTTAATGTCTAAAGCCTGTATGGATGTCCTTACCTGTGTTCCTGTGTCTCCTCCGTCTGTTCTACATTAAATACCCCGTTTGTTTATATCCTCGTTCCTGGATCCCCGTGCAGCACCGTGACAAAATGTTGATTGTTTTAAGAAAAGGACTGATCATTTCACTAGACAAGACTGGGACAATTCCTTGGCTGGGGTCATGTAGAGCCCTTTGAAGCTGCACTTAAACTGTAGTTTGGACCTTCAAACCATTGGGAGTGAGTAAATTATCAGGAAATGTTTCTTCTGTAAGTGAACTTCTTTAACACAGCTATGTAAAGACACCTTCACAGTACTCTTGTTTGTGCGAAATTCAAAGGAATAGTTCACCTGAAACATTTGTCTTTATTTACTCAACCTGAAGTTGTTCCAAACCTGAATGAGTCTTCTGTTAAACACAAAAGAATTTATAGAATGTGTTTTTATTAATACCATGAATGTAAAACATATTTTGTGTTTAACAGAAAAATGAAACTCAGAGATGTGGAATAACATGAGGATGAATAAATGATAACAATTATTTATTTTTGGGTGAAATAACCCTTTAAGTGGTGTGTCGGTGTACTTGTCAGTACATAATGTAAAATTGTACAATTTGGCATGAAATACAGAGCAGGGTTTTCTCACCAGAAGAAATATCCGAAAGATACAACCAAGGCTCTCTTCATCTCTCCATGCCCTTTAGAGCTCAACGTCTATCTATCCCTGACATGTGGGTATAATATACCTTAGTTCAGCATAATCTAAAATTAACAAAGAAAAGGAACAGTTAAAATCAAACATTAACATAAGAAGACTACATTTCCTACTTCAGTGTTCAAAATATAATTAAAATCTCACTTGTTATTGTCTATAATTGAAAAACAGAGAAATAATTTTTTTATGGTTTTGTGGGTTCCATATATTATCCTAATTAACTAACTGGTTTTAATACAGTACACCAAAAATTACACTATGAAAAATATTAAATATAAATAATTCCAAATAGCAAACAGATTAAAACAGCACTACATTATTACAAGGTTTTTTACTTCACACAAACACATTACAAAAATAAAACATGATAACATGATAAATAAAACAAATATAAACTACTTAACAAATATTTTAAACAAGTTATAGTGTGCTTTTATCCAAATCGACTTACAATTGGGGAATACATGAAGCTACTCATCTTAAAGAGGCAAACAGACAGAGGAAGTAATACCAAGCTCGTAATACCAAGTCTCAGACATTGTTCAAATAAGTACAAGCTAGCAAGAGAAGGAATACACATTTTTTTTTTTTTAGGATGAAGTCAAGAACTGTTGAAAGAGATTAGTTTTCAGTTGTTGCTTGAAGGTTGACAGTGATCCAGCATTCCGGATGGGGGTAGGAAGGTCATTCCACCAGCCAGGAGTGGTGAATGAGAATGTTCTGGAAAGTAATTTTGAGCCTCTCTGTGATGGTACCATGAGGCGTCGCTCACTAGCGGATATCAGACTTCTGGAGGGGATGTAGATTCTCATCAGTGAGTTGAAGTAGGCGGGTGCTGAGCCTGTGGCTGTTCTATATGCAAGCATCAATGTTTTGAACTTGATGCGAGCTGCAACTGGTTGCCAGTGCAAGGAGATAAAGAGAGGTGTAATATGGGGTCTTTTGGCTTGTTGAAGACCAGTCTTGCCGCTGCATTCGGAATCATTTGTAGCAGTTTGATTATGCTTGATGAAAGTCCAGCCAGAAGAGCATTGCAGTAGTCCAGCCTAAAAATGACAAGGGCCTGGACAAGAAGTTGTGCAGCATGCTCTGTTAGAAAGGGCCTGATCTTTCTGATGTTGTGTAATGCAAACCTGCAAGATCGAACAGTCTTTGAAATGTGGTCTTTGAAGGTCAGCTGTTCATCAAAGATTACACCAAGATTTCTGACTGAGCTTGATAGGATAGTTGAAGAAGAACCATATCTGGATGGTGAAATCATGCTGTAGAGTCGGAGTGGCAGGGAAGACAAGAAGCTCCGTCCTTGCAGCCTTGTTATTTTGTATTTAAGCCTTTTTTTGAGCATAATCTGTAATTGCATTCTAAAAAAGGAAATAGTTGCATGTCCAATTATTTAGTTATATTTTCATTTATCCACATCAGGGTGTAACGTTACTTACATCCAAGTGGGGTTTTGACAGTGGAAATTTCAGTAACGTTTAAAATTGTGTAAAATCCAGCATCCTGTTCAGACCCTAATATAGTACATACAATCAGTATTAATTTAATTTAACATGAACAGTTTGTATGTGACTATACCTTGAACCCAATAACGGTGTCTTTTGATAATTTATGATAACAATTCACCACTCTCTTCCATGTTCAGTTCTTTGTGGCTGAAGTGACGCGTGTAATCAGTGTACTAGCTCGCAGTGGTGAAAATAACCACTACATGATTGCTCTGGTAACCAGCAACTTAGAGATAATAAATGCTTAATTTATGCGTGTTTCGTAGTGTTTTAATTTTACACTTTAGTTTCCTGGGGAAAGGACATGAAATTTAAATAAAAAGGCTACATACCCTCACTCAGATTGGACGCGACACCGCGACAGATGGTCTTCAAGGTGAGCGCTTCAGCCTAATATCTGAAATGTATGTAAAAAAAAAAAATTATATAGTTTATACTATAAATAGTTATGTTTAAAGTTTATGGCCCGCAGAACAAAAATGTTGGGTATCAAAATTATCTACTTCCTAGCAAGGGAAGCTAGCTTATCACTAGCACTGGACATTGGAGCTATCCAGTCAGGCTTGATAATTTTTTTGTTTTATTTTAGTCAAATTTTGGTTTTATCAACTAGATAGTCAGTTGTATTTATTCAACTTTAAACATTAGTGCTTGCTATGGCTGTGATATGGCAATATAGCTATATGTTGGTGAATATATAAAGTGTGAACGACTGAAGATTTTCTATATTGTTTACATATTGTAGCATGCAAATATAGCAATGCAGGTTTTCAAATAATTAAAATCAAACAATGTTATATATTCAAAATATTATATTTAAAACATTAATCTCACAACATAGTTATTAATTTAAAACATCCATGCCACCATCGGGCCTTTGTAAAAATCTGTAAATGCCACTTTTGTGTTCTTCTGTGCCACCTTTGTTGTGGAAACTAATTGTGTTAATATAGATTTATTTTGATTGGTAACTTTTTATTCTTATCCTACCTGTTCTTATTCTATTTTTTTTAATTAGAAATTTGACATCATTTTATTAAAATTACAAAAACACACACACACATACACAAAAAAAACTTCCCCTGTAAATACCTTTTAATGGGAAGGCTAATTGTTGTTACTGATCAGAAGGTTAACAATAAAATTGGAATTAATTATTCTTCAGGACACCCAAGACTCTGTCTGTGTCAACTTTCACTGGGTTTTACTGTGGAGTCTGGGAGAAAATGAAAGTCAAAATCTGTCACAATGCATTATAGCACTCCTTGACATTCATACAGGCATTATTCAAATTCCTTCACAGTTAACAATAACATTGGAATGCATTCTTCTTCAGGACACCCAAGACTCTGTCTGTGTCAACTTTCATGACATTTTACTGTAGAATAAACAGGGGGTTTGGGGGGTGTCCTGAAGAAGAATTCATTCCAATTGTATTGTTAACTCTGAAAGAATTTGAGTAATGCCTGTATAAATGTCAAGGAGTGCTATAATGCATTGTGACAGAATTTGACTTTCATTTTCTCCCAAATTCTACAGTAAAACCCAGTGAAAGTTGACACAGACAGAGTCTTGGATGTCCTAAAGATGAATTCATTCCAATTGTATTGTTAACTCTGAAGGAATTTGAGTAATGCCTGTATAAATGTCAAGGAGTGCTATAATGTATTGTGACAGACTTTGCCATTCATTTTATCCCAAATTCTACAGTAAAACCCAGTGAAAGTTAACACACACAGAGTCATGGTCATCCTGAAGAAGAATGTATAGAAAATGTAATGTTAACTGTGAAGGAATTTGAGTAATGCCTGTCTGAATGTCAATGAGTGCTATAATGCATTGTGACAGACTTTGCCATTCATTTTCTCCCAAATTCTACAGTAAAATGTCATGACAGTTGAAACAGACAGAGTCTTGGGTGTCCTGAAGATGAATTCATTCCAATTTTAATGTTAACTGTGAAGGAATTTGAGTAATGCCTGTATGAATGTCAATGAGTGCTATAATGCATTGTGACAGACTTTGCCATTCATTTTATCCCAAATTCTACAGTAAAATGTCATGAAAGTTGACACAGACAGAGTCTTGGGTGTCCTGAAGAAGAATGTATAGAACATGTCATGTTAATTGTGAAGGAATTTGAGTAATGCCTGTATGAATGTCAATGAGTGCTATAATGCATTGTGACAGACTTTGCCATTCATTTTCTCCCAAATTCTACAGTAAAATGTCATGAAATTTGACACAGACAGAGTCTTGGGTGTCCTGAAGAAGAATTCATTCCAATTTTATTGTTAACTCTAAAGGAATTTGAGTAATTCCTGTATAAATGTCAAGGAGTGCTATAATGTATTGTGACAGACTTTGCCATTCATTTTATCCCAAATTCTACAGTAAAACCCAGTGAATGTTAACACACACACAGAGTCATGGTCATCCTGAAGAATAATTAATTCCAATTTTATTGTTAACTCTGAAGGAATTTGAGTAATGCCTGAATAAATGTCAAGGAGTGCTATAATGCATTGTGACAGACTTTGACTTTCATTTTCTCCCAAATTCCACAGTAAATCCCCGGGAAAGTTGACACAGATAGAGACATGGTCGTTATGAAAAATATTTTATTGAACTTTTTGTCTTAACTGTGAAGGAATTTGAATAATGCATGTAGAAAAAAGTAGGACATAATCAGTGTTATAATGTATTTTAACATACTTTTTTTTTGTGGAAAATACCACAGTATAATATATTCGAACATAATATAACTGAATCTTTTATAATGTCCAATATTAATACGCTTACTAGTTTTTTCCTGTTTTTGAGCACATTTAATTAATAACCGCTGAAATATAGGTCTTCCTCAGCTTTTTGACCGCTTCGTGTCTCCGTACCGTAATACCACAAACAGACGTGCAGCAGAATCCAAGTGGCGGCTGGCTTGACTGGGTGTTCACGGATGGCAGCTCACTTGACCGCGGTCGATTTCTGCTTCACTGTCCTCAGTCAGAGAGTGTGTAGAGAAAATAAATGTCAAGGAGTGCTATAATGCATTGTGACAGACTTTGCCATTCATTTTCTCCCAAATTCTACAGTAAAATGTCATGACAGTTGAAACAGACAGAGTCTTGGGTGTCCTGAAGATGAATTCATTCCAATTTTAATGTTAACTGTGAAGAAATTTGAGTAATGCCTGTATGAATGTCAATGAGTGCTATAATGCATTGTGACAGACTTTGCCATTCATTTTATCCCAAATTCTACAGTAAAATGTCATGAAAGTTGACACAGACAGAGTCTTGGGTGTCCTGAAGAAGAATGTATGTATGAATGTCAATGAGTGCTATAATGCATTGTGACAGACTTTGCCATTCATTTTCTCCCAAATTCTACAGTAAAATGTCATGAAATTTGACACAGACAGAGTCTTGGGTGTCCTGAAGAAGAATTCATTCCAATTTTATTGTTAACTCTGAAGGAATTTGAGTAATTCCTGTATAAATGTCAAGGAGTGCTATAATGTATTGTGACAGACTTTGCCATTCATTTTATCCCAAATTCTACAGTAAAACCCAGTGAATGTTAACACACACACAGAGTCATGGTCATCCTGAAGAAGAATTAATTCCAATTTTATTGTTAACTCTGAAGGAATTTGAGTAATGCCTGAATAAATGTCAAGGAATGCTATAATGCATTGTGACAGACTTTGACTTTCATTTTCTCCCAAATTCCACAGTAAATCCCCGGGAAAGTTGACACAGATAGAGACATGGTCGTTATGAAAAATATTTTATTGAAATTTTCGTCTTAACTGTGAAGGAATTTGAATAATGCATGTAGAAAAAAGTAGGACATAATCAGTGTTATAATGTATTTTAACATACTTTTTTTGTGTGGAAAATACCACAGTATAATATATTCGAACATAATATAACTGAATCTTTTATAATGTCCAATATTAATACGCTTGTTACTAGTTTTTTCCTGTTTTTGAGCACATTTAATTAATAACCGCTGAAATATAGGTCTTCCTCAGCTTTTTGACCGCTTCGTGTCTCCGTACCGTAATACCACAAACAGACGTGCAGCAGAATCCAAGTGGCGGCTGGCTTGACCGGGTGTTCACGGATGGCGGCTCACTTGACCGCGGTCGATTTCTGCTTCACTGTCCTCAGTCAGAGAGTGTGTAATGCTAGCTTTGTCATTTGATCGCTGTTTTCTTGTGTCAAGCTTCTTACACACACACCCACATTATAATGTTCTTTCCACTAACTTGTAATACGATTAAATCTAAGTAGCAAGTCATTGTTAACTAAGGCTATTGGCTATTTAAAAAGGGGCATGGTCTGTCTATACCTCCCGGCCTACTGTCGTGTTTCAGTACGAAACCGGTCAACACTTCCATAATAGGTACAAGTAGTAGCCAAATTATGTCAAATAATTGAATTAGTTACATTTAAAAATAAAATAGTCGTCCGCCCTATGACCAAACAATTGTAACTCTGCCTTTTTAAGCCTGCCTTTTTTAAGGTCAGATGAGTCAAATCCCAAACTTAAAGCCACAATATGTAAGATTGTTTTGGACTAAAATATACTGGCATAAAGTTGGCTTGAGTTTGGACGTTCGATATTCGCATATTTAGGGACTGTCTCTAAAGTTACATGCGATATTGGTATACACTTTTCTAACTTCAATAGCATTTGAGCAGAATGACTTACAGTCATAAAAACAACTGTAAACTGTTCATCTAGGTGTAAACTATAATGCACACCTTTTACATTTTTGATATTTATTAAAATCTACTGTAAATCATATGTAAAAAAAAATCTTTTTTTCACTACAAAATGGGCTCAAACGCAAATTTAAAGCTCAATAGCATTTGAGGAGAATGACTTACAGTCATAAAAACAACTGTAAACTGTTCATCTAGTTGTAAACTATAATGCACACCTTTTACATTTTTGATATTTATTAAAATCTACTGTAAATCATATGTACAAAATTCTATTTTTCACTACCGAATGGGCTCAAATGCAAAATATGCCATAATTTAAAGCTCAATAGCATTTGAGGAGAATGAATTACAGTCATAAAAACAACTGTAAACTGTTCATCTAGGTGTAAACTATAATGCAGACCTTTTACATTTTTGATATTTATTAAAATCTACTGTAAATCATATGTAAAAAATTATATTTTTCACTACCGAATGGGGTCAAATGCAAAATATGCCATAATTTAAAGCTCAATAGCATTTGAGGAGAATGAATTACAGTCATAAAAACAACTGTAAACTGTTCATCTAGGTGTAAACTATAATGCACACCTTTTACATTTTTGATATTTATTAAAATCTACTGTAAATCATATGTACAAATTGCTATTTTCAGATAAAAATGGGTTCAACTGCAAATTTAAAAACACTTTAAGACATTAGACCATTTCTGCCACAAGTTGTTCCTGTAGTCTTACTATGTTAAATCCATGGTGAATGATGGTGATGTGTTTATTGAACAATGTTTCTCCTGGTTTCCACATCAGTGGCGTTTGTTCTGATGTCTGTAGCGTTAACATAATTTGAATGCTTCTCACAAGATTGTACAGAGTTGTTATTGATTCCGCGGTGAATTTGACTGCTTCACTGTATCTCCCAGCGCTGTGTATAACGGTGTCGCGTGATCGAGAGCAGTCCGCGGCTCCGGCCGGAGCAGATAAATGGTCTGCGCCGTATAGCCCAAACGAGTAGCGCGGATTCGTTCCACTTTCGGTTCGTTTGTCCGATGTAGCTCTTGTAAATCGAGCATGAAGAGAACGCAAAGCTGTTTATTCCATTTTTGGAACTGAGAAACGAAATCTGTGCGCAAAATCTGTGGAAAATCTGCGGCAATTTGGAAAATAGCGGAGTTTGCTTGATTTTGCGATAAATTCAGCGATCACAGAATCCTGGAGGGACTGAACCCACTGAACAGAGCAGATTCAGAGAAAGAGCTGCGTGCATCTCTAACTACTCACCTCTATTATCTCTGTCTGACTGCAGCAGCACACGCATCTTCAAACGTACACACACACGTAACGGTTACAGGAATATCTGGACCATGGACAATCAGAGGGGAGGTCCGCCCTTCAATATCTCTGATTGGTTTAGACCACGATATGAGCCTAATGTGTCTGATGTTGAACAGCAGAGAGACTTTCTGAGTCGCGGATACTTTTTTTTTTTCTTCGAATGGCTGGACGCACCAGTGCGACCTCTGATTTTTTTAGTGAATAATTTCTCACCCTTGAGAAATTAGGTCCAAATTGGTCGCACTCTAGAGCCCTGCTTAAGGAGTGTCGAAGTCGTCGTCGGATTGGTTGAATTATACAGGATTTCCGGGAGACATGTGTCACGTTCTTTAATGTTCCGCTTGAAAACCAAGATGCCGTGGCACCAAACCCCCTCACGAAAGAAGAAAGCCGTTGTGTTTACAAATGTGACTGCGCACGCTTATCAGGGTCAACTAAACGCTGGATTTTCAAAAGTATGTGAAATATTTCAAGTTCGCGGCATAGACTCTTTAAAATACATCCGAGAGTTTCACATACCCGGTTTGTTATTGTGGCAACATTTCCATGCCCTGAAACGTGATGCTGAAAGAAACAAACTGTGATTGGTTATTTGACATTTCGGTCAAACGGCCTCATGGCCAGGCCTTGGCCAATGAATGCGGCCATCTATTCCAGGCTGAAGGTCTGGCTACGTGAGACTAACTGTGGCATAATAAAAGCTCTTTTCGAGTTGTGTATCGCACTCGTCCTTCATTAGCAATTGCTTCAGCGCACTCGTTTCGCTTTCATGACTTTCAGCCCCACCCTGCTTTATACTACAGTGACATTAAATCTTTAATAAATTAGCTCATCCATGAACATGATTGTATCGGCTGTGGGGATGAAGACAACAACTCCCATGATTCCACACTCAATCACAGAATCATCAATCTACGCCTTCGTTTCTCTGTTTGTTTTGAATATGCACCCTCTAGCTGCAAACACTTGCATATTGTGCCTTAAAGCCAAATGTTTTTATGGGTTCATTATTGTTAACTTCTGGTGCACAAATGGACTACTGAAAGAGAGTTTGTGGGTAACTGTGGAGTTGACTTGACCAATCACGTGAGAGACTACGAGACCCTTTCAGATGAAAATAAGCCTGCAAATGTAAACAATTAAAATTTGCATATATATATATATATATTCTCATTCATTCATAGAGACAAATCTGCTCATGCGGTTTCAAAAACCAAAGGCAGTTCCAATTAGGGTCGTGACGGTAAGGACATTTTCCCACCGGTTAATCGACGTGTTGTCACACTGGTTATACCGGTATCACCGTGGTCGTTTGAGTTTTACCTCTTTTCCTGGCTTTCCTTTGGTTTTCAATGCAATGCGCCGTGTGCGTTTTACTTTCATATCAGCGGCAGTTCGGCATCAAGCAGTTGTTTGTTTTTAGTTTCCCCTTTTTCCAAAAATTTCCTTTGCTTAAATAGCTTATAGAAGCTATTTTACATTAACTTTGAAGAAATTAAATTCAAGCAACAACAAAATAGAACATCAAACTTTTATTAACAAAAACGAATAAAAATACACCATGCTATATGCCTACTATAAAATTACAAATAACGTACATGAAGTTTAAATATACAAAATTAAAAATCAGTTAAGAATGAGGAACAAACAATTATGAAATGAAGAACATTTATTAGCAAAAATGAATAAAGTTTGCAGGGACACCTTGATGTAAAATAATGGGAAAAAAATCACACTGTTTAAATAAAAATCAACAAATACTGTGGAACCTAATAAATGAGGAAATAAAAAATTTAAAACCTTCCTGTTTAATTTTTTTGTAAACATTATCACTTTGATCAGGGATGCCCAGTAAGATCGATCGCGAAGGCAATGCTGGAAGATCGCGCTTTAGGTCAGTGGCACTAGTTCTCAACCAGGGGGGCGAGAGATATAACTACAATATAATATATTCACTAATATTATGACTCACATGTTAATGTAAAAATATATAGCCTATAAATAAGATTTATGGCATTGAATGTCACAAATGTTGGTAAATTCTGTGACTAGTCTCATCAGTCATCATGATATTAAACCGTTTTCTTTCTTGAGAGACTGAAAAAAATCTTGTAAACCCCGACTCCCAGAAGTAGAGCAGTGGTCAGTCAATGCAAGTTGAATTGGCAGCTCTTGCCAATTTAGAGTAGTGTACATATCGGACCTGATTCAACAGTTTCAGGGCTCTAGAGTGCAAACTAACTTCTCAATGGTGCGACAAAAAAAAATCAGAGGTCACACCAGCCAGCCGTTCGAGGAAAAAAAAATATATCCTCGCAAAAGTCTCCCTGTGGTTCAACAACAGACACACATTAGGCTCATATCGTGGTCTAAACCAATCAGAGATAGTGAAGGGTGGACCCCCCCTCTGATTGGCCGTGGTCCAGATATTCCTGTACATCGCGTGTGTGTACGTCTGAAAATGCGTGTGCTGCTGCTGTCAGAGAGAGAGGGGTGAGTAGTATAGATGCGTGCAGTTGCCAACTTAGCAACTTTGTCTTTTCAGACTCCCCTAGCGACTTTTTTCCCAAAAAGCGACTAGTGACAATTTTAGCGACTTCTTGGACAAACTTTAGCAAGTCTCTGTGATCGTTTTTACTGCCGCAACAGCGCGAGATCAGCACGCACACAGCTGTTTCTCTGCATCTGCTCTGTTCATTGAGCGTCTGAGAGGAGCAGCCCAACCCGTTCAGTTAAAAGAGATATTATTGCTTCTCTAAGTTTACATGTAAATATAGCTGAAATCACAACACAGGAATTGTCTTTGTCTTGTGTGTATTATTGGATTTCATCAGACAATGGCTCCATAAAATTATAAATTAGGATTTTTGTGCTGACTAGCTTCTTGGAAGGGAGAGCTGGTTATGTATTCTTAAGGGCTGTGTTTCAGTCACTATTTCATATTTATCCCATTGACTGACAAAAGAAACAGTAAAATATATAAAGTAAAACTGTTTTATTGAGAATTTGGCTGCATTAAAATACAGCATGAGCACAGAGACACAATTAGACAAAACAGGTTATTGTTTTTCATTAAGTAATTAATTCATGTTTAGTGGAATTATTTGGAAGTCTAAGGTGGGATGGGGGCGCTGGATTTTTTTATAGGTTTAAGGGGGGGTTTGAGAACCACTGCACTAGAGCATCCCTTCATTCAGACACAGTGGAAGATCTGATAAGAATTAGTGTAGAGGGGCCAAGTCTGGAAGATTTTGCTATAGTCAAGGCCAAAGATCAAGAAGGCCAAACTACAGGAGTTGGCCATCCGAGGGGCATGTGACTGCAATGGAGGATAGTCCATAAGACATTGAGCCATGAGATGTTCAGTTTGAAGCCCTTAAAACACTTAATTTAGATTTTATTTATCCTGAGATTTAGTTTTAAGTTTAAATCTCAGCTCAGTGAAGCACTTTAAGCACCAATATTTTTCAGTAAGTTACCTTTCTTGTAGAATTGTGCTTCAAATAAAGAACTTTATGTTGACTAGATTGTTAGTTAATCGTTTACTAGTCAATATTGCCTATATGAAAATTTGGGTGCACCTAAGTTAGGCGCACCAGTGCAAAAAGTTAGTCTAGAGCCCTGAGCTTGCTGCTCTAATGGGCCATAGCAGGTTTATTTTTTTCTGCTGTACAGTTGAAATCAACATTGCAGATGATATTGATAATATATTAGTGTAATGCCAGATGGATCCATAGGAGAGCTTTGTGAGCTTAATAATTAACTGATTTCATTTTCATCCCTGCTTTGGAATAGTGGAGTGATATTAAATTCTGGCTGATACAACAATGGCAATAATTTTCACATAATGACCATTATACACTGAACAAAATTATAAACACAATACTTTTTTTTTTTGCCCCCATTTTTCATGAGCTGAACTCAAAGATCTAAGACTCTTTATATATACACAAAAAGCCTATTTCTCTCAAATATTGAGTGCGTTTACATGCACCCTCTAAATGCGATTATAATTAGGTTTTGAAACTTGTGATTAATCTTTACCTCATGTAAATGCAATACTTCGATTTAAATTGCTGCGATTATTAGCTTAATCGCATTATCATAATTGTATTAACATAGTACTAACATAATTATAGTATTACATTGTACGCCGAATTTAATCGAAAAGGGCTGCAACAGCTAATCGATAAAATCGATTATTATCGCTTATGAAAATCATCAACAACAATTCTCATTATCGATTAGTCGGGTCTGCCCACAGTCCAACTTCAGCTGGTTGCGTCAAATTACAGCACTGAATAACACACTTCTATGGACAAAATGCATCTAAAAATAGTGGAGAAAACAGAATGAGATGCTGCGGGAGAAGTACGTGATCCAAGCTGCCCAAAACATGATCATTCTTTATTTTGAGCTTTAAGTTAATGCATTAGTGCAGGGGTTCTCAACCTTTTGCAAGCTGGGCCCCCCCAAAGCTGGTTCATTGCAGTTGCCCCCCCCCCCACCACCACCTTGCATAGATAGATAGATAGATAGATAGATAGATAGCCCTAGGCTATTATTTTTAGGCCCATATTATTATTATTATTATTATTATTATCATCAGTAGCGGTAGGTAGGCCTATTATCATTACTAGGCTATTGTTATAATTGACAGTAGCACCAGACTTCTAATGTGAGCTTGCAGACATTATTATTATTATTATTATTATTATGAGTAGTAGTAGGCCTATCATCATTACTAGGCTATTGCTATATAATTATATGAGGTTACATGCTTTATTGTTGTTGTTGTTGTTATTATTATTATTATCATCAGTATAGGCCTATTATCATTACTAGGCTATTGCTATAATTGGGAATTGGCACCAGACCTCTGATATTAATTTATGCTTTATTATTGTTATTATTACTAGGCCTAATAGTAGGCATCATTTGCATTTTTTTACAGAAGCTTGCAGGTTAGGTGATGTTAATGTGAGACCTGAGCCTGCTTTGCCTTGCAAAGATCTTCAATTCTTGGCTCAATGTTTGATAAACATAGCCTCAAATCATCCTCGATTTGTGCACGATTGCGGTATTTCGTTTTGAGTGCAGTCATTTTTGAGAATCCTGCCTCACACAAATATGTCGACGCGAAAGGAAGGAGAATCTTCAAAGCGACGTCACAGAGTTCAGGATATTCCTGTATCAATGCTGCCCAGAATGACGAAAGAGTGCAGGAGCTAAAGAGTTCCTTCAGTCTACTGTCACTCTTCAGCTCAATAAGCTGTTCCTGCATATCAATTGATAGCTCGTTTGCTGTGCACACAAACGGATCTCGAACCCACGCAAAAGAGCGATAATCCTCTTTAAAGTACGTCGCAAATTGTTTTCTCATTGCTGACAGGTGCTCAGACGCTGATTGAAATAGGGAGGAGAAATTGTGTGACGTGCCTGCATCAGTGATAAAGTCTGCAAGGCTGGGGACCATGTCGCAGTTTCCTCGACTGATGCGGCCATGCCAGAGGTCTAGTTTTTGTGTGAAGGCGTGCACTTTGTCTGCAAGGAGCAAAATATGAGTTTCGCGGCCTTGCAAAGACAGGTTGAGGCCGTTCAAGCGGTCAAATATATCGACCAAATAGGACAGAGACACAAGCCACATAGTGTCATCCAGATGCTTCGCCAGATCTGATTTGATTTCTGTCAAAAACTACTTCACCTCCTCTCGCAGCTCATACAACCGCTGTAACACCCGCCCCCTGGAGAGCCAGCGAACTTCAGTGTGCAGAAGCAGCTGTTCGTGCCCTGACCCCATCTCCTGGCAGAGGACCCCAAACAAGCGAGAGTTTAGCGGCCGTGATTTGATGAGATTTATCATTTTCACGGATTGGTTCAGCACGGAGTCAAAAAGAACCGGCATTTTTTTAGCAGCTAGTGCTTCGCGATGGACCATGCAATGTGTCCAATTCACAAGTGGAGCTACTTGCTGAACGCGAGCAGCTAGGCCATGCTCACGCCCCGTCATTGCCTGCGCACCATCCGTGCATAGGCCAACGCATCGGTCCCAGGCCAAACCATTTTCACGGATAAAAATATCAAGGACATTGAAAATGGCTTCTCCTGTAGTGTGCGACTGAAGAGGCCGGCAAAACAGGACATCCTCCTCAATCGCCTTGTCCCGCAGATACCTGACATAGGTGAGGAGCTGTGCCTGCCCAGCAATATCAGTGGATTCGTCCAGCTGCAGCGCGTAGTAAGGACTCTTTTTTACGAACTCTATCAGTTGCTCTCTGATATCATTGGACATGTCTTCAATTCTCCTAGTGACTGTGTCATTGGACAGTGGTACTGCACCGAGTTTGGCTGCTGCACTATCGCCTATCATTATTCTGCACATGTCTTGCGCTGCCGGCAAAATGAGAGTCTCGGCGATTGTATGCGGTTTACCCAGTTTACCGATTCTTTTGGCCACTACATACGATGCCTCCAAACACTGTTTAGACACAGTGCTGTGCACTGAAATGGTTGCCTGTTGCTGATGGAGGCCATCAAGCTTTCTTTTAAAATATTCAGCCGGTTTATTTTTAATGCCAGCATGCTTTGTTTCGAGGTGCCTTTTTAATTTGCAGGGCTTCATACTGTCGTTTGCCAGCACCTCAGCACACACGACACACTGAGGTCTCAGATCAGCCGTGACTGTAAACCCAAACTGCAGGTATGCTTCATCGTACCTTCAAAGCTTTTTTGCAGCTGGTGGTGCGTCGGTTGGCTTGTTGGTCCTCACAAGAAATTTCTCAATTTTTGTTATGTTTTCAATAAAGTTTAGGCAATATGTAACTGTGTGTGTGGCTATGTTGCGAGACGTATCAGGGGCTAATCAGTCGGGACTTAGGCACGATCTTTAATTAAACGAACAAAATAATTATTTTGCAGACAATTCAGATTTTATTTTAATACTTAACGATTGTAGTGTGTGTGTGTGTGTGTGTGTGTGTGTGTGTGTGTGTGTGTGTGTGTGTGTGTCTTAGTCGCGTGGGTAGTTTTAGCTAAGTGTAGCTACTGCCTAGTAGTGTTGTCACGATACTGGAATTTCTAACTTCGATACGATACCTTGAAAAATATCGATATTCGATACCATTTTCGATACCACAGAGAAAAAAACTGCCATAGCATTAAGGGGGTATTTTTATTTATTTATTTAAAGATAAATATAACAAGTCTAGAACATGACAATGAGGTATATTTTACATGAACAAAAATGTCTTGAGGTAGTGCACTTGTTCAAGCTGTAGTGTCTAGTGTAGGTTGGGAGTGTGTTGTTTTTGTTGCAGGTCGAGTCTCATATTCTTTCTGGTGCTACAAGAAAATGCCAAACTTTAATAAAAAATTGTTTTTTCTTTTTAGATCACACTTTTAAAATGAACTGAACTAACTAATCTTAAGTTAATGGTAATAGATATTTGTTAACATTAGTTAACATGAATAAACAATGAAAAATACTTCCAAAACATTTATTAATCTTAGTTAAAAGTTAATTTAAACTAACATTTACTAATACATGTACTAATTAAAATCCAAATTTCTATCTGTTAATATTTTTTTTTCATTGGACCAGAGCGAACATGATCTGTTGTATTTTTATTACCTACCGTTATCAAAGATTAAAATATACTGTAGCAAATGCATTGCTCATCGTTCATAAATGCTGGTTAATACATAACATTATTTGATGAACAGATTTGAATGCCGGATTCACATATCACCGATCCACACACACAAACGTGCGTGCATCACACCCGAAAACAATGCTCACTGGATCGACATGAAGACAAATTGCAGAATTTAAGTAATAATTTTTTTAATGAAGTTAAATGAGCACAAGTTAATTTACATTTGACAACAGTTAAAGTATTTAAAGATTCACAGTTAAAGATTTCTCAGTCAGATTATATTAACTTTAAGAATTACGGTTAAAAAACGAGCAACAAATATCAGCAACAATACTAGGCCATCTTGGTTAATGTTTCAGTAATGTTAAAATAAGAACAGTTACCAACCTCTCGAAATTCTTTATATAGATCCGGGTGTCTGTCTTTCAGGTGCTTTGCTAGACGGTTTGATCGTGCGCACGCGCCCGGACCGAAGTTAACTTCCGGTCTGTGTTTGTATATCGGGCTGGTTAGTGGCGCCGGCTACAAACACAGTTAAAGTGACGAGTAGACTGAAGTTGGGCTCAGGTTGTTGTGCTGTGGGATGTGTTTCACATACATACATTTATTTATTTGTGGCGACCGACCAGAATATCAAAACCTTTCCAAAAGTCTTTGTTGAATAACATGAGCACGTAATGCACATTTAGAAATCAAAACTAGGCGCGGGTGTTTTTATATCACTGTATTTCTGAAGGAACACTGTCTTTAGAACATGTTTGATATCATTTTCATTTCATCTTGCATGTTATATGTCTGATAAAGCAGCGTTTGTAAACTCAGTTTACAGCCGTTACCGGGCGCAAACCTCTAACCTTAACGTTATTTCTCCCACTTTTAAGCGTCTCCTGCTCGCAGAGAGTGAATTTTCATTTTTAATAAGTCCTTCCAAGTAGTTATTGCTGCATCTCAGTCCATCTGATTTACGAAGCAAACATATTTTGCTTGTTATAAAAAAATATTCTACTACAGAGGGACTTAGCTGTTGTTATTGATTCTATTTGGACGTCTACCGGAAGTTAAGTTAGGGCCACAAACACGCGCAGTACCGTTTGTTTATGTTGTTGCTGTTGAAACTGTCTATATTAGAGGTGTTAGCGCCTTTTGTTAGCACTGCTCTGTTGCAACTCTTGCATATTGGCTTGCTTGTGTCCTTCGGCTTTCCATGTTCATTTGCTTCATATCCAAAATATTTCCAGATAGCACTCCTGCTGTGTTCTTTATCAACCAAAGCCGGTTGCGGAGGCGCCGCACTCGCCATCTTTATATTCACTTCACTTTTGCTATTTAACCAGAGCGAATGAGACGAGACACGAGACAGGCACTGCGGTCACATGTGGTGTTTGTCAACGCGCCTTTGGAGAGAAGTGAAAGTGACAGCTCGGCTAGGATCGGTGTATCGATACTTCGGGAAATTAGTATTGGTACCGTTCAGATCTTTCAGTATCGATATTTATCGAAATATCGATATTTTTGACAACACTACTGCCTAGCAGTTAAAAAAAATTACTGGCTAGGGCTGAGATTTGATCTAATCTTTAACAAGAATGTTTGTGGGTTTAGTCTTTAAAAAGACTGTTGGGGTTTTGTAGTAAAGGCCTATGTAAATCGAGATTGATAACTGACTAGCGAGAGCTGGCACAAGCGAACTTGGCAAGAGACTAGACTAGAGTGAATGGAGAGCTATGTCGTGAGTCAATTTAAATGCAGTGATTTATTTTTGTGTGAGAGTGAGTGAACATTTACATTTACACCCTGCTCTGTAAGCAGGGCGGGAACGGCGGTGGCCATGCGCATGCGCGATTCATTTGCAGCCTGGACGCGGAGGGGTGTGTGTCTCCTCTCCTCTCTGCTCTGACTGCTGCGCTAGGCTACTGAGAGACTGACCGCCTGTGAGTGCTTTTGGACGGGAGAGGGGCTCACGGCAGCACCCGCTGCTCGTTGAGCACAGTAGGCCTAACTGCAGAGTGATTCGTGCTTTCGAACACCACAAAAGTATCCAAAAACACCAGTAAAAGTCGCTGGATTTGTCGCTTTTGACAAAAAAAAAAGTCGCCAGGAGGATGATTTGTTTGTGTTATAATCAGTGCTTGAAGTGGGGGAAAAAGGTGGCGGTACTCTCTTTGCATTGGCAAATCATTACATTTTTACAGTGAAAAACAAAACTTGGAGATATTGCTGTTACAACAATTTATTGTTATTTATTTATTAACAACATAAATGTATTTAAACATGTATGTGCATGCGTGGCTGCGTGCGTGCATGTATTTCACAAAAACTAAAGGAAAGCTTTAACTGTAGCCTATATTCTGACTAGTTTATTCGTTATATATATATATATAAAACGAATAAATGAGTATTTTATAATAAACGAAAAACGAATATTTTATATATATATATGTAACACCCCCTACCGGGTCCACACCATCCTAACTCGCCGAACCCGGGATTCCGGTGCGGGAGGCGGGCGCTCTAATAAGGAACGCCAAATGCTACAGCCTGTAGCGTCAGTTGCTAGAGCGCCTTTTTTTGAGGTCAGGAGAGTGAGGTTTACACAGCCCTTACTGGCATACATCCGTTACATATATATATAAAACTAAATATGACCTCACGTTTTATACGTTTGCAGCCTCTGAAACTTTCATCCGTCATAAAAATTAATCCGATTTTCTGCATTTTTTGCATCCGTAGCAAATATTTTGAGGGGTGTTTTTGACAATTGAGAGCCACTAAATGACGAATATGAAAAAATGAATACGACAGTTTCGGACTCAGTCAGGGTGCAAGGACCTTAAACTTTTGAGGCTTGCACAGCTTCTCGAGGAGAAATCAAACAAATGAGCACCGTTTTCTAAAGTCTATGAGCGCAGCACACACAAATAAACTTAATTGACATACTGCAGTTAAATTTCAAAATGTGGTGTTTTTATATTTATAACATTTGAATACAGTTCAGCAACATACATCACACGACCTGACGACCAAGAGAGCTGACAATTGACCATCACTTAATTTACCATCACCTCACGATTGAAAATGTGACACTGATTTCATATGACAGTTCAACAAACAAGTTAATAATATTAAGTCACTTACATTTTAGACGAAATAATGACTGTTTTGGTCTATTTTAGCAGCGAAAATACATCCGATGAATCCAAACAAAGATCACAGCATAGCGCATCTCACAGCAACACTCAATGGTGTTTTGAATGATTCAGTGTTTTGAACGAGTCGGTTGAGTCAAAGATTCAATGACCCATGCACAAACATCTGTCTCAATCTTGATGAATCGGCCGTTTGAAGGAATCGTTTGAATGAACGACTCAATGACTCGCTTAATAAAACCGCTTATCACCTGCATTTGCGCTCACTATCGACAAACCAATCAAATTTGTTCAAAACTCTTTGTTTTTAAAATCAGTCCAAACACATTTTAATTTTTATTCAGGAGTTATGTATATACACAACTATAACTTTTTATGACAGTAGTTTAGTGATGAAAAAAATTTTGAAATTTTTTTGTTCAGTTTTTTTTCCCTCCCATCCTGTAGCCTACTCGGGGGGCGCGCCCCATCGGTTGAGAACCACTGCATTAGTATAATGGCTTGCCCTGTCAGGCGCTGTGACCCATGCGTGTGCGTCCTCAGCGCAAAAAAAGTTCCGTTTACATTTATTATCCTTATATAAATGTGACAGATTCATGCGAGCATTTACATTTTTGCATGAGCACCGGTGCGGCGGGCGCGTGACCGCGCGTTAGACAGACAGAACACAGAGAGCGGGGTTAAGTTGGTTTTGTTTTCGATATTCATGACACATTCAGCGATAAACGGCAATAACTCCAAATAGACTTGCCCAAAAAAAATCTAAACCATGTGACCGCCAAAAGGGCAAAGCTGATCATGTTTCACAGCCTTCTTTTTCATAGTTTTCGCTCTATGTAATAAGCACTAGCCCACACGAGCCTCTCTGCGGAGCTTTCAGTAAGGGACCGTGGGGAAAGTGCAAGTTTTCTTTGTTTTTTTGCTATAGCTCCCTGGGAGGTGTTTTTGTAATAACTTTTTAGTTAAAGGGCCTATAGACAGGAGACCAGTGTCTATCAAGAGAGGGGGACTGTGGACATTTTTCACAACCTTTCATTTTACACCAACTGTTAGAAAAGGGAATTGCATGTCAAAAACATAATTTTTTGGGATAACGGCATGTAATGTCTGAATATAAATATGAGACTCTCCATAACAGCCTTTTACAGGATAAAGAAATGACAGTAAGACATGACTGAGATCAAAGTGAACGTGTGTTCCTGCAGAACATTCCTCTAACCTGTTGGTTAACACTGAGTCTTTATTATCTTTATTATTATTTACATTTTTAAAATAGATTTAAACTATATTCACTATATACAATGCTTAACAAATGTATGTAAGGTTTTTAACAAATTATTTAAGGTCTGTGCCACTGCTGCTCTAAACTAACAGCATTGGTGATTACCAAAATCATGTTTTAGCTTTCTGTATTGGTTAGTCCTCCAATATGCGTAAGCTCTTCAATAACAATAGTAGGCTATTTCTAATACTATAATATAATTATTGCTGTTATCTATGAAAGAAAGGCAGAACACTTTATAGTGTTTTTTTTTCAGAGACCAAATTACAGTCAAAAAATACATAAACAATGCAAGGAAGAATTCCAGCTGTTATGAGGCTATTTTTGTTATTATAAATACTGAGTTGTTTCTGTTTGTAATTTGCCCAAAAAAGACTAACATTTTTTGATATTTTTTTTTTGAAAGATTCATTAAATATGTTTTCTCTTTATGACAGGTGTCTAATAAATTAAGCACTGTATGATTTCATAGCATTCAGTTTGTTTGAAGGACATTGAGCAGAATGTGGAATAGTGTTTTTTGTCAATAAAATATATTTTTAAATCCGATTAATCGAAAGAATAGTCGACCAACTAATCGATTATCAAAATAATCGTTAGTTGCAGCCCTAATCGAAATATACAAGCATGTAAACACCTTAATCGCAGTATTGCCGTTCTAACCAAAGTGCGCATGTGCCCGTAATGTACACGAATGATCGGACGCGCCCCTGTAGTAATATGCAGATTAGAAGTGATGGAAGGGAAGAAAGCATCGCATTTCTGGGGAAAACACAACTCGCTGCCACCAGTCTCTGTTCCTTACCTTCCTCCAGAAACTGCGAGAACGTGACGGCAGCGTATAGGCAAACAAATTCCATCACATTTGGCACCGAAAAAGTGTGGAATACAGCCATACAAAATCATTATGCATTAGACGTAAATAAATTGAAAGTCAAGTCAAGTCACCTTTATTTATATATCGCTTTTAACAATACAAATTGTAACAAAGCACTGCACAATATCAAAATAGGAAAATTGTGTTTGCAATCTGCACCAAACTTCACACGTTTGATAAGAGCCATGGCCTGAAGACATCTACGTGCCAATGTTTAGTTATAGACATAGCGCCACCTGCTGGCTACAGGAAATTACTTGTTTTACACTAACTTAAACATGCAATGTCCAATCTGCACCAAACTTCACATATTTGGTAAGAGTCCTGGCCTGAAAACATCTAAAGGCCAAAATTCAGATATAATCATAGTGCCACCTGTTGACAACAGGATATATCATGCTTTACACTAACTCAAACATACCATGTTCAATCTGCACCAAACTTCATATGTTCGATAAAGGTGCTAGCCTGAAGACATCTATATGTTAATGTTCAAGTATGGACATAGCGCCACCAGCTGGCAGCAGATTTGGCACATATAAATGAATTTGACATATTCCTCTAT
Source organism: Oxygymnocypris stewartii (assembly GCA_003573665.1). Classification (NCBI taxonomy): domain Eukaryota; kingdom Metazoa; phylum Chordata; class Actinopteri; order Cypriniformes; family Cyprinidae; genus Oxygymnocypris; species Oxygymnocypris stewartii. The sequence goes on from QVTF01022897.1 coordinate 89,395, forward strand.
ATTAACCTTTTTAAATGCATATTGCTCACTGTTCCCTGTCTTTCTGAAGCCACCGGTCGGCGGTGAGCCGAGTGCGAGGTCCCTTCCATCGCTGCTTGCAGCTTTAATTAGGGGCCGAGCACCGATGGTGCGAGGACCCTATTGTATCTGTGTTGTTTATTATTATTATTTTCCAAACTTAATCGCATTTTTGAGGGCCTAAACATGCTCGAAAAGTCAGGAAATTTTGCACACGCATCAGAACTGGTGGAAATTTACGTCTTATATGGGTTTCAGAAGTAGGTGCGGCAAAATGGCTCGACAGCGCCACCTATACTCATTCAGTGGAGAGCCCTCGGGCTACGTTTCACGTACATGTATGAAAATCGGTACACTCATGTAACATAACAATACCTACAAAAAAGTCTCCTGGAACGAAATCCGAAACCCAACAGGAAGTCGGTTATTTTGAATTTTCTCGTCATATTTAGTGACATTTTTGCCATTTGCAGGTGTCATACTTTAACGAACTCCTCCCAGAGATTTATTCGGATGAACACCAAAATTGGTCATTGCAATCTAAAGCCCTTTGTGATGTTAAATTGCGAAGATCTAGAGTTTTCATCGGAGGGCGTGTCCATGGCGTCCTGTCAAATTTCGATGTTTTGCCATGAAACAGGAAGTTGTTATAACTCAGGCATGCTATGTCCGATCTGCACCAAACTTCACATGTTTGATAAGACTCCTGATATGAAGAGATCTACATGACCATATTCAGTTATAGTAATAGCGCCACCTGCTGGCAACAGGAAGTGACATGTTTTACTTTGTAACTAACTCCTCCTACAGATTTAATGACATCAACATAATATTTAGGTCAGTCTAACCTAAAGGCCTTTGTGATGTTAAATTGCGAAGATCTAGAGTTTTCGTTAAAGGGCGTGTCCTTGGCAGCATCACAGATTTCGATGTCTTGCCATGGGAATAAAAGTTGTTGTAACTCAGCCATACAATGTTCGATCTGCCGCAGACTTCACAAGTTCGATAAGAATCCAGGCCTGAACACATGTAAATACGAATATTCCATTATAATCAGAGCGCCACCTGCTGGCAACAGGAAATTACTTGTTTTACACTAACTTAAACATGCAATGTCCAATCTGCACCAAACTTCACATGTTTGACAAGACTCCTGACCTGAAAAGATCTAAGTGACCATATTCATATAAATGCATAGCGCCACCTGCTGGCGACAGGAAGTGATATTTTTTACTCTGTAACTAACTCCTCTTAGAGATTTAATGACATCAACATAATATATAGGTCAGTCTAATCTAAAGGCCTTTGTGATGTTTAATTGCGAAGAGCTTGAGTTTTCGCTAATGGGCGTGTCCATGGCGGCGTGACGAAATTCGATGTCTCGCCATGGGAATAGAAGCTGTTGTTACTCAGCCATAAAATGTCCGATCTGTCCCAAACTTCACACGTTTGATAAGAGCCATGGCCTGAAGACATCATGCCAATGTTTAGTTATAGACATAGCGCCACCTGCTGGCTACAGGAAATTACTTGTTCTAAACCAAATTCAACATGCAATGTTCAATCTGCACCAAACTTCATGTTTTTTTTTAATAACTGGTCTGAAGACATATACCAAATTTTCAGATCATTTATCAATATAGTGCCACCTGCTGGCCACAGGAAATTCATTGTTTTATAGTAACTCAAACATGCATTGTCCACTCTGCACCAAACTTCACATATTTGGTAAGATTCCAGGCCTGAAGACATCTAAAGGCCAGTATTCAGATGTAACCATAGCGCCACCTGTTGACAACAGGATGTGTTAGGATTTACGCTAACTCAAACATACTATGTCCAATCTGCACCAAACTTCACACATTTGATAAGAGCCATGGCCTGAAAACGTCTACGTGCCAATGTTTAGTTATAGACATAACACCACCTGCTGGCTACAGGAAATTTCTTGTTTTACACTAGCTTAAACATGCAATGTTCAATCTTCACCAAACTTCATATGTTTGATAAAAGTTCTAGCCTGAAGACATCTACATATTAATGTTCAGTTATGGATGTTGTGCCACCAGCTGGCAGCAGGTTTGGTACATATAAATGACTTTGACATATTCCTCTATATTTACCTTTTTAAATGCATATTGCTCACTGTTCCCTGTCTTTCTGAAGCCACCGGTCGGCGGTGAGCCGGGCGAGGTCCCTTCCATCGCTGCTTGCAGCTTTAATTAGGGACCGAGCACCGATGGTGCAGAGGACCCTATTGAATCTGTGTTGTTTATTATTATTATTAGGGACCGAGCACCGATGGTGCAGAGGACCCTATTGAATCTGCTTCGTTTATTATTATTATTATTCTCCAAACTTAATCGCATTTTAGAGGGCCTAAACATGCTCAAAAAGTCAGGAAACTTTAAACACGCATCAGAACTGGTGGAAATTTACGTCTTATATGGGTTTCAGAAGTAGGTGTGGCAAAATGGCTCGACAGTGCCACCTATACTCATTCAGCGGAGAGCCCTCGGGCTACGTTTCACGTACATGTATGAAAATCGGTACACTCATGTAACATAACAATACCTACAAAAAAGTCTCCTGGAACGAAATCCGAAACCCAACAGGAAGTCGGTTATTTTGAATTTTCTCGTCATATTTAGTGACATTTTGGCCATTTGCAGGTGTCATACTTTAACGAACTCCTCCCAGAGATTTATTCGGATGAACACCAAAATTGGTCATTGCAATCTAAAGCCCTTTGTGACGTTAAATTGCGAAGATCTAGAGTTTTCATCGGAGGGCGTGTCCGTGGCGTCCTGTCAAATTTCGATGTTTCGCCATGAAACAGGAAGTTGTTATAACTCAGGCATGCTATGTCCGATCTGCACCAAACTTCACATGTTTGATAAGACTCCTGATATGAAGAGATCTACATGACCATATTCAGTTATAGTAATAGCGCCACCTGCTGGCAACAGGAAGTGACATGTTTTACTCTGTAACTAACTCCTCCTACAGATTTAATGACATCAACATAATATTTAGGCCAGTCTAACCTAAAGGCCTTTGTGATGTCAAATTGCGAAGATCTAGAGTTTTCGTTAAAGGGCGTGTCCTTGGTGGCATCACAGATTTCGATGTCTCGCCATTGGAATAAAAGTTGTTGTAACTCCGCCATACAATGTTCGATCTGCCCCAGACTTCACATGTTCGATAAGAATCCAGGCCTAAACACATCTGAATATAGGTTTCAGAAGTAGGTGTGGCAAAATGGCTCGACAGCGCCACCTATACTCATTCAGCGGAGAGCCCTCGGGCTACGTTTCATGTACATGTACGAAAATCGGTACACTCATGTAACATAACAATACCTACAAAAAAGTCTCCTGGAACGAAATCCGAAACCCAACAGGAAGTCGGTTATTTTGAATTTTCTCGTCATATTTAGTGACATTTTGGCCATTTGCAGGTGTCATACTTTAACGAACTCCTCCCAGAGATTTATTCGGATGAACACCAAAATTGGTCATTGCAATCTAAAGCCCTTTGTGACGTTAAATTGCGAAGATCTAGAGTTTTCATCGGAGGGCGTGTCCGTGGCGTCCTGTCAAATTTCGATGTTTCGCCATGAAACAGGAAGTTGTTATAACTCAGGCATGCTATGTCCGATCTGCACCAAACTTCACATGTTTGATAAGACTCCTGATATGAAGAGATCTACATGACCATATTCAGTTATAGTAATAGCGCCACCTGCTGGCAACAGGAAGTGACATGTTTTACTCTGTAACTAACTCCTCCTACAGATTTAATGACATCAACATAATATTTAGGCCAGTCTAACCTAAAGGCCTTTGTGATGTCAAATTGCGAAGATCTAGAGTTTTCGTTAAAGGGCGTGTCCTTGGTGGCATCACAGATTTCGATGTCTCGCCATTGGAATAAAAGTTGTTGTAACTCCGCCATACAATGTTCGATCTGCCCCAGACTTCACATGTTCGATAAGAATCCAGGCCTAAACACATCTGAATATAGGTTTCAGAAGTAGGTGTGGCAAAATGGCTCGACAGCGCCACCTATACTCATTCAGCGGAGAGCCCTCGGGCTACGTTTCATGTACATGTACGAAAATCGGTACACTCATGTAACATAACAATACCTACAAAAAAGTGTCCTGGAACGAAATACGAAACCCAACAGGAAGTCGGTTATTTTGAATTTTCTCATCATATTTAGTGACATTTTTGCCATTTGCAGGTGTCATACTTTAACGAACTCCTCCCAGAGATTTATTCGGATGAACACCAAAATTTGTCATTGCAATCTAAAGCCCTTTGTGACGTTAAATTGCGAAGATCTAGAGTTTTCATCGGAGGGCGTGTCCGTGGCGTCCTGTCAAATTTTGATGTTTCGCCATGAAACAGGAAGTTGTTATATCTCAGGCTTGCTATGTCCGATCTACACCAAACTTCACATGTTTGATAAGAATCCTGACCTGAAGAGATCTAGGTGACCACATTCATATAAATTCATAGCGCCACCTGATGGCAACAGGAAGGGATATGTTTTACTCTGCAACTAACTCCTCCTAGAAATTTTATGACATCAACATAATATTTAGGTCCGTCTAATCTAAAGGCCTTTGTGATGTTAAATTGCGAAGAGCTTGAGTTTTCGCTAATGGGCGTGTCCATGGCGCATCACAAATTTCGATGTCTCGCCATGGGAATAAAAGTTGTTGTAACTCAGCCATACAATGTCCGATCTGCCCCAGACTTTCCACTTTCGATCAGAATCCAGGCCTGAACATATCTAAATCATAATATTCCATCATAATCAGAGCGCCACCTGCTGGAAACAGGAAATTACTTCTTTTACACTGACATAAACATGCAATGTCCAATCTGCACCAAACTTCACATATTTGGTAAGATTCCTGGCCTGAAGACATCTAAAGGCCAAAATTCAGATGTAATCATAGCGCCACCTGTTGACCACATGATATTTCATGCTTTACACTAATTCAACTATACCATGTTCAATCTGCAACAAACTTCAAATGTTTGAAAAAAAAGGCCTGAATACATTTAAAGGCCAATATTCATATGTAACCATAGCGCCACCTGTTGACAACAGGATATGTCATGCTTTACACTAACTCAAACATACCATGTTCAATCTGCACCAAACTTCATATGTTTGGTAATAGTACTGGTACGATAACAACAACATACCAAATGTTAACTTCAGCTATACATATATTGCCACCTGCTGGCAACAGGAAATTACTTGTTTTACACTAACTTAAACATGCAATGTCCAATCTGCACCAAACTTCATATGTTTTTTTTTTAAAGTACTGGATGAAGACATCTACATGCCAATGTTCAGTTATGGACGTTGCGCCACCAGCTGGCAGCAGGTTTGGTACATATAAATGACTTTGACATATTCCTCTAAATTTACCTTTTTAAATGCATATTGCTCACCGTTCCCTGTCTTTCTGAAGCCACCGGTCGGCGGTGAGCTGGGCGAGTTCCCTTCCATCGCTGCTTGCAGCTTTAATTAGGGACCGAGCACCGATGGTGCGAGGACCCTATTGAATCTGCTCCATTTATTATTCTTATTATTCTTCTTCTTCTTCTTCTTCTCCAAACTTAATCGCATTTTAGAGGGCCTAAACATGCTCGAAAAGTCAGGAAACTTTGCACACGTGTCAGAACTGGTGAAAATTTACGTCTGATATGGGTTTCAGAAGTAGGTGTGGCAAAATGGCTCGACAGCGCCGCCTATAAATATTCAGCAGAGTGCGCCTTGAGCTACGTTTCACGTACATGTACGAAAATCGGTACACTTATGTAACTTAACAATACCTACAAAAAAGTCTCCAGGTACGAAATCAGAAACCCAACAAGAAGTCGGCTATTTTGAATTTTCTTGTCATATTTTGTGTCATTTTTGCCATTTTCAGGTGTCATACTTTAACGAACTCCTCCCAGAGATTTATTCAGATGAACACCAAAATTGGTCAGTGTAATCTAAAGCCCTTTGTGACGTTAAATTGCGAAGATCTAGAGTTTTCACCAGAGGGCGTGTCCGTGGCGTCCTGTCAAATTTTGATGTTTCGCCATGAAACAGGAAGTTGTTATATCTCAGGCATGCTATGTCCGATCTACACCAAACTTCACACGTTTGATAAGAATCCTGACCTGAAGAGATCTAAGTGATCTTATTCAGTTATAGTCATAGCGCCACCTGCTGGCAACAGGAAGTGACATGTTTTACTCTGCAACTAACTCCTCCTAGAGATTTAATGACATTAACATAATATTTAGGTCAGTCTAATCTAAAGGCCTTTGTGATGTTAAATTGTGAAGATCTAGACTTTTCGTTAAAGGGCGTGTCCATGGCGGCATCACAAATTTCGATGTCTCGCCATGGGAATAGAAGCTGTTGTTACTCAGCCATAAAATGTCCGATCTGCCCCAAACTTCACACGCTTGATAAGACTCCTGACCTGAAGAGATCTAAGATACCATATTCATATAAATACATAGCACCACCTGCTGGTAACAGGAAATGACTTGTTTTACACTAACTTAAACATGCAATGTCCATTCTGCACCAAACTTGACATATTTGGTAGGCGTCCTGGCCTGAAGACATCTAAAGGCCAATATTCAGATGTAATCATAGCGCCACCTGTTGACAACAGGACATGCCAGACTTTACACTAACTCAAACATACCATGTTCAATCTGCACCAAACTTCATATGTTTGATAAAAGTGCTAGACTGAAGACATCTACATGTTAATGTTCAGTTATGGACATAGCGCCACCAGCTGGCAGCAGGTTTGACATATAAATGACTATGACACGTTCCTCTATATTTACTTTTTATATGCATATTGCTCACCGTTCCCTGTCTTTCTGAAGCCACCGGTTGGCGGTGCTGGGTGCGAGGTCCCTTCCATCGCTGCTTGCAGCTTTAATTAGGGACCGAGCACCGATGGTGCGAGGACCCTATTGAATCTGCTCCGTTTATTATTATTATTATTATTATTATTATTATTATTATTCTTCTTCCTCTCCAAACTTAATCGCATTTTAGAGGGCCTAAACATGCTCGAAAAGTCTGGAAACTTTGCACACGCATCAGAACTGGTGAAAATTTACGTCTGATATGGGTTTCAGAAGTAGGTGTGGCAAAATGGCTCGACAGCGCCACCTATAAATATTCAGCGGAGTGCGAATCGAGCTACGTTTCACGTACATGTACGAAAATCGGTACACTCATGTAACTTAACAATACCTACAAAAAAGTCTCTAGGTACAAAATCAGAAACCCAACAGGAAGTCGGTTATTTTGAATTTTCTCGTCATATTTTGTGTCATTTTTGCCATTTTCAGGTGTCATACTTTAACAAACTCCTCCCAGAGATTTATTCGGATGAACACCAAAATTGGTCATTGTAATCTAAAGCCCTTTGTGACGTTAAATTGCGAAGATCTAGAGTTTTCATCGGAGGGCGTGTCCGTGGCGTCCTGTCAAATTTTGATGTTTCGCCATGAAACAGGAAGTTGTTATATCTCAGGCATGCTATGTCCGATCTACACCAAACTTCACATGTTTGATAAGAATCCTGACCTGAAGAGATCTAAGTGACCATATTCAGTTATAGTCATAGCGCCACCTGCTGGCAACAGGAAGTGACATGTTTTACTCTGTAACTAACTCCTCCTAGAGATTTAATGACATCAACATAATATTTAGGTCAGTTTAATCTAAAGGCACTTGTGATGTTAAATTGCGAAGAGCTTGAGTTTTCGCTAATGGGCGTGTCCTTGGCGGCATCACAAATTTCGATGTCTCGCCATGGGAATAAAAGTTGTTGTAACTCACCATGCAATAACCAATCTGCCCCAGACTTCACACGTTCGATAAGAATCCAGGTCTGAACACATATAAATATGAATATTCCATTATAATCAGAGCGCCACCTGCTGGCCACAGGAAATGACTTGATTTACACTAACTTAAACATGCAATGTCCAATCTGCACCAAACTTCACATATTTGGTAAGAATCCTGACCTGAAGAGATCTAAGTGACCATTTTCAGTTATAGTCATAGCGCCACCTGCTGGCAACAGGAAGTGACATGTTTTACTCTGTAACTAACTCCTCCTAGAGATTTAATGACATCAACATAATATTTAGGTCAGTCTAATCTAAAGGCCTTTGTGATGTTATATTGCGAAGAGCTTGAGTTTTCGCTAATGGGCGTGTCCATGGCGGCGTGACAAAATTCGATGTCTCGCCATGGGAATAGAAGCTGTTGTTACTCAGCCATAAAATGTCCGATCAGCCCCAAACTTCACACGTTTGATAAGAGCCATGGCCTGAAGACATCTACGTGCCAATGTTTAGTTATAGACATAGCGCCACCTGTTGGCTACGGGAAATTAATTGTTTTATAGTAACTTAAATATGCAATGTCCAATCTGCACCAAACTTCACATATTTTGTAAGAGTCCTGCCCGGAAGACATTTAAAGGCCAATATTCAGATGTAACCATAGCGCCATCTGTTGACAACAGGATGTGTCAGGCTTTACACTAACTCAAACATACTATGTTCAATCTGCACCAAACTTCATATGTTCGATAAAGGTGCTAGCCTGAAGACATCTATATGTTAATGTTCAGTTATGGACATAGCGCCACCAACTGGAAGCAGGTTTGGCACATTTAAATGACCTTAACATATCCCTCTATATTTGCAATTTTAAATACATATTGCTCACCGTTCCCTGTCTTTCTGAAGCCACCGGTTGGCGGTGAGCCGGGTGCGAGGTCCCTTCCATCGCTGCTTGCAGCTTTAATTATTATTATTATTATTCTTCTCCAAACTTAATCGCATTTTAGAGGGCCTAAACATGCTCGAAAAATCAGGAAACTTTGCACACGCATCAGAACTGGTGAAAATTTACGTCTGATATGGGTTTCAGGAGTAGGTGTGGCAAAATGGTTCGACAGCGCCACCTATACATATTCAGCGGAGTGCGCCTCGAGCTACGTTTCATGTACATGTACGAAAATTGGTACACTCATGTAACATAACAATACCTACAAAAAAGTCTCTTGGTACGAAATCAGAAACCCAACAGGAAGTCGGTTATTTTTAATTTTCTTGTCATATTTTGTGTCATTTTTGCCATTTTCAGGTGTCATACTTTAACGAACTCCTCCCAGAGATTTATTCGGATGAACACCAAAATTGGTCATTGTAATCTAAAGCCCTTTGTGACGTTATATTGCGAAGATCTAGAGTTTTCATCGGAGGGCGTGTCCGTGGCGTCCTGTCAAATTTCGATGTTTCGCCATGAAACAGGAAGTTGTTATATCTCAGGCATGCTATGTCCGATCTGCACCAAACTTCACATGTTTGATAAGACTCCTGATATGAAGAGATCTACATGACCATATTCAGTTATAGTAATAGTGCCACCTGTTGGCAACAGGAAGTGACATGTTTGACTCTGTAACTAACGCCTCCTAGAGATTTAATGACATCAACATAATATTTAGGTCAGTCTAACCTAAAGACCTTTGTGATGTTAAATTGCGAAGATCTAGAGTTTTCGTTAAAGGGCGTGTCCTTGGCGGCATCACAGATTTCGATGTCTCGCCATGGGAATAAAAGTTGTTGTAACTCAGCCATACAATGTTCGATCTGCCCCAGACTTCACATGTTCGATAAGAATCTAGGCCTGAACACATCTAAATGCAAATATTCCATTATAATCAGAGCGCCACCTGCTGGCAACAGGAAATGACTTGTTTTACACTAACTTAAACATGCAATGTCCAATCTGCACCAAGCTTCACATGTTTGACAAGACTCCTGACCAGAAAAGATCTAAGTGACAATATTCATATAAATTCATAGCGCCACCTGCTGGCAAAAGGAAGTGATATGTTTTACTCTGTAACTATCTCCTCCTAGAGATTTAATGACATCAACATAATATATAGGTCAGTCTAATCTAAAGGCTTTTGTGATGTTGAATTGCAAAGAGCTTGAGTTTTCGCTAATGGGTGTGTCTATGGCGGCGTGACAAAATTCGAAGTTTCGCCATGGAAGCTGTCGTTACTCAGCCATAAAATGTCCGATCTGTCCCAAACTTCACACGTTTGATAAGAGCCATGGCCTGAAGACATCTCTGTGCCAATGTTTATTTATAGACAGCGCCACCTGCTGGCAACAGGAAATTACTTGTTTTACACTAACTTAAACATGCAATGTCCAATCTGCACCAAACTTCACACGTTTGATAAGAGCCATGGCCTGAAGACATCTACGTGCCAATGTTTCGTTATAGACATAGCGCCACCTGCTGGCAACAGGAAATTACTTGTTTTACACTAACTTAAACATGCAATGTCCAATCTGCACCAAACTTCATATGTTTTTTAAAAGTACTGGATGAAGACATCTACATGCCAATGTTCATTTAAATATATAGCGCCACCTGCTGGCAACAGGAAATGTCTTGTTTTACACTAGCTTAAACATGCAATGTTCAATCTTCACCAAACTTCATATGTTTGATAAAAGTTCTAGCCTGAAGACATCTACGTGTTAATGTTCAGTTATGGACGTTGCGCCACCAGCTGGCATCAGGTTTGGTACATATAAATGACTTTGAAATATTCCTCTATATTTACCTTTTAAATGCATCTTGCTCACGTTCCCTGTCTTTCTGAAGCCACCGGTCGGCGGTGAGCCGGGCGAGGTCCCTTCCATCGCTGCTTGCCGCTTTAATTATTATTATTATTATTTTTCTTCTCCAAACTTAATCACATTTTAGAGGGCCTAAACATGCTCGAAAAGTCAGGAAACTTTGCACAGGCATCAGAACTGGTGAAAATTTACGTCTGATATGGGTTTCAGGAGTAGGTGTGGCAAAATGGCTCGACAGCGCCACCTATAAATATTCAGTGGAGTGCGCCTCGAGCTACGTTTCACGTACATGTACGGAAATTGGTACACTCATGTAATATAACAATACCTACAAAAAAGTATCTTGGTACGAAGTCAGAAACCCAACAGGAAGTCGGCTATTTAGAATTTTCTCATCATATTTTGTCATTTTTGCCATTTTCAGGTGTCATACTTTAACGAACTCCTCCCAGAGATTTATTCAGATGAACACCAAAATTGGTCATTGTAATCTAAAGCCCTTTGTGACGTTAAATTGCAAAGATCTAGAGTTTTCATCGGAGGGCGTGTCCGTGGCGTCCTGTCAAATTTCGACGATTCGCCATGAAACAGGAAGTTGTTATAACTCAGGCATGCAATGTCCGATCTGCATCAAACTTCACATGTTTGATAAGACTCCTGACCTGAAAAGATCTAAGTGACCATATTCATATAAATTCATAGCACCACCTGCTGGTGACAGGAAGTGATATGTTTTACTCTGTAACTAACTCCTCCTAGAGATTTAATGACATCGACATAATATTTAGGTCAGTCTAATCTAAAGGCCTTTGTGATGTTAAATTGCGAAGAGCTTGAGTTTTTGCTAATGGGCGTGTCCAAGGCGGTGTGACAAAATTCGATGTCTCGCCATGGGAATAGAAGCTGTTGTTACTCAGCCATAATATTTCCGATCTGCCCCAAACTTCACATATTTGGTAAAAGGCCTGGCATGAAGACATCTAAAGGCCAATATTCAGATGTAATCATAGCGCCATCTGCTGGCTACAGGAAATTACTTGTTTTACACTAACTTGAACATGCAATGTCAAATCTGCACCAAACTTCACATATTTGGTAAGAGTCCTGTCCTGAAGACATCTAAAGGCCAATATTCAGATGTAATCATAGCGCCACCTGTTGACAACAGGATATGCCAGGCTTTACACTAACTCAAACATACCATGTTCAAGCTGCACCAAACTTCATATGTTTGATAAAAGTATTGGTCTGAAGACATCTACATGCCAATGTTTAGTTATAGACACAGCGCCACCTGGTGGCTACAGGAAATTACTTGTTTTAAACCAACTTAAACATGCATTGCCCAAACTGCACCAAACTTCACATATTTGGTAAGAGTCCTGGCCTGAAGACATCTAAAGGCCAATATTCAGATGCAATCTTAGCGCCACCTGTTGACAACAGGATGTGTCAGGCTTTACACTAACTTCAATCTGCACCAAACTTCATATGTTTGATAAAAGTGCTAGACTGAAGACATCTACATGTTAATGTTCGGTTATGGACATAGCTTCACCAGCAAGCAGCAGGTTTGACACATATAAATGACTATGACACATTCCTCAATATTTAACTTTTTAAATGCATATTGCTCACCGTTCCCTGTCTTTCTGAAGCCACCGGTTGATGGTGAGCCGGGTGCAAGGTCCCTTCCATCGCTGCTTGCAGCTTTATTAATATTTTGTAACTGATACGAAACTTAATAGGTAGCCAGTGCAGAGACTGTAAAATTGGAGTAATATGATCATATTTTCTTGACCTGGTAAGGACTCTAGCCGCAGCATTTTGTACTATCTGCAGCTTGTTTATTGAAGATGCAGGACAACCACCTAGCAGTGCATTACAATAGTCCAGTCTAGAGGTCATGAATGCATGAACTAACTTTTCAGCATCAGAAACACTTAACATGTTCCGTAGCTTGGCAATGTTTCTAAGATGGAAGAATGCTGTTTTTGTAACTTTGGAAATATGATTTTCAAAAGATAGGTTGCTGTCTAATATAACACCCAGATTTTTTACTGTAGAAGAAGTAACATTACATCCGTCTACTTGCAAATTGTAATCCAAGAGATTCTGTGTACTGTTTTTAGGTCCAATAAGTAATATCTCTGTCTTATCTGAATTTAATAGGAGAAAATTACTGGTCATCCAATCTTTTATATTTTTAACACACTCTGTTAGCTTAGATAGTTTAGAGGTTTCATCTGTTTTTGTTGAGATATATAGTTGAGTGTCATCAGCATAACAATGGAAACTAATCCCATATTGTCTAATAATATTACCAAGGGGCAACATATATAATGAAAATAACAGAGGACCTAGGACAGATCCTTGTGGTATTCCATACTTTACTGGTGATAATTGAGATGACTCCCCGTTTAAATAAACAAAGGGGTAGCGATCGGACAGGTAGGATCTAAACCATCTTAGAGCCTGCCCTTGAATACTTGTATAGTTTTGTAATCGATCTATCAGTATGTCATGATCTATAGTGTTGAACGCAACACTAAGATCAAGTAAAACTAGCAACGAGATGCAGCCTTTGTCTGACGCAAGAAGCAAGTCATTTGTAATTTTAACAAGTGCAGTTTCTGTGCTATGGCGGGGCCTGAAACCTGACTGAAATTCTTCATAGATATCATTTTTTTGCAAAACGGAGCACAGTTGAGCAGACACTACTTTTTCTAATATTTTCGACGTAAACGGAAGATTTGAGATGGGCCTGTAATTTGCCAGTTCACAAGGATCTAATTTTGATTTCTTAATAAGAGGCTTAATAACTGCCAGCTTAAATGATTTTGGGACGTGACAAAGATAACGAGGAGTTAATAATATTGAGAAGCGGTTCTTCTGCTACAGGTAACAACTCTTTCAATAGTTTAGTGGGTACAGGATCTAATAAATATGTTGTTGGTTTAGATGCAGTGATACGTTTATTTAGCTCATCCTGTCCTATAGTTGTAAAGCAATTACGTTTTTCTTTGGGTGCGATGAATGAAGCTGAAGTACTAGACTAGAATCTACATTTGTTATTGTATTTCTGATATTATCTATTTTATCAGTAAAGAAATTCATAAAGTCATTATTATTAAACTGTGAGGGAATATTTCGATCGGGTGACATCTGTTTATTTGTTAATCTAGCCGCTGTACTAAATAAAAACCTTGGATTGTTATTGTTATTATCTATAAGTTTGCGGATATGCTCTGTCCTGGCAGCTTTAGGAGCCCGTCTATAGTTGGACATACTGTTTTTCCACGCAATTCTAAAGACTTCCGAGTTAGTTTTTCTCCATTTGCGCTCAAGATTAGGAGTTAATTTCTTGAGAGAATGGGTATAACTGCTGTACCATGGCGCAGCACTTTTTTCTCTAACCTTCTTTAATTTGATGGGGGCAACAGTTTCTAACGTATTAGAGAAGATAGTTCCCATGTTGCTAGTAATTGTGTCAAGTTCATCTGTATTTATGGGTACACAGAGCAGTTGAGATAAATCAGGCAGGTTATTTGTGAATCTGTCTTTAGTGGCTGGAATAATAATTCTGCCTGGACGATAACGCGGAGCCATATAGTTAATATCAGTAATATGCAGCATGCACGATACAAGGAAATGGTCAGTAACATCATCAGTTTGAGGTACGATATCTATATCAGTTAGATCAATTCCATGCGATATTATTAAATCTAGCGTATGATTAAAACGATGTGTCGGCCCAGTGACATTTTGCTTGACACCAAAAGAGTTTATTAGGTCAGTAAACGCAAGTCCTAACGCATAATTTGTATTATCAACGTGAATGTTAAAATCTCCAACAATTAGTGCTTTATCAACATTAACCAACAGGTCTGAGAGGAAATCTGCAAATTATTTTAGAAAATCTGTATATGGCCCTGGCAGTCTATACACAGTAGCCAGAGCAAGAGATAGGACAGATTTGTTTTGCTTATCTGACAGTTTAACATTGAGCATAAGTATTTCGAATGAGTCAAACCTGTATCCTGTTTTCTGAGTAACATTGAGAATATCACTATATATTGTTGCGACACCGCCGCCACAACCAGTCTGACGAGGCTCATGCTTATAACAGTAGCTTGGTGGAGTAGATTCATTTAGACCAAAATAATCATTTGTTTTAAGCCAGGTTTCAGTCAGACAGAGTACATCAAAACTATTATCTGTGATTATTTCATTTACAATAACTGCTTTCGGTGTGAGTGACCGGATATTTAGGAGCCCAAGTTTTAAAAATTGTTTTTGTTATTTTCTTTTGCATTTTTCTTGTTTAATCACGATCAGATTTGTTCTAGATCCTGCATTTAAATTTATATTTTGATCTCACTATTCGGGGAACAGACAGTCTGTATAGATTGGACACTGCAAGTACCTTTATCATCTAAGTGGGTAGAACAAAAGTCATCATAGCTGTTATTGGAGAATTGGCTTACTAGTCAGATAGAGCGTAGCGTTCTGGTGATGTTGTCCGACAGGAGTTCCGCACCGACTCTGCTGGGGTGCAGGCCATCAGCATGAAATAGCCTAGGACGCTCCCAGAAAAGATTCCAATTATTAACAAAGATAATTTTCTGCTCTTTACACCATGAAAACAACCATTAATTTAAAGCAAACAGTCTACTGAACATTTTGTGTCCTCGTCGATGCGTGGGAAGAGGTCCTGACACGATGATCGTCGCCGCGGGCGATGTGCTGCATACCGTCTCAATCAGGCTCCTTGAAGTCCCTCTTCAGTGTCTGTCTGCCGCAGCTTGGTGTCGTTAGCCCCCGCGTGAATCACAACAGCTGCAAGGGGTCAACCGATATGTGTTTTTCAGGGCCGATGCCGATACCGATTATTACAGATCAAGTAGACCAATAACCGATATTTTGAACCGATATACGTGTCTGGTGTAAAAATAAAAATGAATGCCAAAATTAATAATAACAAGAGCTCTGACAAAAAAAACGTTTTTTAAACATGTCTTTAATTCTGAAAACTGTTAATAACAACAACATTAAATAAACAGTAATATTAATAATAACATAAGTGCAGGGATCACCCAGAAGTATTCTGTAAACATTTTGTAAAACTTAAAGTAAACGTATTTAGCGTATTGTGTGATTATTCTCAACAAAAGTTGTAATAATTGTTGCAGTTGTATTACGTATATTCTACTGCACCACAGTAATATATTCGGCTAAACCGAACTTATATTTTGACAGGTTGCCATGAGGACCTTTTAAGTTTCTGTAGCCTATGCATATATGATATGACGATCGTTTTACTCAAATGAAACGGTCAAATGCTCATGAAGTGACTCTCCGAGCAGTTCTGGGGATGTTGTTCATGTATTTATGTCCTCATTTAGTGAGACGCACGTTCTTCAGTATGTATGTGTGCAGTAAATGAAACCGCACGTCTGTGTCATTCATTAACAGAGATGCAGAACATGCAGGATTCATATTTAAATAGTGTTTTTGCGTTGTAAAGGAATTTTTCCTTTGGTGTATTAATCTTCAGTGAAACATAGATTCAAGATGCATGCCTCATATGTTTTCTCACTTGCAGTGAGAAAAGCCTTTGTGTGATGAGTTACGATGA
Organism: Oxygymnocypris stewartii; assembly: GCA_003573665.1. Taxonomy (NCBI): domain Eukaryota; kingdom Metazoa; phylum Chordata; class Actinopteri; order Cypriniformes; family Cyprinidae; genus Oxygymnocypris; species Oxygymnocypris stewartii. Next base: position 105,790 of record QVTF01022897.1, read on the forward strand.
GAGAGGTAAAGAGGGGCAGATGGTTAAGAGGTCATCATGGGGGCATTTACAGCTTATAGCCTGGGGGTCAAGGGGGCATTTGCCTGGCTTTTCTAGTATAACCATGAATAGATAAACAACCTGGTATCTCTCCCTGTAGGGGAGGGAAGGAAGGAGGCCTTGAAGGCCTTGACTATAAGACGGGCTGGCACGGCTCCCCCCCCTTATCTCTCTCCTCACTGACTCAGAAATGTATTGGTGACGAAGATCTCTCCTGCAGGAGAATAAATACCTTTATTACTATAATTTGGACTCAGAGTTGTCTCTTACTCAGTGATGATGTTTGTTAGAAAGAAATTGCCACAACAATTTGGTGTCAGAAAGTGGGATTCCTTGGACGTGACTTCTGGACCTGACAGCGGACGGAGGCTGATCACCTTGGAGCTGAAAGTTCCAACCCTACCTCGCAAAAAAGATTCAGAGACGAGGGACCATTTCCGCTGTTGGGACCGGAGGGATCGACCACTGGAATCAAAAGAACCCAGGTGGCACAAAACGACATCTCTGGTAAGAGTCAATTAAATTCAGTTTAATTAGGGGGGAAAGAGTGAAATTGAACCATATTGGCTGAAACCTGTTTCTGTGGTAGAGTAATCTGGGCACGAACGTTCAGATAGGTAACCTGAGATTAATTTGAGATCTGTACGGATCAAGATAGGTTTCAAACAGGTACCGAGGACTCTGGGCACGAACGTTCAGATAGGTAACCTGAGATTAATTTGAGATTTGTGCAGATCAAGATAGGTTTCAAACAGGTACCGAGGTTAATTGGGGTTAACTAAAAATCGAAAGATTTTGGTAAATCACAATTAAGAGGGCACTGATAGTGCAACCCGACCGATTGCGGGATAAGAGAAAATCGGATCTGCTGGAGACGTCTAGCAGATTAAGAGACGCGCGTGAGTAAATCCAGAAAGCAGAAAACAGCCAGTATGGGGAAGTCTCAAAGTAAGCTTATGAAATATGATACACCGGTGTACTACCAAATGAAAAAACATTATGGTCAGAAATGTATGCAAGATATTGAAAAATTAATCAAGCATCATGATTTTCCCGAAGAGGGAACATTGAGCCTCACAAGACTGAAAGTGGTGAGGGACTCAGTTGAACAAAGTAGCGACAAACAACCAGGTTGTTGTTGCAAATGTGTTAAACATGTATGTAAAAAATGTGAACAAAAAGTAGATTGTTGGCTCAAGGAAGTAGATAAAAGGGAAAGAAAACAAATGCAGAAAGAGTTAGCAGGAAGGAAAAATGAAAAGTGTGAAAGTCTATCTGCATGCGTGTCTGCACCACCAGAACCGACTAATCCTCAGTATGTTTGTGTTTCCCCACATGAAAATGCGGTGAGGTCGGCACCGCCAGAGTATAAAACACACATCTACCCAATGGCTCAGCTGGGTGCATTGAAATTCGACCCCGACCTCGACTGTTCTCCGCCAAGACAACCGCAGCAGGACGCACAAGCACGAGCAGCACGAGCGACAGAGGGGGAGAGAGAGATGCAGCTGGCTGTTGTACAGATTAAAGCAGCGCAAGCAGCGCAGGCAGCGCAAGAAATGTGGACTGTGTGCAAGTAATGAACATGACTTTTCTACCTGCACGAAGTGCAGGTTGTGCAAGAACCACGGACACTGGGCACAGGATTGTCCAGAGGCGCGTAAGGCGGATTGAAACGAGAGGAACGGAGAACAGGAGAGGAGAGGGCGGGTGACAGGCATTCAGCCAGCTACGAAAAAGGGAAGTAAAAATTTATTGACACACATACACAACACGCTCACATACACTGATTCAAATAATGCTGCCTGCAATGAAGAAAATGCTTGCAACCCTTTATGTGTGACTGCTGATTCAAATAATGCTGCCTGCAATGAAGAAAATGCTTGCAACCCTTTATGTGTGACTGCTGAAGTTTTGAATAATGCTGTTACTGATGAATGTCTGAGAATGTACAAAAGTTCAGGGTTTTTAAGGCTACCGAGATATCCCATGTTAGTTAACGGGACAATGATAGACTTTATGGTTGATTCGGGAGCGGCGCGATCCACCATAAGGCCATGTGACTTGCCATGTGAACCAAGAATGACGGATTTAGTGTTTGAAAGCACTTCGGCGTCAGGGCATCCAATATCAGAAAACTTTACTGTGCCGTTAAAATGTGAGACGGAGGGGGGCAGGGCACTGGAACATGCGTTTTTGTGCTCTGAAACCTGTCCGACTCCGTTAATGGCCAGAGATCTAATGTGTAAATTAAATCTGAAACTCACTCCTGGCCCGTTTGGGATCGTTATTGAAGAGGAACAGCAGATGAGTTGTGCAAAATTTGAGCCACAGTGGGCATACGAGTGGCAGATAAAGGATTCTGATTGGGCACAAATGATTTTGAAATTGGCAAAAGATCGAACAGTATCAGCTAACACAGAAAGTATGTTGCCTGACAGATTGCATTGCACGTCACATGTTGTAATTGAGCGTGAACCACAATATGAGGAACAGTGGTTTAACGGGGCAGAAAATGAGAAAATAAGGTTTGATAAGATTTTCTGGAATGAAAATGTGTGTGCGCTTTCAGCTTGCCTGTCAGAAAAACAAATGCAGCTGTTTTTGATAACGGGGAAGTCTGCGCCACACTTATCAGTGACCAAGGCCACCGAGCAGACATGGGCCGCTTCAGGCCTGTTTGTGAGAAAATGCATGAGAGCTGTGGCAGCTGCGGAGCTGGCTGTATTGGCTTCAAGGGAATTTGTGGGGTATTCTGATTTGACTTTGATGGTCCCACATGCAGTCTCCATGATTTTGCAAGAACAGAAAACGTCACATTTATCAACAGCCCGATGGCTGAGGTATCACACGATTTTGCTTGACATGCCAAATGTAACAGTGAAAAGATGCACAACTTTGAATCCTGCCACACTTTTCCCTACGGAGGAGGATGGAGAGGAACATCATTGCTGTCTATCAGTGTTGGAACAGGTCTGTACACCACGTCCCTGTTCTGTGCTGAAGCACTTGCTCATCATTTGCTATCAATTTAAAGGTGTGTGACAATGTGATACATGTGACAAACATCTTCCCAAATTCGTAATGAGATATATCTGCATGCTGTGGTTAACGAACATAAGCACTGAGGTCTTCCTGGTCTTCCTGGTTCCTGCATATTTCCGCCAAAATAAAAGCTCCATCAACATTCATAAATGTTAGTATTGCAATTTTACTCTTGTTCTGTAAAATAAAATGAAAAGTAAGACAATAATAATGATATATCCTATCCAAGATGGCGGCGCGTTCGGACGCAGCGGCTACTCCGGGTCCTAAAAACGGTGTTTTTATGTCTGTTAGTCTTATCTCCTCGTCTTCAAACTGTCTGACTTTATTGAAAAATCAAAAGACAAACACCCGGAAACACATCTATGATCGCCAGAGCCTCCTGGATATCGACAATGTGTACAAACATCAGCTTTCACCGGCGACTACTGAGAAGCTACAAGGCCTCTGTCTGCTGCTGAAGCCGGACCCCGAGACCGCGGCCTCGCCTACTGATGCTACCCGCACAAAGCGGCGACGCCGGCGGTGTGAGAGGGGACAGAAGCACGGCAAGCGTGGAGGTATTCGAGCTAGGCTAAGGGCTAATCCAACTAGTCCAGCAATTCCATCACTAATGCTCTCAAACGTTCGCTCTCTGGAAAACAAACTGGACTTAATTAAACTCAGCCGGTCTACACAGCATGAGACAAGGGATTGTTGTGTGTTTGTTTTCACTGAAACATGGCTAAACGACAACATCCCGGACTCCGCCATTCAGCTGCACGGACTAACCTGCTGCCGAGCGGACAGAGATTCATCACTGTCTGGTAAGACTCGCGGGGGTGGCTTGTGTGTGTATATCAACAAAGAATGGTGTAACAATGCAGCGGTATTATCAAAACACTGTTCATCGCTGGTGGAGTTTATGGTTGTGAAATGCCGACCGTTCTATCTGCCGCGGGAGTTCACGGCCATTGTTATTGTCGCGGTGTACATTCCCCCGTGTGCAAATGCTAAGGACGCGCTTCGTGAACTGTACAGCGCCATCAGCGAACAACAAACAAATAACCCCGACGGCTTTTTCATCATAGCCGGCGACTTCAACCACGCTAACTTAAAGACAGTTTTACCAAAGTTCTACCAACATGTGAACTTTGCAACAAGGGGAAATAACACACTGGACTTTGTTTACACAACAGTGAAACACGCATACAAAGCCGAACCCCGCCCCCACCTCGGATACTCGGACCACATCTCTGTTATGCTAATCCCAGCATACAGACCGCTTCTCAAACTGGCCAAACCGGTTCAAAAGCAGATCACGGTATGGCCAGACAATGCTACCTCAGCACTGCAGGACTGCTTCCAGGACACAGACTGGAACATGTTTAAAGAGGCGGCCACCTATAATAACCATACAGACCTGCAGGAGTACACTGAAACTGTGACTGCTTACATCAAAAACTGCATTGATGATGTGACAGTCACCAAGACCATCACCACACGTGCAAACCGGAAGCCATGGATGACAGCAGAGGTTCGTGGGCTGCTAAAAACCAGAGATGAAGTGTTCAGATCAGGAGATAAAGCGGCCCTCAAAACAGCAAGAGCCAATCTGTCCCGTGGCATCAAAAATGCAAAACGGTTATATGGAAATAAAATCAATAATCAATTCACAAACAGCAGAGATACACGGAGCCTGTGGCAAGGCATTCAGACCATCACTGACTACAAGCCCCCGCCACAGGCCTGTGACGACGACACATCCCTCCCAGATGCACTCAACCACTTTTATTCACGGTTTGAAATGCAGAACAACACATCTGCACAAAAACTGCCCACACCTCCCAGCGACCAGGCACTCTGTCTGTCTCCAGCCGACGTAAGGAAGACCCTATCTAAGATTAACCCACGCAAGGCTGCGGGTCCTGACAATATACCTGGCCGCGTACTGAAAGACTGTGCTGAACAGCTGACAGATGTCCTAACAGATATCTTCAACATCTCGCTGAGCCAGGCAGTCATCCCCACATGTCTCAAATCCACGACAATCATACCGGTACCAAAAAAATCACCTGTGTCCTGTCTAAATGACTACCGTCCCATAGCACTGACTCCAATCATAATGAAGTGCTTTGAGAGGCTAGTCATGCACAACATCAAAACCAGCCTCCCCAACACACTCGATCCGCTCCAGTTTGCATACCGCCCAAACCGCTCTACGGATGATGCAATTTCCTCCACCCTCCACCTGGCTCTTACCCACCTAGAAAATAAAGACTCATATGTTAGAATGCTGTTCATCGACTTCAGCTCAGCATTCAACACAATAATCCCACAACAGCTCATCAATAAATTAAGCCTGCTGGGCCTCAACAACTCCCTCTGCAATTGGATCCTGGACTTTTTAACCGGAAGACCTCAGTCAGTTCGGGTCGGCCACAACACCTCGAGCACTACCACACTGAGCACAGGGGCCCCACAGGGCTGTGTGCTCAGCCCGCTGCTCTTCACGCTGCTGACCCACGACTGCACTGCCAAGTTCAGCTCCAACCACATCATCAAGTTCGCCGATGACACATCAGTGGTAGGTCTCATCAGCAACAACGATGAAACGCACTACAGAGAGGAAGTGGCACAGCTGGCTGAATGGTGTGGCGCTAACAACCTGTCCCTCAATGTGGAGAAGACAAAGGAGGTTGTGATGGACTTCAGGAGAAACTCTGTTGACCACCCCCCACTGACCATCGACACCTCGACTGTGGAGAGAGTCAGCAGCACTAAATTCCTGGGGGTGCACATCACAGAGGACCTCACCTGGACTACCAACACCAAGTCTATCTCCAAGAAGGCACAACAGCGCCTACACTTTCTCCGCCGGCTGAAAAGAGCAAGCCTCCCTCCACCCATCCTCACCACCTTCTACAGGGGTACCATTGAGAGCGTGCTGACCAGCTGCATCACTGTCTGGTACGGAAACTGCTGTGCAGCAGACCGCAAGACCCTCCAGCGGACAGTGAACACCGCTGCAAAAATCATTGGTGCCCCTCTCCCCTCCATCCTGGACATTTTCCTTACACGATGCTCCAGCAAAGCAAAAGTATCGTGGAGGACCCCACCCACCCCTCCCACAGTCTCTTCCAGCTCCTACCCTCAGGTAGACGGTACCGGAGTATCAGAGCCCGCTCCGCCAGACTGCTCAACAGCTTTTTCCCCCAGGCTGTGAGAGCCCTGAACTCACATCACACCGCCCCTCTCTGAAACCCCAAACAACACCCCCCCCCCACCTTACCACATCTCAGGAAAAAACTGTTAAACTTTTATCTCTGTGGAATTCAGGTGAGCGGGCCTGCACAAGCCACCTGTAGCAACACCTGTAGCAACACACACATGCACTAGACACTTTCACACACCATTGTGTGTCCATAATCCCACAAAAGACTGACTGTAATATACGACTGTAATGTATGTATGTTTACTGGCTCATGCACCACAAATCACCTTACACTGTTCCCCAGCCAGCTGCTTGAATGTCTCTCTTTTGCACATGTACAGTATTTGAAGTCATCTGCACAGTTGTACAGTTTGTATTTTTTGTACAGTTTGTATTTTTTGTTTCCTGTTTTTTAGTTTATGTATAGGTAACCACTTTTATATATAGCATATGTATAGTCAAAGCTGACAGTAGGTTAGTTTGTGTATAGGTTTATACTGTTTTACTTCGTGTTGTATATCTGTATTTATGTAGCACCGTGGTCCTGTGAGGCACGACATCTCGTCCCACTATATGTCCACACATGTAGTGGAATGACAATAAAGCTCAACTTGAACTTGAACTTGAACTTGATAAATAATTACCCTAAAACAGCTGTATTAATACATTTACTATAACATTCACCAATAGTGTTCAAATTGGGATCTGTAATATTTTCTAATGTTTTAAAAGAAGTCTCTTCTGCTCAGCAAGGCTGCATTTATTTGTACAGAGAAAAATACAAGCCTGATTCAAGAAGGGGTGTCTCAAAAATTGCCAAAAAAATATTAATTTAACTTATTAATTTTAAGTTAAATTGTGCTTTGTTGGTATTAATGTCTGATAGGATATATAAAAATGTTCAGTGTTAATAAAACAAAAATAATAATATTTGTAAAGCAGGACAAAAGAGTAAAAAGCTGATTTTGGCTATTTAATTTATGCAATAGTGAAAAAAATAGCAAAATAGGCCTAAATGTGGGAGAACATTTTTGAAAAAACATGTTCGGTCTTCGGCCTTCATTCAGTGTTTCATTTTGTTCGGCTTTGGCCAAGAATTTTCATTTCGGTGCATCCCTACTATTTGCATTAGCCAGAATTTTAATACAATAAAGCCACATCAGTCGGCTACTCACCCACATTGCTGTAACATGTGCGCATATGATTATATACACACAATTTATACTTGAATAGACAAAATCAAATGTTGCAACTGACCCCACAAATGGGAACCATTGCAACATTCATTAAAATGTAATTAAAACCATTCTTAAATATAATTTAGCAGTTTCTTTATTTTATTTATGCTTAGACATGGTCTTTAATACGTTAAATAGGATAAAAACAAAGAACAGTAAATGGGGGAAAAAAATCAAGTAACAAGTAACAACCTTGTCTTGGTTAATTATTTCAATACATTTGAACAAAATATTAATTTAATCAGAATCAAGACACTACAATTTGATAATAGCCTACTTCTGTTAGCATCTGTGAAAGGTAACTGAACTAAGGCCAGTTGCATGAATTTAGTCACTGTCTTAAGAACTAGTTTGACCAACTAGCAGTTAACCAAGTCTATCAATGTTGTGATAAGGGACAGCATGTTGGGATGGTTGCAGCAATATGTTGCAACTGTCCCTACCTTGAGAGCCGTGATAAAACATGGTATAATGGCTTGACACAATATTTTGACACATGTTAGCTATGCCTATTAGAAGCTAAGAAAAAACAGATATAAATCATGTTTTTACAATGCTTCACGCAAACAACTTGGACAGTATTTCATCCAGGAAGGACGGGGGGCTGATTTAGCATGTGCAGTAGGAATATCATCACTGTATCTAGTTTCGGATTGAAGAAATAAGCCATGTTGCAACTGTCCCCCGTTGAAACCGAACACACTCTCCTACTCAAACTGCGATCGATTGCGGAGATCATAAATAACTTTGATAGAGATGCATTTATTTAGATGTTTATTGTCGAAATAATGGTTATATGGTAAATGTTAATAAAGTTTAGTGTGTTTCAAACAAGGGAATCTTGTTAAAAGTTTGCGGTGGCTGTGCTGGAGCATTTCCTGAGGATCAACCGCTGAGTGAACAGCAATATGAAAGTGGCTTCACGAGACTAAGATGAGCATATACAACAAAGGGAGAATTCAATTCAGCGCTTTTATTTCCAACATGCCCTCATTCATGGCTGTATGTTTTAATTCAGGCAAAGTTACGTCTTTATTGGGAGAGGACTTGACGGATTATTTTACGTGACTCCGTCTTCACGAGACTAACGATGAGCATAGACAACAAAGAGAGACTTAAATTCAGCACTTTTATTTCCAACATGCGCTCATTCATGGCTGCATATGATTTAATTCAGGCAAAGTTACGTCTTTATTGGGAAAGAGTGACAGATTATTTTACGTGACTCCATGAGTTCATCTCTATTTCTTTTATTTATTTATTTATTTTTTAATAAGCTCAGATGAGCTTTATTTGTCACATACACAATTATACAGAGTATAATGAGGAGTGAATGTGTTCTCTGCATTTAACCCATCCAAGTGCACACACACCTGGAACAGTGGGCAGCCGACATTGCGGCGCCCGGGGAGCAGTTGGGGGTTCGGTGCCTTGCCCAAGGGTCTCACCTCAGTCGTGGACAATTCCTGCCAGAGCCGGGATTCGAACCCACAACCTCGGGTTTCAAGTCCAATGCTCTATCCATTATGCCACGACTGCCCCGTTCTGCTCTATTTCTTAGAGCCAAGCTGCATAAACTGCATATCAGGCATTTATTTAATACATCCAATTTGTGCATTAATGGCTGTTATGTTCAATAAAGTTTACTAAATACAGCAAATCAAGTACCTGTGCACACTACCGTTGTTGTGGTCTCGTCTCCCCTCAGATGCGCTGCAATGGCAATCCTGCGCGCAATTCTCAAAACAACCACAAGATGGCGGCATTTATCAGTAAATCCAATATTACAAAACCGATATCTGATTATGGTAAAATGCTTGCATATCATGAAAAATATCGGGAAAACGATATATCGGTCAATCTCTAGTGACATGTCCGGTGAGTATGCTGGCCATGCAAGAACTGGGATGTTTATTTCAGCTTCCAGGAATTGTGTACAGATCCCTGCAACATGGGGCTGTGCATTATCATGCTGCAAAATAAGGTGATGGTCGTGGAAGAATGGCACAGCAATGGACCTCAGGATCTCGTCATGGTATCTCTGTGCATTTAAAATGCCATCAATAAAATGCAACCAGTGTTCGTTGTCCATAACATACGCCTGCCCATACCACAACCCCATCGCCACCATGGGCTACTCGATCCACAACGTTGATATCAGCAAACCGCTCACCCACACGATGCCATACATGCTGTCTGCCATCTGCCCTGTACAGTGAAAACCAGGATTCATCCGTGAAGAGAACACCTCTCCAAAGTGCCAGACGCCATCGAATGTGAGCATCTTGCCCACTCAAGTCGGTTACGACGACGAATTGCAGTCAAGTCGAGACCCCCCGATGAGGACGACGAGCATGCAGATGAGCTTCCCTGAGACGGTTTCTGACAGTTTGTGCAGAAATTTGTTGGTTATGCAAACAGATTGTTGCAGCAGCTGTCCGGGTTGCTGGTCTCAGACGATCTTGGAGGTGAAGATGCTGGATGTGGAGGTCCTGGGCTGGTGTGGTTACACGTGGACTGCGGTTGTGAGGCCGGTTGGACGTACTACCAAATTCTCTGAAACGCCTTTGGAGACCACTTATGGTAGAGAAATTAACATTCAATTCACAGGCAACATCTCTGGTGGACATTCCTGCAGTCAGCATGCCAATTGCACGCTCCCTCAAAACTTGCAACCGCTGTGGCATTGTGCTGTGTGATAAAACTGCACATTTTAGAGTGACCTTTTATTGTGGCCAGCCTAAGGCACACCGCAATGATTGCAAATAATCATGCGGTCTAATCAGCATCTTGATATGCCACACCTGTGGATGGATTATCTCTGAAAATAAATGCTCACTAACACAGATTTTAGACATACAGATTTGTGAACTATATTTGAGAGAAATATGCCTTTTGTGTACATAGAAAAAGTCTATGTATATGTTTATACGTTAACGTTTATAATTTGTCCGTATATGAACAAAGTTGCCAAAAATTCTGTACTATTTTGTACTAGAAATATTGCAAATGTATATTATAGAATTTACAGTCTATGCCAGGGGTAGGCAACATCGGTCCTGGAGTGCTGCTGTCCTGCAGATTTTTTGCTCCAACCCTAATCAAACACACCTGAACAAGCTAATCAAGGTCTTGAGGATTAATAGGGCTAAAGGCAGGTGAGGTTTTTTTTTCAGGATTGAGCTAAACTCTGCAGGACATCGGCACTCCATGACCGACGTTGCCTACCCCTGGTCTATGCCATAATATAGAAACTATAAATGTTCTAACTTAAATAATTTAACGTGCATTTTGTAATTACGTCATTATAATTTACAGTATGAAAAATGGATAATCTAAATCAGCGGTTCTCAATCCCAGTCCTCGCATACCACCACTCTGCACATTTTATATGTTTCTCTTATCGCTTCAGAGGTTTGTTCTATTCAACTGTAAGTGTCCTACAAAGTGGACATCACAAGATATTCTGCCATGATTTCAGTTAGAAGTGAATGTACACTCACTGGCCACTTTATTAGATCCATTTATTAGGTTGGACCCCTTTTGCCTTCAGAACTGCCTCAGTTCTTCATGGCATAGATTCAACAAGGTGTTGGAAGCATTCCTCAGAGATTTTGTCAAGTTTGTTCTGTGTGTGAAGACGCTGCAGGTGGTGGTATAGCGCAAATATGTGAATTAATGTTCTGAAGTGAAGTAAACTTCAACGGATTTCCCCTGCTCAGGGAGTAGGGAGCAATGAACATGTCAATCGGAACAGTTCATGCACGGAGATAACTTCTAATGAACTGGTGATCTGAATCAGATATGTTAACAAATAGAGACATGAAAAATATGCAGTGCGGTGGTATGCGAATTGACTGAAATTGAGAACCGCGGTCCTAAAAATTATAGCGTCCTTAAGTGACTGTTATACACATTTTCAGAACTTTAAATAAAATAAACATCAACTTAAGTAAGATGAAATGTATAAAATACCTAATTTTATCTCTCCGATTTCACTTTGTTAATACTAAAACAATACAAATTGAACTAATTAAAATGACAAAACAACAATTACTAAAACTTACTTTTCATCCAAAATTTAAATGAGAACAGAAAAAATAACTAGAATTTCAAATATTAACAAAATTAAATATTTGAAAATTGAAAATAACACATTTTTACCCATTCGGTCAAATATTGCTGCAAATAACAATATATTTTTAACTTATTACTCTATATTACTTGTCTTATTTAACGTTATATTACTTGTCTATATAACTTGGCAAATTACCATGGAATAAGGGTGATAATCAACGGCTATCCATGATTATCCCTTATTTAAAATATATTACAAATCTTTAGTTTCGGTGATACTAGTAGCCTATATTGTGAATACAAAGTTAATGCTTTAAATGTCATTTGTTGTCTACACTTGCTTAAACAAATATAATTTTCTGGAATTTCTGTTTGGTGTGTTTAGTGATGCAAAAAAAGAAAGGTTTGTCATTGAAAGTGGCTTTAGAGTTCCCAACAAATACTACAGTGACCCCAGTCATGGATTATTGTGTGTTTTGGCCATACAGGTGAGGAAGAAGAGGATGGTGAGCGGTCAAGCCAAGTACGAGTTGATCCAGGAGGTTGGCCGGGGCAGTTACGGTGTGGTTTACGAGGCAGCCGTACGGCAGACCGGTGCTCGTGTGGCTGTGAAGAAGATCCGCTGTCACTCCCCGGAGAACGTGGAGCTGGCCTTGAGGGAATTCTGGGCCCTGAGCAGCATCCAGAGCCAGCATCCCAACGTCATCCACCTGGAGGAATGCATTCTCCAGAGAGACGGCCTCGCCCAGCGCATGAGTCATTGCTCTAGCTCCTCGCTCCATCTGGAAGTATGTATCCAACCTACATGCACAGCCAACACCAAGCCCATCAAGTTTAGGTTTACGTTAGCTTTACAGCAGAGAAATCAAGGAACTTGGTGGCAAATAGGGCTGCAAAACGATTAATCATGATTAGGGATGCAATGATTATAGATTTTGTTGGTACGATTATAGTCTGAGAAATAATCACGGTTTCATGGTTATTATGATTATGCATTTATTCATTACACAATATAAAATTACATAAACAATCTTTAGATATTAAAGTGTTATTTATTGCTGCCTTTTGAAACAGAAATAACACCGTAACCAATAATACAGCACAAAAGAATAATACTAAAGGGAAAAAAAGTCCATCTCTCCTATTGGAATTAAAAAGGGGACCTCTGCTCTGTAAACATCTATGTCAGTATTTCCCTTTTGAAAATAACAAATGTAAGTAGATCACAAATGTATTTTCAGGGCTCTAGACTAACTTTTTGCACTGGTGCGCCTAAATTTATTTCTTAGGTGCACCAGCACAAAAGTTGGGTGCACCCAAATTTTCATATAGGCAATATTGACTAGTAAACGATTAACTAACAATCTGGTAAACATAAAGTTCTTTATTTGAAGCACAATTCTGCAAAAAAGGTAACTTACTGAAAAAGTGTTGGTGCTGAAAGTGCTTCAGCTGAGCTGAGATTTAACCTTAACCTCAAGATAAATAAAATCTAAATTAAGTGTTTTAAGGGCGTCAAACTGAACATCTGATGGCTCAATGTCTTATGGACTATCCTCCATTGCGGTCACATTCACATTTACATTTATGCATTTAGCAGACGCTTTTATCCAAAGCGACTTACAGTGCATTCAGTCTATACATTTGAACCCACAACCTTTGCGCTGCTAACGCAATGATCTAACCACTGAGCCACAGGAACACTCCCCTCACATTTCCCTCGGATGGCCAACTCCTGTAGTTTGGCCTTCTTGATCTTTGGCCTTGGCTAAACCAGCTGGCCACACTCTCTGTAGCATCAACATCTTCCAGACTTGGCCCCTCTACACTGATCCTTATCAGATCTTCCACTGTGTCTGAATGAAGGGATGCTCTAGTGCAGTGCGTCTCAACCCCCCCTTAAACCTATAAAACAATCCAGCACCGCCATCCCACCTCAGACTACCAAATAATTTCTCTAAACATTATGAAAAAAAAACCTGTTCTATTCTGTCTAATTGTCTCTCTGTTCTCATACTGTATTTTAATGCAGCCAAATTCTCAATAAAATGGTTTTACTTTTTATATTTTACTGTTTCTCTTGACAGTAAACGGGATAAATATGAAATAGTGACTGAAACATACCTTTAAGAATACATAATCAGCTCTCCCTTCCAAGAAGTTAGTCTGCACAAAAATCATAATTTATCATTTTATTGAGCCGTTGTCTGATGAAATCAAATAATACACACAAGACAAGATAAGACAAAGACAATTCCTGTGCAGTGATTTCGGCTGTATTTTCATGTAGACTTTAGAGAAGCAATAATATCTCTTTTAACTGAATGGGTTGGGCTGCTCCTCTCAGAGTCTCACTGAACAGAGCAGATGCAGAGAGAGAGCTGTGTTCGCGCTGATCTCGCGCTGTTGCGGCAAAACCAACGAGATATCACAGAGACTCGCTAAAGTTTGTCCAAGAAGTCGCTAGATTTATCACTAGTTGCTTTTTTGGAAAAAAAAGTTTCTAGGGGGGGTCTGAAAAGTCGCTGAGTTGGCAACATTTCTATTACTAACCTCTCTCTGTCTGACTGCAGCAGCACACGCATCAAACGTATACACACGTACAGGAATATCTGGACCACGGCCAATCAGAGGGGGGGTCCGCCCTTCACCATCTCTGATTGTTTTAGACCACGAAATGAGCCTAATGTGTGTCTGTTGTTGAACCCCATGGAGACGTTCAGAGTCGCGGAGCCTTTTTTTTTTCTCGAAATGGCTGGTCGCAATGGTGAGGTTTTTTTTTTCCGCACCATTTCAGAAATTAAGTCGCACTCTAGAGCCCTGATTTTGCGTTTTCATTTTGTATATTCTTTCTACATTTCTTTTAGACCTGAGGTACAGAACTTGGAAAGATGGTGAAAAAATACTTATGAATAATTGTATATCAGGGATGATAAATCACGATGTTAATTAAGTATCAGTGATATTATTAATATTACTAATATTAACTTTATTTATCCCACAGAGGACACTGTTACTAATGAGGGGAATAAACTGAACTATTATTGTAATGAACTGTCATTAGGGCTGCAACAAACGATTATTTTGATAATCGATTAAGCTAACCATTATTAGACCGATTAATCGTCAATTATTTCACTGATTAATCAGTAGACTTTGATTGATTATTCGGCTTTGCATTTAGTTAAAATATTAAGTTATACATGAGTTCAGCTGCAAAAGTAGTTTTTTTATTTTCATTTGAATAAATGCCTACAAATATTGTTTTGCTTATGTTTATTTCTGTATTATTTATTAAATGACTACATCTCTCCAGTAATTTCAGTTTAATGGCAATGTATAGGCCTTTTCTATGCAATTCAAGTGAAATAACTGAAGATAAATATAGGAGCGTGAGAATAATTCACATTTTAGAAGAAAAATTCAGACGGCACTTAGAGTCTTTTGCATCTGAACTCTTTACATATTCTAACATAAAGGTCACTTCAGCTTTAGAAAAGCATATTATGTAGCCTAATTACAATTAATTGGTAACACTTTAAAATAAGGTTAATTAGTTAACTACATTATTTAACATGAACTAAGAATGAACAATACTTCTAAAGCGTTTATTGATCTTAGTTCATGCTCATTTCAGCATTTACTAATGCATTTATAAAAATCACAAGATGTATTTTTAACATTGGTAAATGCACCGAGAACTAACATGAACAAACAATGAACAACTGTATTTTTATTAATCAACATTAAAAAAGATTAATACATAAATGTAATAAATGCATAGTTCATTCATTACATTAAGTAATTTTAACAAATGATACCTTATTGTAATGCGTTACTAATTCCTTATACAAATAAATGTATTTAGCACACAAAATGAGATGACAGACAGAGACATACTCTCACTATTTCATTAGCTAATTACATGAATAAGTATCTGAATGACATCATTCTGCCAAACATCTTTTTTTATAATTCATATTAGATAAGAAACAAAATAAAGGTAAGTGATAAGATGCTTTGGATAAACAATTTTATTCACAACATAATGTCTTAAAATAAAATAACCAAAACAGTCCTTAGCTAGATCAAGCTTTGATCTCTGTAAACCAAACTATATCACTTTAATTAAATATTTTTTTCCCTCTAATAAAAATATTGTATCATTAGGTAGCTGGAGCGCTTTATAACAGAATACCAAGTTGTAATTCTTACTGAAAGTGACACTGACTCTGGTTTTTCATGTTTAATACTGTAAAGCTGCTTGAATTAAGGCTATTGCATAAAGTACTATATAAATAAACATGATATGATCGGACTTTACTCGAGTATGTTACTGAACTGCAGAGCTCAAGCAAACATCCACATCGTTGTAATCAGATGCATTTTTTTAAACTCCTGCTTCCACACTGCTGTCAGTTTTTGTTGTTTATTTCATTATTGAGAGGAAAGCGAGCAGCATATATCTACATATTCATCCAAACACCACTCAGCATCTGCAGGTTCGTTCGGCTGGGTTTGAAGCGCTGTCTTCTCTTAAACTGCATCCAGGAGGGCTGAACTACAGTCTCACGCTACAGCGCCATGCTGGTCAAACCGCAGTATTACAGGCTCTTACATTGGGTCATATGAGATCAAACAACTACTCAACCACATAAATATTTGTCGACAATAATGTCGACTAATGATTCGTCAATTTATAAAAATACGTCGATTAGCATTTAGTGCGTCGATACGTCACATCTTTAGCTACACCCAATGTGCTTGCCTGCAGCAATCCCTACTTAAAACTACCTTCTGCTCTAGAGTCTTATTTGTTAAACATGGCAGAAAAACAAAGGCTAGTATGGCAACTTCACTTCATAGATCATTCTATTATTATGCGACCGTCAGAACCACATATATAGCCGAACGGATGTCTTTACATTGTCAGGATTCACATCCGCATCAAGCTGCCTGTATAATCATGACTGGTTTTATGCACTCACAGAGATGGGAAAGGAGAAATTATTCGCGTTCATCTTAAACTGGAGTTGGCGTCAGCGATCGATAGAGCTCTCAGCGCACCAAACGCTCTCTCTGCACTCGCCAACTAAGCATTTAAAGTCATTGTTAGTTGTTTAACTGTGTAATGGATAGGACAAGCCTCGACTGGGCTTATTTATTTAAAAACGGCTGTCAGCTGTGATAAAACTTCCCGGTGTTATGATGCCATTTTTGATTCTATCGCGCTCGTGTCCTGAACGTGGTTGTGACTTCAGCTGTTCATTCATATATAGATATGTATTCAAGCATATGTTTTAATCTGCTAAATAAATAAATATTTCAAGTCTCTCACCTGTAAGTGCTGTCAGTCCAAAACAGATCTGAGAATGCACCATAATCTGCATTTCTATTGAATGTATCACTGCCCTGTAATTCTCTATGCTTCCTTCCTTCCTTTCTTATTAATTTAATTTAATTTTGTTTTCATTTTTATTAATTTATTGTAATTTTTCTCTTTTCTTGTTATCTTTCTTGTTATTTTCTTTATTTCCTCCTTTCTTTGTGGTTGTTGTTGTTATTATTATTTTTTTGTAAAGTACTAATTATGAAAACGTTTGAATAAAATAAAAGATCAATAGCAGCATTTACTGTTATGTATTGATAGTTTAACAAAATAATTAATCAACTGATGAGAAAATAATAAATGAATTAATTGAAAAATAATCCATAGATTATTCGACAATAAAAATAATTGTTAGCTGCAGCCCTACAGACATTTAAATAACAGAAGTACTGGGATAAAAGTATATAGTTTGTGTATAAATACTAATTGTGTACAGTAGCGATCAAAACAAAAGTATCTTAACACTTGTATTGTAATGTTTATCATATTCCGCCAGGATGTGGCGACAACCCGTTTAAAACATGTATTTGACATTGAATCATTCATTCGGGAGATTTCAACAGTGACAAGTCTATATGAAGTGAGACACTGACTCCTTCATTTATTTTAATTTTATTTTGTTCAAATGAATATATATGTTTTTAAAAGAATCAAGCAATGAACATTTTGTCAGAACCACTAGTAAAAAAACGTTATTTTGTGAGAATCAAGATATCCAATTTATAAAAAAAAACTGATTCTCAATTTGTTCAGAATCGTGCAGCTCTAGTTTACATTACATTACATATCTTAATCTACTGCATATAATTCATTCAAGTTTAATTTCATAAAATATAAGTTGATTTCAAAATGCACCTAAATTTTTTGCATTTTGTGTTTTTCAGTTGAATGAAAGACTATTTTTCCCTATATATTTCATCATTGAGGATCTTTGCACAAAAAAGTCTAAAAATTTTGTCTCGTTCTCGTGAACCTAGTCTTGTGTCTCGTAGGATAAGTGTCTCGTCACACCCCTAATACATAAATAAAACAAAGTACTAATAAGAATACCGTTAAAGTACCGAATCGGTAAGCAGTATCGGTAAGAGTAGTAATACAGTTAAAACCTTAACGATACCCATCCCTAATGATTACCAGCTACGCTTTCTCAGATCGGTTTATGTTGGATTAAAACTTCAAGTTCCGTTGAGTTTGGAAAATTTCTGTACACAGTAATCATCAGAATGTCTTCTGTTTCTGAAAATATCTGGATTTTGAAATCACCCTTTAGACTCTCATTTTATTAGGCGTTAAAGTCAACTAGATGATTACAGCACCCTGAAAATATACATAACCGGAAATAACTGAGCCGTAATATTTCAAAACGGAAGTGTCATGAGGCTCAGTGCAAGTAGTCCACTGCTCCGATAATGGCATTTTCTGCTGGATCAGGTATCGGTCAGACGAGGCCAATCCAAATCCGATATTCTGCGTATACTATTGTTATTGTTAAGCCCCACGAAAGCATTTATAAAGCACAAGGTTTTCATGCACTATATTTCAAGTGTTCTGAAGCAGTTTAATGTGAGGAACAGATGAATATTTAAGTCAAGTAGACGTTAACTCTTCTCTCCTCTGCGGCTGTCTGTCATCAAACTGCGTTCAGTTACGACAGTCAAGATGATAAAACTCTCCAAGATTATTAAAAGTTCCTAATATTATACTTGATCAGTAAATAAGGATCAATGGTAGGGATGCAATGATACCATTTTTTTTAGATCCGATACCGAAAATTCTGAGGATTGGCCGATAGCGATCCAATCTGATACCAGCGCAGTTTTTATTTTTATTTTTTAAAACATTTTATTTTAAATCTATGTAGAATTTCTATACTTCTCTGCATTAAACACAATCTATTACAGTATTTCTCAACTGGTGGGTCAAAAGTGCTGGGTATGCAGACGAAAAGTAGGTCGCAGATTGTATACAGCCAAAGAAACGACATCAACAAAAAACATTATTTTAAATGCTAGACTTTTATTTTAAAAGACGTGCATGAAAGCTGTTGACACTTCTGTCAGATGCAGTTTAAGTAAAGAATGAGTGCCTGAGAAAAACACGCTGTCCTGATTCAGATGAGATGTTGATAGGTTTAATGTCAGTGTCATTATTCCATCTTTATTTTCGTAACTTGTTATGAAATAAAAGTCTCTCACCTAAGAAAAAACAAACTATCCTGTCCTGGTACTGTGCTGGTAGCGCACTCTTCAATGGCAATCTCAACCACGCTCTAACATCACACGCAGACGGCAACGCAATCCTGCTAACCTACGCCCTATATCTACATCATCTACTACACCTCTTTTTTTCTCCATGGCTTTCTGGAATTGTCAGTCAGCTGTCAACAAAGCAGACTTCATTTCTGCTTTTTCTTTACAATCCACACTCAGCATCTTGGGCTTGACTGAGACCTGGATTTGTCCAGAAGACTCCGCAACCCCAGCTGCCCTCTCTAATAATTTCTCTTTCTCTCACACCCCATGACAAGTTGGCTGTGGTGGGGGCACTGGTCTGCTCATTTCAAATAATTCGGAAATTCTCAACCCACTCTCCCGTAAGCAATTACAACTCATTTGAATCTTATGCAATTACTGTAATAGCTCCTATAAAACTCCAGATTGTGGTAATTTACCTTCCCCCCTGGCAAAATTCAAGCCCCCTTCCTAGAGGAGCTGGATGGGTTGCTGTCCTCTTTCATGGAGGATGGCACTCCACTCTTAGTTTTTGGCGATTTCAACATTCATCTAGAAAAGCCTTATGCTACAGACTTCCATTCACTCCTAGCTTCATTTGATCTCAAACGCCTAACCACTACTAGCACGCATAAATCAGGCAACAAACTTGATTTAATTTACACGCAACTTTGTAATTTGTACTGCAGATAACATTCTGGTATTCATATTCTATTATTTGTGTATATATATATATATATATATATATTCTATTATTTTTATACACACACACACACACACATATATCTATTCTCTATATATATACACACACACACACACACATATATTCTATATATATATATACTATATTCTGTTATATATATATTCTATTCTATATAGTCTATTATTTATATATATATATACATACATACATACATACATACATACATATATATATATATATATATGTATGTATATATATATATATAGTCAAGTCAAGTCACCTTTATTTATATAGCGCCTTTAACAATACAAATTGTAACAAAGCACTGCACAATATCAAAATAGGCAAATTTGTCAATAATGTAAAATGACAGGATTTAACACTCAATTATCTGCTGAATGCATTTCATTATTGAATTTAGTAGTGGCATTGTCCAGCTTAGTTCACTTTAAATAATATCTATGCAATCAAGTCGATGATTGTGCTGGAAATGAAGTGTCCCCAACTGAGCAAGCCAGAGGCGACAGCGGCAAGGAACGAAAACTCCATCGGTGACAGAATGGAGAAAAAACCTTGGGAGAAACCAGGCTCAGTCGGGGGGCCAGTTCCCCTCCGGCCAGACAAATCAGTAGTTTGTTCCAACTGCAGCAAAGTCAGAGTGTAAGTGGTCCACTGGTTCCAGGGGTCTTTCCCCGATGGATGTCTAGGTGACGAGGTCCTCACTGGAGCTCTGTCTCTGGGGGCTCATCTCGGAGGTCCTCGGAGGGGTTGTCATCGTCTCTTCTCAGGTGTTCGGTCATCTCTATCGTTTAAGGGTAGGATCCAGACTGAGGCTTGTGTAATTCCTAACTACCACGGGATGTTAATCCCGTAGCAGTAACATAGAAACAGTAAGACAATTAGCGTAGCAGCGGCTCCATCCAGGAATAACCCTGGATGAAATTATCAGTATAACCCAAGCTAAAGCATAATAATGTGCATGTGTTCAGATGGACTGGCAGTACAAGATTGTGAGATGCATTATATGAATGCTTGGCTAAAGAGATGCGTCTTTAATCTAGATTTAAACAGAGAGAGTGTGTCTGAACCCCGAACGTTTTCAGGAAGGCTATTCCAGAGTTTAGGAGCCATATATGAAAAAGTTCTACCTCCTTTAGTGGACTTTGCTATCCTAGGTACTACCAAGAGTCCAGAGTTTTGCGACCTTAGGGAGCGGGTTGGATTGTAGCGTGATAAAAGATTAGTTAGGTACGCAGGAGCTAAATCATTTAGGGCCTTATAGGCAAGTAATAATATTTTGTAACTGATACGAAACTTAATAGGTAGCGAGTGCAGAGACTGTAAAATTGGAGTAATATGGTCATATTTTCTTGACCTGGTAAGGACACTAGCCGCAGCATTTTGTACTATCTGTAGCTTGTTTATTGAAGATGCAGGACAACCACCTAGCAGTGCATTACAATAGTCCAGTCTAGAGGTCATGAATGCATGAACTAACTTTTCTGCATCAGAAACACTTAACATGTTCCGTAGCTTGGAAATGTTTCTAAGATGGAAGAATGCTGTTTTTGTAACATTGGAAATATGATTTTCAAAAGATAGGTTGCTGTCTAATATAACACCCAGATTTTTAACTGTAGAGGAAGTAACAGTACATCCGTCTAGTTGCAAATTGTAATCCAAGAGATTCTGTGTACTGTTTTTAGGTCCAACAAGTAATATCTCGGTCTTATCTGAATTTAATAGAAGAAAATTACTGGTCATCCAATCTTTTATATTTTTAACACACTCTGTTAGCTTAGATAGTTTCGAAGTTTCATCTGGTTTTGTTGAGATATAGTTGAGTGTCATCAGCATAACAATGGAAACTAATCCCGTATTTTCTAATAATATTACCAAGGGGCAGCATATATAATGAAAATAATAGAGGACCTAGGACAGATCCTTGTGGTACTCCATACTTTACTGGTGATAATTGAGATGACTCCCCGTTTAAATAAACAAAGTGGTAGCGATCGGACAGGTAGGATCTAAACCATCTTAGAGCCTGCCCTTGAATACCTGTACAGTTTTGTAATCGATCTATCAGTATGTCATGATCTATAGTGTCGAACGCAGCACTAAGATCAAGTAAAACTAGCAACGAGATACAGCCTTTGTCTGACGCAAGAAGCAAGTCATTTGTAATTTTAACAAGTGCAGTTTCTGTGCTATGGCGGGGCCTGAAACCTGACTGAAATTCTTCATAGATATCATATATATATGTGTGTGTGTGTGTGTGTGTGTGTGTGTATATATATATATATATATATACACACACACACACACACACACACACACACACACACACACACACACAGGTGCTGGTCATATAATTAGAATATCATCAAAAAGTTGATTTATTTCACTAATTCCATTCAAAAAGTGAAACTTGTATAATGTATACATTCATTCCACACAGACTGATATATTTCAAGTGTTTATTTATTTTAATTTTGATGATTATAACTGACAACTAATGAAAACCCCAAATTCAGTATCTCAGAAAATTTGAATATTACTTAAGACCAATACAAAGAAAGGATTTTTTTGAAATCTTGGCCAACTGAAAAGTATGAGCATGTACAGAACTCAATACTTAGTTGGGGCTCCTTTTGCCTGAATTACTGCAGCAATGCGGCGTGACATGGAGTCGATCAGTCTGTGGCACTGCTCAGGTGTTATGAAAGCCCAGGTTGCTCTGATAGTGGCCTTCAGCTCTTCTGCATTGTTGGGTCTGGCATATCGCATCTTCCTCTTCACAATACCCCATAGATTTTCTATGTGATTAAGGTCAGGCAAGTTTGCTGGCCAATTAAGAACAGGGATGCCATGGTCCTTAAACCAGGTACTGGTAGCTTTGGCACTGTCTGCAGGTGCCAAGTCCTGTTGGAAAATGAAATATGCATCTCCATAAAGTTGGTCAGCAGCAGGAAGCATGAAGTGCTCTAAAACTTCCTGGTATACGGCTGTGTTGACCTTGGACCTCAGAAAACACAGTGGACCAACACCAGCAGATGACATCGCACCCCAAACCATCACTGACTGTGGAAACTTTACACTGGACCTCAAGCAACGTGGATTCTGTGCCTCTCCTCTCTTCCTCCAGACTCTGGGACCCTGATTTCCAAAGGAAATGCAAAATTTACTTTCATCAGAGAACATAACTTTGGACCACTCAGCAGCAGTCCAGTCCTTTTTGTCTTTAGCCCAGGCGAGACGCTTCTGACGCTGTCTGTTGTTCAAGAGTGGCTTGACACAAGGAATGCGACAGCTGAAACCCATGTCTTGCATACGTCTGTGCGTAGTGGTTCTTGAAGCACTGACTCCAGCTGCAGTCCACTCTTTGTGAATCTCCCCCACATTTTTGAATGGGTTTTGTTTCACAATCCTCTCCAGGGTGCGGTTATCCCTATTGCTTGTACACTTTTTTCTACCACATCATTTCCTTCCCTTCGCCTCTCTATTAATGTGCTTGGACACAGAGCTCTGTGAATAGCCAGCCTCTTTTGCAATGACCTTTTGTGTCTTGCCCTCCTTGTGCAAGGTGTCAATGGTCGTCTTTTGGACAACTGTCAAGTCAGCAGTCTTCCCTATGATTGTGTAGCCTACAGAACTAGACTGAGAGACCATTTAAAGGCCTTTGCAGGTGTTTTGAGTTAATTAGCTGATTATAGTGTGGCACCAGGTGTCTTCAATATTGAGCCTTTTCACAATATTCTAATTTTCTGAGATACTGAATTTGGGGTTTTCATTAGTTGTCACTTATAATCATCAAAATTAAAAGAAATAAACACTTGAAATATATCAGTCTGTGTGGAATGAATGTATACATTATACAAGTTTCACTTTTTGAATGGAATTAGTGAAATAAATCAACTTTTTGATGATATTCTAATTATATGACCAGCACCTGTATATATTCTATATATATATATATATATATATATTCTATTCTGTTATATATATATATATATATATATATATATATATATTCTATTCTATATAGTCTATTATGTATATATAAATATTCTATTATTTATATATATATATATATACACTAGTGGTGGGCCGTTATCGGCGTTAACGTGCTGCGTTAACGCGCTGCGTTAACGCGAGACTCTTATCGGGCGATAAAAAAAATATTGCCGTTAATCTATTCTCAAAGTTGGGTTGGGAGCTGGGTCTATACTACGCAAGCTATGATGACTTTCACCCTGATATTTTAGCGCGGATGTATACCTAGCCGAATTGCACTGTAGGGGGCGAGAACGAGTCTTCGAACTAGAGGCTCGCAGTCCGTGATGGACAGATTGTTAACGGCTGGTCTATGTGGTAATACAATCGGGCAGGACATCCAAACGCTCACCTATCATTCATCAACCTCAAATATGGCTTTTCATCTGAAAGATGTATGTAGTAGCAACTTTACATGGCCGCTCAATATGATGTTAACCTAGAGAATCGTGCGCTATTGAAGTGTTTGTGTGGAAGCGCGTTTGCTGCAGGACAGGCTCCGGTGCGCTCACTTGCTCTTACATCTCCGTCATTTTTGGTCATATAGATAAAAGTAGCCTAATACATCTTTTGAATCTGTAAAGACTCTACGTTTATTTGTGTGCACTCAGAATAACAACAAAACGTTGCGCTTTTAAGCAAACAGGATGCGCTTTAGGTCTCATGTGAACTTGAGCGAGAAACTTCGAAAATCCGTCTTTGAAAAATATATCTATAGAGAGTGAAATAAAAAATAAAAAAAATAAAAAAAATAAATAAAAATAGAAGACGTGTGTGTTAGCATGGATGATTTACATGAAATTTAATCTGTGCAACACTGTGCATAAGATGGCTTTCAGTTCAATATAATAACAAAAAACGACATTTTGGGTTTTTATTCAACTAATAAGGTGGGCACGCTGTGATCTGTACTATATTTTTACTGTAATTGACAGTTATCGGCAAAAAAAACAACAACACGGGAGTGGGAGGGAATGGGAGTCATTCTTCCGGGAGTGGAACGGGATTTTCCTCCAGTTTTTTCGTGGGATTGGGACGGGAAGAGATTAATTTTTGTGGGAGTGGGACGGGAGAGGTTTGAGAATTCACTCCCGTGTCACCCTCTACTAGACGCCCAGAACTGAGATATAATTACATTTTTCGTTATTTTTGTTTTGTTTGTTATTCGTGTTATTTATTGGTGTCTGACGTTTCTGTATTAGGCCTACTGTATTCTTCTACTTCCATTTAATTGCAAGATTTGTAGAAACTTCGAGTTTCGAAGTTTCTCGCTCAAGTTCACATGAGACCTAAAGCGCATCCTGTTTGCTTAAAAGCGCAACGTTTCGTTGTTATTCTGGGTGCACACAAATAAACGTAGAGTATTTACAGATTCGAAAGATGTATTAGGCTACTTTTATCTGTATGACCAAAAATTACGGAGATTTTAAGAGCAAGTGAGCGCACCGGAGCCTGTCCTGCAGCAAACACGCTTCCACTCTCCACACAAACATTTCAATAGCGCACATTTCTCTAGGTTAACATCATATTGAGCGGCCATGTAAGGGGCCGCTCACATATCGCGTCTTTTGCGCGCTCAAGTTCGTTATTTCAAATGTAGACGCGCGGTATGCGCGCTCATAATGGAAGCGACGCGGTTGAGATAAAAACATCTAAACTTTTCAGAATGCCGCAAGCGCACCGCAGGTCATGTGACGAAATTTCCTTCTTGTAACGGAGAGCGCAGCTGATGGTTGCTCAACGACAAACGCCTCCGGAGCGCAACCGCCCAAGCGCTTTGGAAAAAAGGAGAAAGCAGCGCGCCTAACGTTTTCCACGTGTTTTTAGGCGCGATATGTGAACGACTCCTAAAGTTGCTACTACATACATCTTTCAGATGAAAAGCCATATTTGAAGTTGATGAATGATAGGTGAGCGTTTGGATGTCCTGCCCGAGTGTATTACCACATAGACCAGCCGTTAACAATCTGTCCATCACGGACTGCGTCATTCACTTAACCAGCCACACCAAAGCAAACAGGAGGAGAGCATAAAGAGACAGGGCAACTAGAATTGAGTTCAGAATTAAAATATACAGTTTATAGTTTATTTATATAAAAGGTATATTTGTGTGTAAAGTTGGGTATCATTTCTATTCCCGGTCCCGCCCACTCCCGATTAAATTTTTTCCTCTCCCGTCCCAATCACGTGATTCGTAGCGATTTTGTTTCCCATCCCGCGGGATTCCCGTGACCCGTGGGATTCCCGAAAAAATTTCAGCAAAGCGCTCTAAAAGCGCGTTCCCTCTGTGTTGTTCCGGTGATTACCGTAACCATAGTAATACGCGCGCACTAAAATTTCAATCGCGGCTGGCTTGACCGTGTTTTTCTGAACTGCGGCTGGCTTGACCGCGGTCAGATGAGCCTGTAGGTCGCTCAAGGGACGAGGCCAAAGATTTAACCGTTTCAGGAGATGAAAAAATATTTCTTAAAACCCCAATAGCTTGCTGAAGTGCTCCAGCGGCCACCTTATCTGCCTCAGCCATGCTGATCAGGATCTGTCCCGGTGACCCTGATCGCGCCTGACCTGCCTTCCGTTTCCACTATACTCTCTCTCACACATACATACATTCTTCTCTTACATACATATATTTTCTTAAGAAATACATACATTCTATATATATGTATGTGTGTGTAAGGAGAATGTATGTGTGTGTAAGGAGAATGTATGTGTGTGCAAGGAGAATGTATGTGTGTGCAAGGAGAATGTATGTGTGTGCAAGGAGAATGTATGTGTGTGTAAGGAGAATGTATGTGTGTGTAAGGAGAATGTATGTGTGTGTGAGTGCAAAAATATATGTATGTGAATGGAGAATGTATGTGTGTGAGAGTGCCAGAATGAATTATGGCTTGAACGGCCCCTCATACTATTCTATTTATATATATATATATATATATATATATATAGATATATATATATATATATTCTATTCTATATAGGTCTATTATGCACACACACATTCTATTATATTATATAGATATATATAGATATTATATTAGAGATAGAGAGAGAGAGGCAGAGATAGGCGAGAGATATGATAGAGAGAAGATTATTCATATAAGAGAGAGATAGGAGATTCTAAATAGGGAGTAGATATATATAGTATATAGATATATATTAGACATACATACAACATACACACACACACACACACACAACACACACACAATATAAATATTCGAGGGGGATAGATAGATGCGTAGGAGGTATGGTATATATATAGATATATATATATATATATTAGATATAGATGATATCTAAGCTTAATAGTCTATATTTGATAATATATATATATACATACATACATACACACACACACACACACACACACACAGATATATAATATCGATTCTATATATTCTATATTAATATTATATATGTTCTATTCTAATCTTTCTATTATATATATATATATATATATATATTCAATATAATATATTATATATATACTCACACACATTACACATTTTTCAGTTTTACTCAAATTAGGGTGATGCATAAATGAGTACACCTCACAACAAAAACTACTAAATCTAGTACTTTGTATGGCCTCCATGATTTTTAATGACAGCACCAAGTCTTCTAGGCATGGAATGAACAAGTTGGCGACATTTTGCCAGATCGATCTTTTTCCATTCTTCAAGAATGACTTCTTTTAGAGATTGGATGCTGGATGAAGAGTGATGCTCAACTGGTCTCTTCAGAATTCCCCATAGGTGTTCGATTGGGTTCAGATCAGGAGACATACTTGGCCACTGAATCACTTTCACCCTGTTCTTCTTCAGAAATCCAACAGTGACCTTAGATATGTGTGTTTAGGATCATTGTCATGTTGGAAAAGTGCACGACGACCAAGGGCATGGAGTGATGGTAGCATCTTCTCTTTCAGTATAGAGCAGTACATTGGTGAATTCATGATGCCATCAATGAAATGCAGCTCCCCGACACCAGCAGCACTCATGCAGGCCCACATAAGGACACTGCCACTACCATGTTTCACTGTAGGCACCATGCATTTTTCTTTGTATTCCTCACCTTTGTGACGCCATAAAGTTTTGAAGCCATCAGTTCCAAAAACATTTATCTTGGTCTCATCACTCCAGAGTATAGAGTCCCAGTAGTCTTCATCTTTGTCAGCATGGGCCCTGGCAAACTCTAGACAGGCTTTTTTGTGCCTAGGCTTTAGGAGAGGCTTCTTTCGTGGACGGCACCCATGCATGCCATTCCTCTGCAGTGTACGCCGTTTTGTGTCACAGGATAAAGTCACCCCAGTTTGGCTTTCTACTTCTTTAGATAACTGCAGTGAACTTGCATGTCAATTTTCTTCAACCCTTCTCATCAGAAGACGCTCCTGACGAGGTGTTAACTTCTGTGGACGACCTGGACGTCTCTGTGAGATGGTTGCAGTTCCATATTTTTTAACTGTTTGTACCACTTTTGCTACAGTATTCTGACTGATAAGCAAAGCTTTGCTGATCTTCTTGTAGCCTTCACCTTTCTTGTGTAAAGAAATTATTTTCTTTCTCAGGTCTTGTGACATTTCTCTTCCATGTGGTGCCATTGCTGACAACATGAAATGGGAAGGGGTTTTCTTTAAGTAACACCCTTTTATAGTCAACTGTCTGCTGAACACCTGTGTAATGAATAATTAGACTCACCCGTGGTTGAATTCTTGTTAAATTAGACATTTGTAGTCTAAAATGTAGCTTTGCTCCAGAGACTTTCAGTGGGGTGTACTCATTTTTGCATCACCCTAATTTGAGTAAAACTGAACATTTTGTTCTCTAAGTTATATTATTAACCTTACTTTCATGTTATAAGTTAAACAGATGTTATATAAAACTTAGTCTTGTCAACATTTTGGAAAATGTTTTTGTGTTCATTGAGATATTGTTTAAAATGTTACTTTTCAAAGGGGGTGTACTCATTTACGCTGAGCACTGTATATATATATTTATATATATATATATATATATATATATATATATTCTCTCTCTCGCTCTCTCTATATATATATATATATATATATATATATATAATATAACGGTATCACCGTGGTGGGGATCGTTTGAGTTTTCCCTCTTTTCCTTTGGTTTTAAATACCCTGCAAGCGCCGTGCGTGTTTTACTTTGACTTTAATATCAGTGGTAATGGTAACTCAGAGTCAAGAATTTGTTTGTTTTTAGTTTTCCCTCTTTCCTTTGCTTAAATAGCTTATAAAAGCACCGTATGCATTTTATGTTTACTTTGAAGAAATTCAAGCAACAACAAAATACAACATAGAACATCGAACTTGTATTAACAAAACAAATAAAAATGCACCATGCTATATGCCTAATATAAAATTACAAATAACTTACACAAAGTTTAAATATACAAAACTAAAAATCAGTTATGAATGAGGAACAAACAATTATGAAACGAAGAACGTTTATTAGCAAAAATGTATGAGAAAGTTTGCAGGGACGGCTTACACCTTGATGTAAAATAATGGGAAAATATCATGCTGTTTAAATAAAAATCAGCAAATACTGTGGAATAAATGATAAACAAATGTTTAAAAAAAATAAACATCATCACTTAGACAATAGATCGATCACGAAGGCAATGCTGGAAGATCATGATTTAGGTCAGTGGTTCTCATCCAGGGGGGAGAGAGATATAACTACAATATATTCAGTAATATTATGACTCGCTTGTTAAGTAATGTGAAAATATATACTCTATAAATAACAGCACCACCTCGCTACATATTCGGTGTTTCGGAGCAGCAAACGTTTCTCATCGTGCTGTGTGAATACAGACTGAACGGCGGCTCAAAACAGCTGTATGAGCAAACTACAGCTCTCGGCTGGTTAAAAGAAGCCAGTGTCACACTAGTAGACACTGTAGTAGTTTTGATGGTCGACTATTGTAATCAAGGTAAAGTTGATTACAGTGACATACAGGATCGTGCATTAGGCGTGTGTTATGTCCGTTATAAATGATGCACAAACGAACCGTGACTGTGCGCTCTCGATCACTCTAACATCATATTTCTGCTTGAATACAGCTCAGTATATAGTTGAATACAGCGAGTGTTTTATAATGGATGCTCGCGTGTGTTGAAGTTTGTGAGTATCAGTGGTGTTTATGTGCAAACGGGCATCAGACACTCCAAACAGCTTGTTCTTACACAGGAACTGCTGATGGCGTCGTGAATAGTGAATAATAATAAAACAATATTTGATTTATTATTATTCAATTAATGCAATTTAAAGATACATCCCAACAAGCATTTTTAATTATGTATTTTGTCATTTATTTACTTTTCACTTGGTAGATCTCTGTGAGTTTTCTCCCTGACTTAGATTAATGCCAGACTCAGAAGTCAACAGGCTTAAAACAGGCGCTTTTACATTTTGTTTTGAAACTCTTCCGCCATGTCTGTCTCACCTCACTCTTCTTGTCAGTCATCTCTCTTTACATGATAAATGAAATCTGATCTGTGATGTAGAGGTCTGAGCGG
Organism: Oxygymnocypris stewartii; assembly: GCA_003573665.1. Taxonomy (NCBI): domain Eukaryota; kingdom Metazoa; phylum Chordata; class Actinopteri; order Cypriniformes; family Cyprinidae; genus Oxygymnocypris; species Oxygymnocypris stewartii. The sequence goes on from QVTF01022897.1 coordinate 136,308, forward strand.
GACTGTTTGAGGTTTTATTCCGCACTCATACGCTCCCGCGATATATTCAAGGTTTGTTCACATTTCTGATGAAAGACAGAGAGCTAGGCTAACAAATACAAGTTTAGTCTGCACAAAATTATGTTTATTTTATTCGTCTTGTCAAGAGTCTTGAATATATTGACAGAAAAATGTCAATAACATTTTGCTGCCAACAGAGAATAAAGTGACACAGAGAGAGAAAAAAAAGTTATATAAAAATTGTAATCCTTATTTTTATTTGTTCAAAATTAATTATTATTCAGACTACAACACAATAGGAAAAAAATAGGTTTAGCCTAATAGCTATTTTATTAGGCTAGTCTTGTCAAAATACTAAATTAATTTAACATCTTCTTCTTTAACATTTAACTACTTCTTTGGCACTCAACCGAGGCGGTCGCATTTTTCACTCCCCGTCCTTGCCCTCATTTTCCCTGCTTGCTCTCTTGTCATCGTTTCATCTATTGAGAGACTCTCTCTGCACTGCTCTCCAAACTGAGAAATTATGGATTTGATCAACTGGTCTCTCAACGCAATTGACACCATCTTCTCGACGAGAAGCTTGGGTTCCGGGGAACCTGACTGCCCTGACGGAACATTCGCAGCTGGCTACACGATGGACGCGTGGGAGAGATGGCGAATCATGTGTCTAGCGGCTCTTTCCGTGGAGGACATTGAAGATATCTACCTATTCGGAACCATGATAACAGGTCTTCTGCTGATTGGATTAGGCTTTGCCCTGGGTTATCGAAGAATTCAGAAAACGGGAACAGCTGTCCAAAGCCTCACAAGGCTGCCCATCATGACTGAAGCAGTGGGAAGAGCGGTCAGCATTGAGACTGAGACTATTAACCGCAATAGGGATTCTATCATGGAGAAGCTCACGGCTTTGCAAAGGAAAATTGATGATATTCGAGATCAGAATGGACAATGAGAGTAGCCGTGGAATTGGAATGCGGTTACTCGCCCCAAGTCTAAACAATCGCAATCTTATCTTTTTTGGCTCCCCCATTCCAGCACTGGCCTTGGCCAAGGTCGCTGCTGGAAAATCAACCCTGGGAAAGAACACTGCAGTGAGACCCCTCACCTCCGTCGATTTGAACCGCCAGCCTGACAAGCGGGTCTGTGTCCAGTGCCGGAAAAGTGGCTGCGGGACCGGATGGCTGCTTGCTGGAGCTGGATTACTTCCCCTGTTGCAAAGTCGTGTGTCTATGGTGTATGTGCTTTTGTGTGCTGAGGTGTTTTTCCTGTTCTCACACTGTACTCCCCAAGGAGCATAGTCTGGGGGTTATTTTTTTTCTCCTCACCTTTCTCATGTTATGCTGTATTTTTCTTCAATTCTACTTGCATTTCACTACTGATTATACCCTGTATGATTGTGTATGTGACGAATAATAAAGAACCTTGAAACTTGACATCTTGCTGTTAACACAGTGAAAAGTGCAGCAGAGAAAAATAAATAAATTCGACACAGTCTGTCATTTAAAATGATAGGATAAGCATAATAAAAGAAAAAAGGAAAGACGAGTTGAACGTCCTTAAGGACATCGCATCCACACTGCATCCTTATTCTGCTCTGTCACTCATCACTACCTGCCTGTTCTGTCTGAGAGCTGTATATTATATCTGCTAGCCTACTCTGAGCATCGTTATACACGCTGTGCCCAGACAATAAAACGAAGCACTGGTTCATGCGTGTAGCGCGTGCATATCCGAGGGCAGGCTGTACCGGAGCTCTATAAGAATAAAGCACAGATATGCTGTTCTGAAAGGATGTCGGGAAAGGGATATTGTTAGACCGCCGATCCCATTCAAATTACACAAGAGTTACCGACCGCTACCGCATTGTATTCAGGAAATTAATCCCGCGGCGCAATAAATCTGGTCGGGAAAGCCGCGGCAATGCTGACCCACTGCTGTGATGCACGGCTGTCGTTCCTTCGGTGCACTGCATTGAGCAGCTGAGTTCAGTTTTAATTGTAGTGTCCTCTAACTGAATAAAATAATTTTTATTACTATAAAAAAAATCTAAACGATGATGGCTTAACACTGTATAACCACCATCACCGTCTATTGTGGCAAGCCTTATATATATATATATATATATATCACAAAGCAAGTTTATTTCACAAAAATGAAGACTGTTAAGAAAATGACTGAATAAACAGCCTATAAAGTAAGGCTATTAAATAGCAGTCCCGAACTCTTTTTTTTGTTAATTCAATTAAGTTGGTTTGAGCCACAACATTCATTTAAACATATAGCCGACAAAATGACAGTCAAATTAACATGGTATTTTGGGTTATGAAAACAACCATGGTGGCTGTTAATGAAATGTGGAAGCTGCTCCTGAATAGAATGAATATCATTCCTTTCATGCAAATCCTTCCCACCAACACACGCAGTACCAGTTATGTAATTTATTGGTACTGTACTTTTATTTCACACGTTGCATGCTCGTAGTTTCTGTGCTTTAGTGGAGTGATATACAGCGCGCATGCTATGAAGTGATATACAAATCGCGCATTCGTCCATGCTATAGAAGAGTGCACGCTACCAGCACAGTATAACATCTGACAGGATAGTTATTTTTTTCTGAGTTGAGAGACTTTTTATTTAATAAGTTACGAAAATAACAATAGAATAATGACACTGACATTAAACCTGTCAACATCTAATATGTCTGCAGATACTGAATTGGGACAGCGCATTTTTCTCAGGCACTATTTCTTTACTTAAACTGCATCTGACAGAAGCATCAACAGCTTTCAAGCACGTTTTTTGTAAATAAGTGCTGCATCAGAAAAGCATTTACAATTAAGTTTTTTTTTTATGTCGTTTCTTTGGGTCTATACAATCCGCGACCCACTCAGAGCGGTCTTGCGACCCACTTTTGGGGTGCATACACAGCGCTTTTGACCTACCATGGCCATCAGTTGAGAAACACTGTAATAGATTGTTTAACACACAGAAGAGTGACGATCAGGTCAACATAGAGTAGTAGGCTACAGAAATTCTACATTGAGTTAATAAAAAAACTGCGCTGGTATTGGATCGGTATCGGCTGATCCTCAGAATTTTCGGAAGAAAACAACTTCCTCAATTTGACAACACGCCCGCTGCAAATGCTCAAAACGCAACCAAAAAAAGAAACGCACTGCAAAAAAAATCTTCATTTGTTTGTGTTGTGAGTATTTGCAGCACATGCTATCGAATTGAAGATATTTTCTTGATTTGTTGGTGCTTTTTCTATTTGCATGTGTTTTCTGAAGTTGCAGTGCGCTGAGCTCTCTCGGCCACCGTAGGCCAGGCATGTTTCTTAAGAATATATGGACTGTAAGCACAGCCCTTGAGTAGTGTAATTGACAGATTGAACAAATAGGTTATTGAATAAAACTCAGTCTTCACAAACAGTGTAGACTTGACTGTTCTGACGGTCTAAAAATGACTGTTAGCAAGGTGAAGTACAGCATAGTAAAAACGTTGTCACATGCATCATGAAAAAAAAAAAAAAAGGGTTGGGAAATTTTTTTACCTTCCTAATCGACTATATTGCTGTTGGCTGGCTATTCTGATGATGAACAAAAAAAGCAGCAGGAATGCAAACTACTCTTGACTATTGTACAAGGCAGATGGCACTCTGTAATATAAGGGGGTGATTTATAGTATCGTGTTCCATTTTGTGTCGGGTCAAGTCGCATGAAGACGTGAGGACAGGGGCACGGGAACAGGGGGTGCTGAGGGTGCTGCAGCACCCCCTGTTTTTTTCTGTGGGCAACTGTAAACTGTTGTAAATAAAAAAAAATATATAGGCTAAATTTGTTATAATAAAGATTTATTTAAAAATTTCTATGGTTGCTCCGATGTTTATAACATTTAGTTTACATTGGCTATTTTTCTATCTATTTCTATGTGATCTTCGACATATTTACCATTTGCCCATTAATTTAACAGTTGTAAGAATTAAAGTTATCAAAGTTATTAAACTGATGCAGGGCTATTTGATGTGCGCGTTGCGCACATCCTGCCAAATCACTCACGCAGCACTGCCAATGCTTGCTTTTATGTTTGTGAATGTTATGTTTGTGTTGTGGGATCTGTAGGTTGTGGTTTAAAAGCGGAACATGGAAATATCATGGATGTACTGGAAGAAAAAAAAACTTTTTTTTTTTGTTCTCAGCGATATGAGTCTCTTTCCCTTCTCCAAAAACAGCTTATAGCTACCTAATAAAGTATGTTCAGTTTTGTATGTAATGGAAAAGTGATTTAGACTGTTTCGGGTTTTTTTTCTTCATAAAGTTAATTTAGAAAAACCTTGGGAGCATTTTTTGTTCATTAAATGTTTTTTTTTTTTCTTTTAAGCAACGAACAAGCGGCCAGCATCAGAGTTGATCGCCTATGTTTGATTAATTTAGCCTTATCAAATCATCACGACTTGACTAAAATAAAATCGATAGATAGGCCTATAAACAGTTCAAGCATATCACAGTGTTAGTTTAAATGTTTAACCTATATAAATGTGCAATATCCAACAGTTTGTGTGGAGAGTGGAAGCTGAAGCGAGCTTTACAGTGCATGGAGGCTCCAGCGTGGTCACTTGGATTTTTTTCGTACAGTAAAAACAACTTAAAATACGCAGTGTGATTATTTATTTTTTTCTCATAAAGGTAAGAGTAATATATCATTTGGAACTGTAAAGGGTCTACTTTTATTTGTGTGCATTCACAATATCAACATTGTGCTTTTATAAAATAGGAAAACAGAGAATGCACTTTCTGCCGGTTTTGAACAAGAGCGCTTCAATGATGAACCGAAACTCAGCAACTCGAAACTGGCTCAGAGATATGACAAATATATCTATAGAAAGCTTTAAAATACTACTTTAAAACAAAATAATTCAAAGGAAAGCAAAAACTCTTCATTAGCCTATGTAATCCGTTAAGATGCATATATTTCTCTCTGCGCGTCCAATGAGGAGATGGCGAGTCATTTTTCCCCATCACCTCACCATCTAAAATATAAAAATAAGGGAAAGCCTAAAACAGGCCCGATTATAATTTGCGTTTTATTTTATAATTGTATTCAATAATAAAAAAAAGTATGTAAATCTTTGTCCTTGAAATTTAAAGGATTTGCTGCAATGCAATTTTGTCTGACTGATAGGCCTATGTGAATTATTTATTGGCATGCAATGCAGCAAATGCTTTAAAAACAGCTTTAAAATTACTTTATTGCATTCCAGATGCTTTTAAAAGAACTTTTCACTATACATGTTAAGGGTTTTTAAGCTTGAATGTAGCTTGAATGTAAAACATTGTTATGAATTCATTGTAGCCTATTCCCATTTGTAAAATAGCAAATTGTTGTCTAACACGATCTCATCAAAGTGCATAGACTATAGCACGATTTTCTGTTTCTATTTGGCGTAATATTTATACACCAAAGCACCCCCTACATAAAACACCTTCCCGCGCCCCTGCGTAAGGATGTTGTGACTGAGTGAAAATAAGCTTGAGTTCACCCTCACTGTTATAATTATGAGCCTGCAAAGGGCTGTTTTGTCTGCTGACCTCTGTCTGTGCAAAGCCTTCCGCATCTTCTGTCAACCGATGACAAAGAGGAAGCATGCTTTAGATTTGCACAGAAATCCCCAAACTGCTTGTAAAGGTTCTTCATGTTTAACTTATCACAATGTGCTTAAACTTAGGTTAGTATCTTTTTAACATCACCACTTTCAACCATTGGTAAAGCAACATTTCACACATAATTTAGTTGATCACCGTTTTTAAACTTTAAAGCCAGTTTAACCCTGTTTTTCCATAGCATTGTTGCTTGAATATTACAATTGATTAGCAAAACATTGTTTGACACAACCAGTCAAAAACTAAATATTTGTGCTTAAAGGTTCAGTTCACCTAAAAATAACAATTAGAATGTTTTACTCACCCTCGAGGCATCCTAGGTGTATACGACTTCTTTCAGATGAATCCAATTGGAGTTTTTGTCCTAGCTATTCACAGCGTTACCATTGCAGTCAGTGGGTGTTTCTGTTCCACAGTCCAAAACACATCAAATAAAGCGTGCCTCACACAGCTCCAGGGGTTGAATAAAGGCCTCCTGTAGAGAATCCCTGCATTTTTGTAAGAAAATATCCATATTTCAAATGTGATAAACTCTTTTCCTTCACTTCCACTATCTGTCATATGCGGAAGCCATTTCAGCGGATGATGTAGGATGTTTGCATCCTGCCTCTGAGGTATGCTAGTCTCACGAGTTTGTTTACAGGTGCAAAGGAAGCAAAGTTTCCTTACTTTAGCAAAGGAAAACATGTCTCCTCTTGGCTTGGCTTCCAGAATTCTCAATTTTTCTTTACGAATCCTTGTTTTGTGCTTCTAATTTGTGACCGGCGTTTTGATTTGTTCTCTCTCTGCATTCGTCACTAATCAGGCAATGCCGACGTCCTACGTCATCTGCCGGAACGACTTCTGCTTTTGATGGTTAGATGAAGTGAAAGTGAAGTTTGTTATGTTTTAAATATGCGATGCGTGCACTTTATTTGATGTGTTTTGGACTGTTCAACAGAAACACCCACAACGATAATGCTTAGAAGTGCCAGGACAATTTCTAATATAACTCTGATTGGATTTGTCCGAAAGAAGAAAGTCATATACACCTAGGATGGCTTGAGAGTGAGTAAATAACAGGCTAATTGAAATTTTTGGACTTTCCGTGCACTAAAAGTCACATAGACTTTAACATGCAATCTTAGGGAAATTTAAACTTGAGTTTCTTTTCTTGACTATAGACCTTTTTCATGGAACGCGAAATTACCCATTATGCTTTGCGCGTACATGTAGGGAGGATGCTCCGAACTTCCGGTTCGCGGCTGGATGAGTTTAGTTAGCCTGAGATATGTATCTATGAAACAACGGTTGTAATCTGTTTTACTTCTACTTTTAACGTCAACAATGGCAACAAGCAATGACAACATAAGATCGCGGTGGCAGCATGATCAAGATTATTTAACAAAAACCGTAAACAAAGTAACTTTGTGTGTTCCTCATCCTATGAAGTTGACCAGCGCCACCTCCTGGATTGATGATATGAAACAATGGCCAGCAGTCACATATATTGACATAATCAATTATCTTGTTTTGTCTGAGGGTGTAGATGGCGAGGAGCTTAGAAATTATAAAAGCACGAAAGCATACAGTTATCTACACAGTAATAAAATTGGACGAATACTTTTTCATAAACATCAGCAGTTTACATTACTGAAAGCGGAGGTAGAGCCGAGTCAGTCTATAAATAAACCCAATCACATCGCGTGGGTGATGCTACAAAACAACGGAGTAGTGGAAACAGCTGGATGCTCCTGTGTAGCTGGCCCCGGCAGGTCTTGTAGCCATGCTGCTGCTGTGTTGTGGAAGGTGGGTATTTATAAATAGAGTATTATAAGCCGTTTTGACTTTGATTAATTCACAGGATATGAATTCTTGATATCAACCATTTAAATTTTCACTAATTAAAATGCTAATTCTTAAAATAAGGAATTACATTTCAACTAGTATCGACTAGAATTCTTGAAATCGGTAATGGTATTTCCACTAGATAAATGTCACCATAGGCTGCCATTCAAATCCATATCTTGATATTTGTTATCAAGAATTCAGTGATTAGTTGTAAGTAATTAATGTAATTTAATTAGTTTCCCCCTAAATTATTTATCTCTTAAAAGTTGCTAATAGTGATGTACTGTGAAATAATAAAGTAAAAAATATGTTCTGATTTTTTTTAAAGGTGCAAAATGCTGTAGCCAGTGGTATGACAGGGCTATCTTGCACTGATGAGCAGTGTAGATGGAATGCAGGAACCAGAAAAAACCTTCAACAGAAAAGAATTAGTCAGATGACATTTAGACATCACAAAGCTGAGGATGTATATAGTGCATCATCTATTAGGGAGAGAGAAAGGCTACCATCTACACCAAGCTATGACACACATCATGACTTAAGGGAGAGAGTCAGTTCATCAGACACAAAACCACTTTTTGAACTAAAAAACTGTCTTTTGGAAAAATGCTACAATGCAAATGTATCAGTGCAAGGAGATGACACTGACAGCTTAGAACTCCACCAGCCACATGGAGATACTTTGACTTGTAGAAAATGTAAAGCATTTTACACCAAATACATAGAACTGAACAGTGACCAGGCAGCTGAATTGGAGATTCAAACACAAAATCAGAGTTTGTCAGAGGTTTGGCATAGTGCAAGACAGATGAGGATTATTGCTAGTTCAGCTAAACGTGTACCAGTACGAGCAACAACAAATCCTGATAAATTCATGAGAGAGCATCTCTTTCCTACCTTTCGGGGGAATGCGGCTACAAAGTATGGGAGTGAGAAAGAGGCAATAGCTCGAAGCCTTCTTGTAGAAAAAGGTCTACAGGTCTCTCACTCAGGTATCAGGGTCAGCCTGACAGAGCCATGGTTGTCTTGCAAGCCCTGATGGCATAGTAAATGGTATGGAACTTCTGGAAATAAAGTGCCCTGTTCCCAAGAACACCACCACCTCTCTATCAGACAATTTCACTAGGAATAATAGTGACATCAAAGTGGTTGATGGGAAGCCTGAATTACAGAAGAACGGAGTCAGGGGCTACTACAGACAGATACAATTAGGGATGTTTTGTACTGGGCTGAGAATGGCAAAACTACTTGTCTGGTCTCCAAAGGAACATGTTCTGATAAATGTACCATACGATGCAGAGTATTCAACAGACCAGGTTACTCATCTTAGAGGCTTTTACTTCTCAGTGATGCTTCCTAGAGTAGTAGATGAATTCATTGCTAGACGATTCAAACTGAATGACAAATACTTACATATAGTCAAAAAAGCTTAACCTACTGGTAAACCAAGATTAACAGAGTTTTAAAAAACAGTATACAGATGCTGACATGGAGAGGAAAAAAGTTAATGTGTCAAGGCAAGTAAAAAAAAAAAAAAAGTATTTATTTGATATTTCCTTGTATGTTTTTTTTAAATTAGATTAAAGTGTATATGTACATAGGACAAGGAAATAGAAAACATATTGAGATGTATTTTTTTTTTATTACAAGTATCAAGTAAGTATCAGCAGTCTGAGCATTGCAGGAATGGTTTATCCAAAAATTAAAACTGAATCATTATGTACTTTTTTTCTTCTGTTGAACACAAAAGGAGGTATTTTGGAGAATGTTGGTAACCAGACAGTTTTTGGTAACCACTGACTTCATAGTGGAAAAAAATAAGATTACGGAAGTCATTGGTTATCATCAACTGTCTGGTTACCAACATTCTCCAAAAAAAATTATAATAATATTTTGTGTTCAATAGAAAAAGAAAAAAAAACTCATACAGGTTTAAGCCAACACGAGGGAAATGAAGATTTAATGTTTACATTTCTTATTTTTCTGCTTCACGGATCAGTTCACCACGCAAATTCACTAATGCTGTACATATACGCAGAATTTTATCTATCTTTGGCATAAGGGTGATAGGCAAAGTTTGTGATAACACCTTGTAAACTTTAAGTCTCCTAATTGCACGTTCAACATGTATCCTTACATTTGCAATCCTGCGACTACATGTGACTTTTTCTTCTGTCAGCTGTGTTTTGTTGGCGAAGTGAGGAATTATCAAATTAACTTGTCTTTCAAATAACAAGTTTCTAATCAAAAAACCCCTGTCCACCATCACTTCATCTCCTGGATGGAGATATTCAAGAATGCCCGAATCACACGTGATAAATTTGTCACTACAGCGTCCCCCATATGCTGCAGATATAAACATTACTAGACCACATGGTGCAATAGCCACTAAATACTTGATAGTGTTGCAAGCATAGTAGTGGCTGTACGATTCAGACCTTGAGTCTAGGTTCCTTGGTCTTTGCACTTCACTTTCACTGCAGTCTAAGATACAGGTAACATTGGGATAATGTTGCTTAAATGACTCTGGTGTTGTGGCCCTGATTGTTTCTTTGGGGAGACATGGTATCAGATCTTTCAAGACTACAGCCATGGTGTCAATCCAAAAAGAAATGATCCTGCTCACTTGACTCCCTGATATACGGAATCGAATGGCTAGATCTTCTATCAACAGGTTTAATTTTAGTTTCATTAGTGTGAGCAAGATTTGCAGTTCAATTTCAGTCTGATAAGCCTGATTCCCATGGGGACGCAAAACAGCCACAAGGGTGTGAAATGTGTGGAGTGGGAGACCAGTGTACATATTTGAGTCATAGTCATTTATCAGACTTGGAGGCTTGACGTATCGCACTGCGTTGACTGGTTTACATAAGTTACACTGTGTTGTCTCTTGATGTAACAATGTTCCTCGAAGATGTGGTCTTCCCACTGTGTTCCAACAGAGGCAACGTTTTTAGATGTACAGCTGTGGCCAACAACATCTGATTGCTTGGGACTGGGGACAGATGCAAGACTCTCTTCTCCAGGTCTCAGTTCATCCATTCCAGAGTGTTCTTCGTAAACACCAGCTCCTGTAAATACAGACAAGATATTATACATTGAAGCATCTAACATTATCTGGGTTATTATATGGTACAGGGCGAGTTTCTATTTTGAAATAGGTCATTTTTCGAGATTTAGATTTTTTGAAAATAGATAATTTCATTTTGGGATATAATAATGCAGAATTATAGTTTAGTACTTATACACTTTTAATTGGCATTATGAAAGACCAAATGCTGACTTTCCACATTTTATAAACCGAAATGAGCTTATTTTGTTAAATGTTGTGATTTGAGCTACAAATGGTGAACATTTATGGTGCCATACTGTTGCAGCTGGGACAATGATCAGACAGACCACACTCTGCTGACAAAATATATAGTCAATATTTAAGATTGTGCACACTTGGTTAAACACTTTACAAGAACAAACTCAGTGAATCAAAGAATGTTGGATTTAAAGATGGAAATCTTTAAAAATTGGAAAACCAATTTGTGACCCTGGAGTACAAAAGCAGTCATAAGCAGCACGGGTGTATTTGTAGTAATAGCCAACAATACATTGTATGGGTCAAAATTACACATTTTTATTTTATGCCAAAAATCATTAGGATATTAAAGACATTGAGACATTGTACATTTTCTACTGCAAATATATAACTTAATTTTTGATTAGTAATATGCATTGCTAAGAACTTAATTTGGACAACTTTAAAGATGATTTTCTCAATATTTAGATTGTTTTGCACCCTCAGATTCCAGATTTTCAAATATAGTCCTATCATAAACCATATATCAATGGAAAGCGTATTAATTCCGCTATCATTTGTATAAATCTCAAAAAAAAAAAAAAAAAAAAACCTTATTACTGGTTTTGTGATCCAGGGTAACAAAAACACACAAGTCAGTCGATTCTATAAAGATATGTCAAATCAAATCAAATCACTTTTATTGTCACTTCACCACAGCACAAGTGCCTTGGTGAGTGAAATTCTTATGAGCGTGCTCCAGACAGTGCAAAAAAAAACAACAATTTACATATGGACAGTACAAATTTACAGACTGTACAGAAGACAATGTGCAAAATACACATACATATACTCAGTACACATAGTGCACTATAAAGACATACTTAGTTATCAACTACACATTATACACCGTATGGGCACATCTACATTATGTACACTATCTATACATCATGTAGTCTATACATAGTAATAATGTGAAGGTGCAACAGATTATAAATTAAAAATTAACAGCAGATGGATGTGCAACAGATAGTTGTGCAAAGGTGCAACAGATTATACACATGCAGTGTCGTGGATGTACATTGTATGGTGTCCAGTGATAGCAGATAGGTTGTGTTAGTGCAGTGTGTGCGTGTAGTCCAGTTGAACTGTGTTAAAGTGCAGTGCATGGCATGTTGTGTGAGTGGGAGTGTGTTGTAGGGTGGGTCATTTCTGACTGTTCATTAGCCTGATAGCCTGAGGGAAAAAGCTGTCCCTCAGTCGGCTAGTGCGGGATCGGATGCTACGGAAACGTCGCCCTGAGGGCAACAGAGAGAGCAGTCTGTGGGACGGGTGGCTGAAGTCTTTGATAATCCTCCGAGCTTTCCTTGTACACCGCCTGGTGTAGATATCCTGGAGGGAGGGAAGCTCACCTCCAACAATGTGGCGGGCAGTTCGCACGACCCTTTGCAGAGCCCTGCGGTTGCCAGCGGTGGTGTTTCTAAACCAGGCGGTGATGCAGCCGGTCAGGATGCTCTCCACAGTGCAGGTGTAGAAGGATCTGAGGATTCTGGGGCTCGTTCCAAACTTCCTCAGCCGTCTCAGGAAGAAGAGAAGCTGATGTGCCTTCTTCAGCACTGCATCTGTGTGAGCAGACCATGTGAGATCCTCGGTGATGTGAACTCCGAGGAACTTAAAGCTGCTCACCCGCTCCACAGGTGTCTTGTCGATGGTGATGGGTGTGTGTTCTCTGCTCTGTCTCCTGTAATCCACCACCAGCTCCTTGGTCTTGTCGATGTTGAGTGAGAGGTGGTTCTCCTGGCACCATTTAGTCAGGGTACTCACCTCCTCTCTGTAGGCCGTCTCATCGTTGTCGGTGATCAGGCCTATCACCGTTGTGTCATCAGCAAATTTGACGATGACGTTGGAGCTGTGTGTAGCTGTACAGTCGTGTGTGTACAGGGAGTACAGGAGTGGGCTGAGGATGCAACCCTGCGGTGCACCAGTGTTGAGGGTCAGGGGAGATGATGTGTTGTTGCCCATTCTGACCACCTGACTTCTGCCTGTCAGGAAGTCCAGGATCCAGCTGCACAGAGATCTGTTCAGTCCTAGAGTCTGGAGCTTCGCAACCAGTGTGGCAGGCACTATGGTGTTAAATGCTGAACTATAATCCACGAACAGCATACTCACATAGGTGTTCTTATTTTCCAGGTGGGAGAGAGCAGTGTGCAGGGTGAAGGCAATAGCATCGTCTGTGGAACGGTTACTGCGGTATGCAAATTGTAGTGGGTCCAGTGAAGCAGGCAGCACAGAGCAGATGTAGTCTCTGACAAGCTTCTCAAAACACTTGCTGAAGATGGGGGTCAGAGCAACGGGCCTCCAGTCATTCAAGCATGTGATTTTATTTTTCTTAGGTATGGGCACAATGGTGGATTTTTTGAAGCATGAGGGAACCACAGACAGAGAGAGGGACAGATTGAAAATATCTGTAAAAACCCCGGCTAGCTAGAAAGCGCATGCTTTGAGCACACGGCCTGGTATACCATCAGGTCCAACGGCTTTACGGATGTTCACCCGTTTGAAGGATCGGATTACATCCGCGACAGAAAGCGTGAGTGGACTGACCTCTTCTGCGGCAGCCGCGGCAGCTCTCTCTGTGTGTGCGGTGTTATCAGCCTCGAAACGAGCATAAAAGGTGTTGAGCTCGTCCGGTAGAGAGGCGGCAATGTTCACAGTAGCTGGTGTATTCACTTTAAAGCCTGTGATGTTGTTAATGCCCTGCCACATGCTTCTTGGATTATTGTTGTTGAAATGTTCTTCAACTTTGTTTTTATATGTTCGTTTGGCTGCTTTGATGGATCTCCTGAGATCGTAACTGGCTTGTTTCTGATCGTCAGTGTTTCCAGATTTAAAGGCAGATGTCTGCGCTGACAGGGCTGAACGAACATCGCTGTTAATCCACGGTTTTTGGTTGGGGTAGATACGGATTGTTTTTGTCGGCACAACGTCCTCTATACACTTCCTGATGAAACACGTGACCGTATCTGAATACGTTTCTATGTCGTCATCAGATGCTGCCCGGAACATGTCCCAGTCCACGTGATCAAAACAGTCCTGTAGTGTAGCGTCCGATTGGTCCGACCAGCATTGGACTGTCCTGAGGGCGGGTGCTTCACGTTTCAGTTTCTGCCTATAAGCAGGCAGGAGCAGAACGGAGGAGTGATCCGATTTGCCGAAAGGTGGGCGGGGGAGGGACTTGTATGCGTCCCGGAAGGGGGAGTAACAGTGGTCGAGTATACGATCTCCACGCGTGTTGATGGTGACGTGTTGAAAGTATTTTGGAGCTATTGTTCTGAAGTTGGCTTTATTAAAGTCCCCCGTGATAATAAAAGCTGCATCTGGGTGCGCGGTTTCCTGCTCACTTATATTCCTGTACAGTTCCCTGAGTGCCTGGTCTGTGTTGGCTTGAGGAGGAATATAAACAGCCGTGATTATGATGGCTGTAAATTCCCTCGGTAGCCAGAATGGTCGACACAGAAGCGTATGAAATTCCAGATCAGGGGAGCAGAAGGATTTAATAGAGTGTATGTTCCTTTCATCACACCACAAGTTGTTAATAAAGAAACAAACACCTCCACCTCTGCTTTTCCCTGTGAGCTCCTTTGTTCTATCCGAGCGATGCACGGAGAAGCCCGTGAGCTCGATGGCTGAGTCTGGAACCATAGCAGACATCCAGGTCTCTGTGAGGCAAATAACACAGCAGTCCCTTGTTTCTCGTTGGTATGAGATGCGCGCCCGCAGTTCGCAGAGTTTGTTATCCAGTGACTGAACGTTAGCCAGCAAAATTGTTGGGAGAGGAGGTCGGAAAGCACGGCGTCTCAGTCTGACGAGAACGCCAGCTCTTTTTCCTCGTTTTCGGCGTCGGCGGCGTTTCCTCGATTGCGCAACGCACACAAAGAGCTCTGATGCCGTGTCTGTGAACAATCCACCGGCATTCAAGAACTCAAAGTCCGGTTTGCGTTGCGCGACGGAGGAACCAATGTTTAAAAGCGTGTCCCTATCGTAGACAGTTATACTAACAACATCTAACACGTAAAACAACAAAAAAACAAATAAAACATACGAAAAACTGCAAAGTTTTCCCGGAGCACGCAACACGGCTGCCATCCTCGGCGCCATCTTGGTTTTTTTCAATATGTTAAATGAATCAGACTTCACTTGTGATTATCCAATTTGAATAAGACAAAACTGCAACATTTTGTTTTCATAACACATTTATGTTTAAATTTCTGAATATATATTTAATATACGTAAATGCTGATTTCTTAAAGACGTTTAAGCACACATCATGAGAACTTGAAAAGACTGAATCATGAGCCGATTTCGATTAACGTTAATTGTGAAGTCCCAATAGGGCTTTAGCAGTGTAAATAAGAGTGAATAGTCCCACCTTCGTCCTGACCCGGTCGTCGTCTTCTCTTCTTTCTTAATGGACGATCATATCCAAGCAAAATTTCGGGATGAGGATTTTCTGTCGTTGGTTGTCGGTCCAAAAAGTGGAAGGAGCATACGTTGACGTTACGGGGAGGAAATTTCAAATTAAGCGCTGCCAGCCATTGTCTTCTACTCTCGTCGTCGGACGGCATCTTGTGCAATTTAAATGGTCTAGGACACTGACAATCTGATCGTATTTTTGGCTTGTGTTCATAACACTCCTGATCGAGAAAGTTTTTCAGTTTTCTGTAGCTGTTGTGACAGCCTTTAACCGCACAACATTTCCCCGAGCCTCCACGATTTGCCATTACCGCTAAACGTCCTCTTGCTGATGACAATTACTAAACGGAAGTTCGAAGCATCCTACAGGAAGTCACTCGCCTCTATGGCGCCCTCTATGGAGAAGCGAAGAAAAAGGTCTATAGATTTAGGCTGTGCATTTAATCAAATTCGATTTACATGTGCATCTCGACATAAAGCCGGTTTCTTGATTAGCAGTAAATCGCCATCACCTGGTTTCAGATGGAGCGGCAGTTAATACACAGAGCCATAGTTCACTGACAAGCTATGCAATATTGCATTCATAATCAAAGGCGATTCGTCTGCGATTACAACCGCGATATGTCCTACCTTGTCAGTGAACTACAGCTCTGTGTATTAACTGCTGCTCTATCTGAGAACAGGTGATGGCAGTTTACTGCTAATCAAGAAACCGGCTTTACTGTCGAGATGCGCATGTTAATTTAATTGTATTCAATTAATTGCACAGCCTTACGATAGATGAGCAGGTTTTGCCACAGGTCACATTTTCTTTGTGCTGTGGTTTTCCAATAAAAAAAAAAAATATTTTAAATGAGTTTACCCAGAGTTTACAAATGTACAATGCGATTATGGATTGTGTATTGCATTAAACAGAATTAAATGACCCTCTTCTTACCATTTCAACCATAAAAAGCCCATTTAATTTGTTAGTTTTGAAAAAAATAGATTAATGCATTTGGTAAACTAACCTTAAGGGAATCTGCATTAAGTCTACAGTTTGGTTAATGATTTAGCTTAATCTAAAGAAAAACGTATTTGTTTTGAGAGCTTTTTGAGAAAGCAGCGCTAATGTTTAAATGTGAATCCCATGTGGAGGGTATCAGGGGAAGAATGTGGTTAAATGTATCAACACATGACTTGCAGCAGTAACATGCATCTCCTCTATGGACCGCACTGTTGTTGCTGTGCTTCAGATGAGATCGACTTTAAGAGATGTGCTCTGATTGGTTTCCTTTGCAGACAGATGGTTCAGCATTCATAGGTTGTGATCTGTTTTGCAATAGTCTGCAATGGTGAGGAAAACATAAACCCAAGCTGGTTGTGTAATTGCATAACTTGATCGGTGGAGTGTGGATTATCCTATCATTCAGTCAATATGATACTTGTCAAACACAATGTGAATTCAATCCTTTGTATAAGACAAATCTTCTTTATAGCATGTATAATGCTACTCTTAATACCACTGCTTGCGTAGTGGTGATAAATTAATTATAAATACAATATAATATAATAAATTATAAAAAAATCAGTTTTTCCTTTATCTGTGTGCTTTTATTTTTTTGTGGGTTTTCTAAGCACTCTAACTATTTGCCTCAGTGGACCATAAAACAAGTGATACAATTCCATTGACTTGAATTGAAGGAGGGACCAAATCACAAGATGTGCCCCAATAACCACCCTGAAAATCTCCGCAACCTTGTGCAAAACCCTCGATTACAACACCTTAGCAGCTGTATAGCTACACCTTGATAGACCACACAACATCTTGGCATTAAAGTGCCAAGTTTTTTTTTAGTCGCAACATCGAGAAATTAGGTCGCACGTACCTAATTTCTCAATGGTGCGACTAAAATAAATCTGAGGTCGCACAGCCATGAAAAAAAAAAACGTCTCAGACTCTGAAAGTCTCCCTGTGGTTCAACAACAGACACACATTAGCCCCATATCGTGGTCTAAACCAATCAGAGATAGTACGTGTGTTCATTTGAAAGTGTGTGTGCTGCTGCAGTCAGATGGAGAGAGAGAGGTGAGTAGTAGAGATGTGCGCAGTGTTACCAAATAAGCGAATTTGTCGCTAGATTTAGCGACTTTTCAGACCCCCCCTAGCAACGTTTTTTCCAAAAAAGCGACTAGTGACAAATCTAGCGACGACTTGGACAAACTTTAGCGAGTCTCTGTGATCGTTGGTACTGCCGCAACGGCGCGAGATCAGCGTGCACACAGCTCTTTCTCTGCATCTGCTCTGTTCAGTGAGCATCTGAGAGGAGCAGCACGTTCAGTTAAAAGAGATATTATTGCTTCTCTAAGGTTACATGCAAATACATACACACAGTGTGAATGAAGGGATATCTGATAAGAATCAGTGTAGAGGGGCCAAGTCTGGAAGATTTTGATGCTAGAAAGATCAAGAAGGCCAAACTAAAGGAGTTGGCCATCCGAGGGGCATTTGACTGCAATGGAGGATAGTCCAAAAGACATTGAGCCATGAGATGTTCAGTTTGACCCTTAAAACACTTAATTTAGATTTTTGTTTGTTTCATTTATCTTGAGAGTTTTTAAGTTTAAATCTCAGCTCAGTGAAGCACTTTAAACACTTTTTCAGTAAGTTACCTTTCTTGTAGAATTGTGCTTCAAATAAAGATCTTTATGTTGACTAGATTGTTAGTTAATCGTTTACTAGTCAATATTGCCTATATGAAAATTTGGGGTGCACATAACTTTAAGGTGCACCAGTGCAACCAGTTTAAAAAGTTAGTCTAGAGCCCTGATGTTTTGAGCTCATAAGCATTTAACGACTTTTCCCAGCCTCTCTGAAATGCTCAGATTACTATGACGTCTCTGACTTCATCTCTGAGTCATGAGTTAATTATGTTGTTCTGTAGACAAAGGGAAATTACCCTGCAGTGTGCTGCAACTAACGATTATTTTGATAATCGATTAGTTGGCCAGTTATTCTTTCGATTAATCAATTAAAAAAACATATTTTTTTATTTTATTGACAAAACACACTACTCCACATTCTTATGTCTTTCAAACAAATGTGCCAATTGAATGATACACATACAGTACTTTACAATTTATTAGACCACCTATCATAATAAAGAGAAAACACAAATATTTTAGGAATCTGTCGGGAAAAAAAATGGTCTAAAAATGTTAGTTGTTTATTGGGCAAATAACAAACTGAAACAACCAAATAGTATTAATTCCCACTATAACAAAAATGGCCTCCCATGCCTTGCAACAACTTGCATTCTTGCTGCCATTATGTACTTTTTGACTGTTGGGTAACTGAAAAAAACCCAAAATGAAGTGCTCTGCCTTTCTTTTATAGATAACAGCAATAATTATATTATAGCATTAGAAATAGTCTACTATTGTTACAAAAGAGCTTACGCATATTGGAGGACTAACCAATACAGAAAGCTAAAATAAAGACTTTTTCATCACCAATGCTGTTAGTTTAGAGCAGCAGTGGCTCAAACCTTACATAAATGTTTTAATAAATTTGTTAAGCACTGTAATAGTGAATATAGTTCAAATATCTATTCAAATTGTAAATAATAATAAAGATAAAGACAAATAAAACACAAACTCCGTATTAACCAACAGGTAAGAGTAATTTTCTGCAGGAACACTTTACTTTGATCACAGTCATGTATCATTTCTTTATCCTGTAACAAGGCGGCTATGAAGCGTCTGATATTTATATTCAGAATTACACACCGTTATCCCTTTACAGTTCATATCCTCATAAAATACTCGCACGGCATGTTGACTTAAGCCTTAATTTAACTTTCAACTTCAGCCCAATGGATATTTTTGCGCCGAATAGCCTTTTAATTGTCTCCCTCTGTGTTCCGTCTGTCTGACGCACGCGCCCGCCCGCCCGGCACTCATTCAGCATTTTAAACTTGACACGGGCTGTCAAATGCTCGCGTGAATCGGTGACATTTATAGATAAGGATATGACCATAAACTGAATGTTTTTGCACTGAGGACGCATCTGTCAAAGAGCCTGACAGGGCAAGCCATTACGCTAATGCATTAAAATAAATAATTCTCATGCTTTGGGCAGCTTGGATCACAGATGTAGCCTAGTTCTCCCGCAGCACTATTTTTAGATGCATTTTGTTGATAATGCTTTATTCAGTGCTGTAATTTGACGCAACCGGCTGAAGTTGGACGTGCACTGGGCAGACCAGACTAATCGATAATGACAATTGTTGTCGATGATTTTCATTATCGATAATAATTTATTTTATCGATTAGTTGTTGCAGCCCTAGATCTTACCCTGACCAAACACGCCTGAACAACCTAATCTAAGATAATTGAGAACAACATGCAATTTAGAGACAGGTGGGTTAAACTGGGAATGGTACTATACCAAACAAGTCTTCAGGACACTAGTCCTCCAGGACTGAAGTTAAAGAGCCCCATTTTAAACACTTGGTTAAAACACTTTTTTTTTTTTTTATACACTTAGTTGGTGGAGACTTCCCTGAAAGGTGAGATCACATTTAACCCCCACTGCGCCTACTACCTGTGGTTCGTCATGGACTTCTGTGATGGTGGAGACATGAATGCCTATCTCCTGTCCCGCAAACCCAGTCGCAAGACCAACACCAGCTTCATGCTGCAACTGGGCAGCGCTCTTGCCTTCCTGCATCGCAACCAGATCATCCACGAGACCTCAAACCCGACAACATTCTCATATCGCAAGGCAGAACCCCGGCCGGATTGCCTGAACCCACCCTGAAAGTGGCCGACTTTGGCCTCAGCAAGGTCTGCTCCTGTTCGGGCTTGAACCCCGAAGAACCGGCAAGTGTCAACAAGTGTTTCTTGTCCACAGCTTGTGGAACGGACTTCTACATGGCCCCCGAGGTCTGGGAGGGCCACTACACCGCAAAGGCTGATATTTTTGCTTTGGGGGTCATCATATGGGCCATGGTGGAACGGATTACATTTGTGGATGTAGAGACTCAGAAGGAGCTCTTAGGGAGCTACGTACAGCAGGGGGAGGATATAGTCCCGTTGGGGGAAGCTCTGTTGGAGAACAGATGGAGCTCCACATCCCGGCTTGGAAGAAGAGCATGAACGCTGGCATGAAGCAACTGATTCGGGAGATGCTGTCCGCCAATCCACAGGAGCGACCCGATGCCGTTGAGCTGGAGCTCAGGCTGGTTCGGATCGCATGCAGGGAACTCGATTGGGATACGTGAAAGGACAGCATCTTAGAGATGGGGTAAACTTCTAGCACAATGGGCTTGGAGCTTGCAGTGAGAACATATTGTTTGGCCTTGTGGTCGTCTTTTGTGATTGTCTGTGAAATCCATTGTCTGTAGGAGAGAGATCTCGAACCCTGCTTCTGGAGCGATACCATCCTGCAGACTTCAGCTCCAACCCTGCTCCCACACACCTACCTTTAATTTTGAAGTAACCCTGAACACTTTGAATAGCTGGTTCTGGTACGTTTGATTAGGGTTGAAGCTCTGCAGGATGGTAGCTCTGGGGTTGGACAATACCTGCTGTAAGGTTTCCCATTTGGGAGTCTTTTTTTAGGGAAATCCATTTAGGCTCCATTTGCTGACCCCACAATTACCTGTGCTGCAAAGTATAAACTTTGTTGAGGAATACGGCATAGGCTGATGGTGCCGTTTGGGACAAGGCCTTTGGAGTGGGTTTTTAGTGGGCGATTGCACTGGTTCTTTTTTTTTTTTATATTCTTATTATTTAGTACAACCAATTCATTGATTTATTAAACTGCCTTTAAGCTGTTAAATGCTTATTACTGTCTCACCTGTTAACAACCACATTGGGACTTTTATCAGCAGAGTCCAGATGGGCTTCGGGGGATTTCATTGATGGAAAAAAACATCAGAATAAATTTTCCATTGACTATAAACTACATTGACCCAGATAAACACAGGTCCACAGAATTGCCAGAACATTCCAGCACTAAGACATCGGATAGCATGTAGATTAGTGCTGGGCTAAAATATTTTGGCTTCATGACAAATTCAATATTTTTACTTTGGTGTCTGATTTATTTTCTTTACTCATGAATTGAAAGAAGGCATGCAAAAGTGATCTACTGGCATGATTTTAACGCCTAGAGAAATGGCGTTAGAATCAGAGTCGATTTTCATCATGTTTTGTCACTAACAACATAATGAATATATTGTATATATTCAAGTTAATGCCCCAGCCCTGATGTAGTTTTAATACAGCACAGCGAAAAGACTCATGGTGTCCACCTTTCTTGGGAACTCTTTAGTTGTCTATGAGAGTTACTCACCACACTAAGTTGCTAATTCAACTTGAAATGCAAAGTGGAAAACATTCAGCAAATAACTGCTTTAAAAAAAAAAATGTTAGTCACATTTTTATTTTGTTTTAATTTAGGAGCATTTTACAACATGATTATCTATTTTTCTGTGCTTCACACACACACAAGGGCTTCAGGGAGTTGCATTTCTATCACTCAATTTAAACATATTTTCTAAAAAAACCAACAAGGCAATAGTTTATATTTTGACAAGATATTCTGTAAATTATTCTGTAAAATTTGTCATCCTGCTGAACAGGTGAAATTAATAATCAGTGAATAGTATGCATTTTAATAAAGAAACATGAGTGCATTGAATATTAAGTTTCAAGGCACTTCAGACAGTATCTGATAAACTGACACATAAACAGACATATTCTGTCTTTACCTCTTGCTGAACACTGGTTTTGCCGCTAAAGGCAGTTGTGTGTATGTGTGAACTATGTGTGTCCATTTTGGCACGCCAGGTGTAAAGCGATTCGACATAAACTAAAGCCTTGATTTGGGGAGCTCAGTTTTCTTCTCTCTGGATTGTGGCTTAATTAAATCATATCAGATTCAAAAAGAGGCAAGCTGTCACTTTCAACAGAGTATAAAATTGGAATGAACAGTTACGTTCATGCCAGACAGGGTAAACCTGGATCAAAAGTTTTGAATGGTTAAATGAATGCAGTACACGCTGTGATTAGAAAATGGAATGGAATTTTCTTTCTGCCATGCTGGCAAACTTTACATTCTTTTGATGAATTTTGAAAGAGAAAATATTTTGATGAATGTGGGTATTCAAATTATTCCTGCTCCCTGTTGACTTGCATAGTATTTTTTCCTTATGAATGTCAATGGGGACCAACAGCTGTTTGGTTACCAACTTTCTCCAAATCTCTTTTCAGCAGAAGAAATACATTAAGTGAGGTTTGGAACTACATGTGAGGGAGTACATGTTGGAATATTTTGTTTGGGGTGAACCGTCCATTTAAGAGAATGTTGGTAATTTTAATCCTATGTCTATTGTTTTAAACAAAGTAACATAATTTGTACGTTCTGCTCTTTCAGACAACACAATGTCTCCATCTTATTTATCTATATAAGTTTAGCTGACTGATCGAAGAATTCACTTAAACGTTGACTTGAAATTCATATGTAAGACTGTGGCATTGTGCTGGAAGTGAGTTTACTAGAGATACTTTACACCTAATGATCCTCATATGAATACTCAGAACAAACAGCCTCGATTAAAAACTCGAAACCTCATGCACTGAGTTCACTGTTACTTGCGCACTATAACAAACACGAGTGTACTAATGCACGCAGCACCTCTCACCTTCAGGGAAAAGCATACAGGGAGTGTGAACAGATAAAAACTTGGGTGTTAACACACACACACACACACACACATCCGTAAGCTTCTGTGAGTCTGGGATCTCACGTCTTTTACGTGAGCAAGCAAGCCAAATTTAATCTCCACTTCACGGTGTCATTTTTTGCCTGAAATCCCAGAGTGCCGAATCTTACCGGTAATCCCTTCCGCCACGATCTCGACAGACTAAAGGCCCGTACACACCGGGACAAATTTTGCGCGTGTTATTCACCGACGTTTAACGCCTCGTGATTAAACAAAAGGCGCCAATGTGAGTGTGCACACCGACTCGAAAAACGCCACGCGTAAAAGCGTCATTTTTTTCTAAACGCCTTGGGTTCGTTTTTTTGGTTTGACGCACCGCGTCAAAAACTATCCGACCAATGAGATTGGCGCTTTTGCTCACGTGTCTGGAGCTGCTGAAGTTACAATAAAACACAACTTGGGGGCGCTCAAACACAAAACAGTCTTGCCGAGCACACATACGTAACGACGAAGAAGATATACGCCAAGTAGCGTCTACACTGCCGGCATCGGCGTTTTTTCTGGCGTTTTTCCTCATTCAACAGAACAATAATTTCTTCATCGCTGGAGCTGCTGCAGCTGGAGCTACTGGTGCTTGAAATATCCATGTTTTCTTTGTATGATTTTGACAAGCGCGTAAATACTTGCTCTCTTATTCTGAGTGACAAGCGAGTGTCAGAAGCGTAAAGTTGCGCAGCGCCACCTTGTGTACCGGGGTATTTCTGTTTTACATTAAGCGCCATCTAATGTCAGGGAATGAATTTGCATGTTCACTCGGCTCATCGTCAACGAAAATCTCTTGGGTGTGAACACAAAAAAACGCATTGAAAAACGCTGGCGAATAACGTACGCCGATATTCGTCCCGGTGTGTACGGGCCTTAATGCTAAGCCTGTTACGTTCCTGAGGAATTAGGCAAAGAGCGCATCCTCTAGGACAGAAACTGCCATTCAGGTCAACGTTTTGTATGATTTTACAGGCACTTCAGACACGAGCCCTCGTGGCAGCAGTACATCGGCCCATTTAAACACCGGACACGTCTTTCTCCTAAGTGACAGGCGAAGGCATTAATATTCAATGTTGTGTATACATACTTTTTTCACCTTGTCAAGTGGGGCATAATGTAAATGCCTGAGCCAGCAAAATTAATTTGTCTCAAATATGATTTTTTTCCCCTTTTGTGGAAGCTTTCTCTTCCAACTGTGGTTTTATGCAATAATCCATAATATCGCAATAAAATATGATAACAGGATTATTTTCAAACAACCACTACTTCCTAATCGCCCAAAATATTTTTTTTATTCTTCCTTTCCCTTTAGATTAACAATTTATGCATCGTTTTTAAATCCTATTTCCCTTATGAGCTCTTGATTAGGCCTTGTGTTTCCTGGAGTTCTCAAAGGATGGCTACATTTGCCTGACAAGCACTTAGTTGTGATGGTTAGAGATGCTTCTTTTTCAAGTATTGCTGTTTGTCAGTATTAATAAGAGAACTTCATGGATCTGTGTGTCTTGCTAGCGATGTGTTGTCAACTTAAGTGTTGAACTGCGCAGCCGTGAAGCCGTCATGCAGATAAATGTCATTGGAATGTTAGACCCGATGAAAACATTGTGGGGAGAAAAGCTACGTTCACGTCGCAGTTGCATGCGTCCCAAACCTGATTTGAGACCGATTCTGTTTTTGAATGAGTGTGAACCACAAAAAATCTCATTGAGTCTGACTAATACATAAGACCAAAAATATTTGGACACAAGTCAGTTAATGTATTTATATTACTGTATTAGAGGAAAAAGGCAAGTCTGTATATGCATATATATGTAAAATACAGACATTCAGAATTGTTTTTTAAAATGAGACTTAGGTGTCCACATACCTTTGGATGCTGTGACTTGCATTGAACAGTCATATAACAGAAGGTTTGAAAAGGTGTAGATTTATGATTGGAAGTGCAACATTTCATATTTATTTCCGTTCCAAAGTTTGGGGTCAGAAAGTAAAAAATACTGTACAAAGTATTGTGAAACATATTGTGAAATTATTACAATTGAATATATTTGAGAGCTGTTATAAAATTTATTTTGAAATGTAATGCATTTCTGTGATCAAAGCTGAATTTTCAGGATCGTTACTCCAGTCTTCAGTGTCAAATTATCCTTCAGAAATCATTCTAATTTGCTGCTCAAGAAACATTTGCTGAAACAAAATGTACTAACCCCATACTTTTAAACTGTTGTGTAATTTCCTAAATTAATTTAATATGATGATGATATCACAAGAAAACGTTAAGTTAGTATCTGGTATGAACCAGAATTTATTAAAACAATATGGCAACAACCTGATGAGTAGAAAATTGCGTTTGGGCGCTTTATTTTGCTTGGTACTTAAACCAAATAACTCAAATCTGTGTTATAGATGTACCTACTTGAAATTGACTTGAGTTTTCTCTTCCTCACTAATAAAAGATGACCCAAAATAATGTTTTCACTCAGCAAGTGTCTATGCTCTTCTGTACATACTGTACATGAGTGACTTATGATGGTTTGGATGATTGCTGTTTTTGTGTTGTGTGCTGGGCTGATGTTGTAAATAGCGTGCTGACATGATTACAGCCGTTCTGTGTGTTTCTGTGCGGTTTCAGTGTGTCTACTCATACGATGATCTGATATACTGATATGGAAGTTGAACGTGTTAACTGGGAGCACAACTGTGTTTTAATTTTGTTACAAAGAAAATCTGGTTTCAAAGAAGCACTACGAAATATTTCCCACAGTGCCATGCTCACAGATTTCTCTCGACAGCCTGACCTGATTTACGATCAACTACTGGGAAATTGGTGATGATGCACTGTGAAGAAATTGCATGTATTTCACTTTCTTTTTTATTTCACAGACATTTTGTGTTCTTGTAAAATACTTAGAGATACATTTAATGAGAGGGGATCTTCTAAGTGAATGTGTAATTTATTGTTTGGGTTGGCTTTATTAATAAAACTTTTACTTGAATCATGTGTTATTGATTTATTGAGAAATGCAGGGCAAGTCTCTGTGCTGGCCAATTGGGTTTTATTTCACCGCATACCAAGTGTTTATCAAGTGGAAGGACTGTTGTTAGCTTTTTGCAATTGAGAACAGAAATTATAGTCTCTTTATAGAGCCATTAATACAGTTAAGGGACTGTGTTTTGCTGTGCATTACTCAATATTTTACCACTAGAGTATTTAAAATAGAGTATCACAGATAAAACATGGCTGTTCAATTGTAAATCGTATTCTTTTATTTATAAAATGGAATCTATTTGGCTTAAATTTTGCCATATGGTAACGATGCCGCAGCAATAAAACTTAATATTAAAGTGTTTTGATCAATTCTCTCTTTGTGTAATGCATTCTACCACATGCAATTGTGTTATGAGTAATTACCATTGTTATTAAACCTTTCTAAACAAATTCTAACTTCTGTAATCTGTTAATAATAATCAATTATGTTTTAATTGATTATTTAATTAAGAATTATTTAATTAAGAATTTAATGAAGAATTATTTAATTAAGAATTCACTATCAATTAAGAATAAACATAATAGCAATTATATTTGTGTGAAGTCCCAATAGTTTTCCCTTTATTGTTTGCTATACAATATATTTAACTTCAATTATATAGAGATATTAAACATCTTAAAGGGATAGTTCACCCAGAAATAAAAAATCATCATGTTCCAAAACTATAAACGATATTTTATAAACTTAAGAAGATATTGTAAGATATTAGACTAGTGACAGAATGTTAATTTTTTGTGAACTATTTATTTAATGCTTAGAAATGTGTTGAATAGCACAATCTGAATGCAGTTCTTTAGGGGAGGGGGGATCAAATGATATGTGACTTGCAGCATTATTACTGGTTTTCAAATGCCTTTTCAATAATAATAGTGCAATACAGGTTTTTGAATAATTAAAGATACTCGAGCAATTAATGGTAAAGCTTCCAAGGCAACACCTGAGAGAGTCAATGGCAAATGTTTTGATGACAAACCTGAATATATTCACTCATAGTTCACTTAAGTAATGATGCCATGGATTTAATGATAATTTTTATTGTGGTAAGCCTGCTCTATTGCAGGTTCAGTAACAAACCAAGTAAAAAAAAAAAAAAACGGGAGCAGCAGGATCTTTGACCTTACTAGACTTTTGGAAATGTTCTGTTCTAAATTTAGTAATAATTGTTTGTTTTTGTAAACAAAGCAAAGCTTAGCATCAAATGTGATGCTAAGCCCCGAAAAGCTGACAAATCATATATTTTGTAAAGTGTCATTTTTTGGAGGTGTACAATATTTGGAGTGTTTTGAAAAGTAGGCCTTACAGTCTTTTAACGGGACCCCAAATAACCTTGGTAGGATGCCTAAAATAATAATACAAAAATCAGAGGAATGATAAGGCCAATTATTTCACTGCAAGATGCCATGTCAGTCTCAGTGGAATGGAAAGTATGCTCTACAAAACTGAATAGACTGAATAGCTGTCCGACAAATTCCAAATCTTGTTATTGGAGGTATTAATATCACGGTTATCAGAGGTGGAAAGTAACAAATTACATTTACTCGCGTTACTGTAATTGAGTAGCTTTTTTGTGTACTTGTACTTTTTGAAGTATTTTTTTTTATTTGTAATTTTACTTTTACTTAAGTATATTTTGTGTGAAGTATTGTACTTCGCTACATTTTAAAACATATTAATTACTGAGTAAAAAAAATCGCTCCGTGGAAACAACTGCAGTAAATAATGGGCAGAAGAAGAAACTGGTGCTAAAATCACAAGAGAGATGCAGACGGACAAGACAGGCGTTATTGGCGCAGACCCAGCTGAAAACCAAACCCAGTCGTACTCTGCTGAAGTTGAACTCAAAGGAATGAAGTGAACCCCTGGCCATATTCATGCTCTATTATGCAGTGTAAGCTGTGTTTGCCTCGGGAGACCGAACTAGCAGCTTATAACATCTCGACATCAACCCTTCACAATCATGTAGAGGTAACATAAGGTAAATAATTGCATCGTTGCATTAGTGGTTAAAATGAAGCTTTAACAGTTTAACAAAAGGTTTTGCACAAATGAGCCAAAAAAACAGTGGTGCAGGGTGTGCAATATCGTCTGCGATAATATAGTAATTGTTGTTTTAATGATGTGCGATTTGACATTATCAGTATTTTGCCAAAAACAAAACAAAACACTCTAAACAGTGTGCCGTGAAATCTAGTAGATTAGACTAGTCCGCGTGCATTTGGAGTGCTTTTTTTCACTGCGTGATTCAGTCTGTTAAAATGCGTTTAGAATGATCACAAAATTGAAGATATAGAAGCAGAAAATGTAAATATTTATATAATTTAATATAGTAAGTCAACATCACATGAAGAATGCCGTTTTTCTCCAGAAATCACCATGATTACATAGGCCTGTAGTTTTTCTGTTTACAACAGTACAAAAAACAAGAAGTTAATTAAGAGACTTATGTTTTAGACACCATATTGCCTGTTTTTGCTCTATTTCGACAACAAAAATAATTCCAAACATAGCCACCATACACAGTTTTGCATCTCTGACTCTGAGCAATGATGGTGTTTTGTTCCTGAATGAATTAACCGTTTAAATGATTCTGTTCAATCGCAATGATTCACTTATCAGTAACTTGCTGACACCTACTGGTGGTTCTAATTTAACATTTAAAGAATCTTTGTTTTTTTTAGTTTTTTTGAATTTCAAATGAATATTTAACATTTGTGACCCTGGCCTGGAGCACAAACCCAGTTTTAAGTTGCTGGGGTATATTTGTAGCAATAGCCAACAATACATTGTATGGGTTAAAATTATATTTTTTTATTTTATGCCAAAAATCATTAGCATATCAAGTAAAGATCATGTTCCATTAATATATTTTGTAAATTTCCTACTGTAAATATATCAGATGATGTATAAATCGCAATTTAGGAAAATGGACCCTTATGGTTTTGTGGTTCAGGGTCACATTTTATGTCTTATTTATCAAAACATTATTTCTGCATTTGTAACAGCAGGCTAAATGCATTCATTTCAGTGTGTAAATACATCTATGCCACTTCAGATGAAGCTTCTGCATTTCCTCTGCATTGCAAAGATGAATTTCGTTGATACTGATTTAATTTGCCTGGTAACAGCCCAAATGTCTTATTATTCTAATTAACTGATTCCTTTAATTAAAAACACCTAATTTGAGATTTATAGGCCTATCCCAGGGGTGTCAAACTCAGCTCCTGGAGGGCCGCAGCCCTAAAGAGTTTAGTTCCAACCCTGCTCCAATACACACACCATGTAGTTTTCAAATAAGCCTAAATGATTAGTTTAGCTGGATCAGATGTGTTTAATTAGGGTAATATCTACACTGTGTAGGGCTGTGGCCCTCCAGGAACTGAGTTTGACATCCTTGGTCTATCCCATTGTTTCCTCCCTCCCATTGTTAAAATGTAACTAAGTAATTTTTACTCTGAGTAAATTTTAAATTAGCTACTTTTTACTTTTACTCGAGTAGATTTTTAGACTGGTACTTTTACTTGTACTTAAGTAAAATTTCATTAATGTAATGGTACTTTTACTTGAGTAGAATATTTTTGTACTCTTTCCACCTCTGATGGTTATTAAGTGTTATAACTCACAAATTAGAACATGTCTTACACAAGATGTCAGCTGTTACCCAAAAGCATCCATAAAGTGGAAACAATTCTTCGTACCTTCCACTGAGAAAATAACGGTTGGCAACTAATACATGTTTACTGCCAAATAAGGCAAAGGAAATACATTTTAATATTGCATAGATGCTATCCCTGTAACACATTTATTAACAAGTTTACAAAAGATGTCGCACCAAAATGTAGATTCTCTATGGGGTTCAGGTTTGTTGAGTTTGCTGGCCAGTCAAGCACACCAACACCATGGTCATTTAACCAACTTTTGGTGCTTTTGGCAATGTGGGCAGGTGCCAAATCCTGCTGGAAAATTAAACCAGCATCTTTAAAAAGCTAGTCAGCAGAAGGAAGCATGAAGTGCTCCAAAATGTATTGGTAAACGGGTGCATTGACGTTGGTTTAAAAAATAACAAAATGGACCAACACCAGCAGATGACATTGCATCCCAAATCATCACAGACTGTGGAAACTTAACACTGGACTTCAAGCAACTTGGGCTATGAGCTTCTCCACCCTTCCTCCAGACTCTAGGACCTTGGTTTCCAAATTAAATACAAAACTTGCTCTCATCTGAAAAGAGGACTTTGGACTGGGCAACAGTCCAGTTCTTCTCCTTAGTCCAGGTAAAATGCCTCTGACGACAACTGTAGCCAAATTCCTTGACACGTCTGTGTGTGGTGGCTCTTGATGCCTTGACCCCAGCCTCAGTCCATTCCTTGTGAAGTTCACCCAAATTCTTGAATCGATTTTGCTTGACAATCCTCGTAAGACTGCGGTTCTCTCGGTTGGTTGTGCATCTTTTTCTTCCACACTTTTTCCTTCCGCTCAACTTTCTGTTAACATGCTTGCATACAGCACTGTGAACAGCCAGCTTCTTTGGCAATGAATGCTTGTGGCTTGCCCTCCTTGTGAAGGGTGTCAATGATTGTCTTCTCGACAACTGTCAGATCAGGAGTCTTCCCCATGATTGTGTATCCTAGTAAACCAAACTCAGAGACCATTTTGAAGGCTCAGGAAACCTTTGCAGGTGTTTTGAGCTGATTAGCTGATTGGCATGTCACCATATTCTAATTTGTTGAGATTGGTGGGTTTTTGTTAAATGTGAGCCAAAATCATCACAATTAAAAGAACCAAAGACTTAAACTACTTCAATCTGTGTGCATTGAATTTATTTAATACACAAGTTTCACAATTTGAGTTGAATTACTGAAACAAATGAACTTTTCCACGACATTCTAATTTATGGAGATGCACCTGTATTTTAAGGCTCATTGATTTAAATTACTAGAAATAAGACATTTATAAAAACGTCTGTCATATAAAAAAGATTTATTTGAAGATGTAATATTTTATCCTCCATGATGTATTTTTGTAATATGTATTTGTTGACGTTAAGTATCACTGTATATTTGTTTTTGAAAGAGAGAAAAAAAAACTCACTGCATAGATCAAATTATCATCTTGGAGTATAGGAAATAATTTTTTTAATGAATTAATGAATTTTACAAAAACATAGACTCAGTCAAAAAGTCCATAAGCTGCATGAGGTGTCAAAAGAGCGAACTACAAATCCCACAATCCTCAGCGAGATTTGGTAATATTTACCCAGTATTCCCCGCGACTATGCAAAATGGCGGCGAATGCGATCACAGACACAGCTGCCTTTGACTGCCCATCATGGTAAGATGAGAAATTAAGTGTATCATCATTGCAATTAAAAATAAAAGCCCTGCATAAATGTGTTTGGAGCGGATGCTTGGATTATGACTGCCATGAATAAAAACAGTGCAACTCAGTCCTGTATGAGGCGCGGACAGTAACTCGTTACACAGCAGCAGATCAATCCACTCTGCATGCCTGCATTAAAAACCTGACTTTATTATTATTCCCTTGGAATAATATGTATATTATAGGAAAGTTTGGGTTGTGATAAAGCGATTCCTGTGTTTAGTGTTGAATGAAGTCTTAGATTTCATATAAACATACAGACTAATCAGCTTTTATTCCACTTAAATAGTATCGTTTGTTATGATCTATATACAGTTCTAGTCAATCTTTTAAATAAATGCACACCTGCATTTGTGCATAGATTGTGTAAAAGAATTACACTGTAAATATGAAAGGTTTAGGTGAATTAATTAATTTAGTCACATTGATTGTTAATTTAATCTCAGGGCAGGGAAACCTCCACCTGGAGGTGGTTAAAGGAGACAAATTAATAGAGGTACGACTGCGTTCTAGATATGAGCAGTAATGGAAATATAATGATGATTTGTGAACTTTGACCTGGTGGACTTGTTCTCCTTTATATAAATATAAATTCTGAGACTATAAGAGTTGGATAGTAAACAAGGTTCCATCCATAATCATTCATTAAGGCCTTTCGCAGCGCAAGCGCCGATCTAAACGGTGTCTAACATGCCGTCTTTCTGTGCAAAAGCAGATGTAAACTTGGCATTACAGGGTCGTGCCCTCTGTCAGTGCAGACCGCCAAGCTGCCCGGTCTTCCGCAATGTGATGCCATCGATCAGGGTTGATATTAAAGACATTCATGTCCCGCTTGACGACATCCTTAAAGCGGAGCTTGGGCTGGCCACGAGGGCGGTGTCCAACAGCTAACTCCCCATGGAAGATGGACTTTGGGAGACGTTCATCCGGCATACGGTGCACATGGCCGATCCATCTGAGACATCTCCTCCGGATCGCGGTGTACATGTCACTGCTGTTAGTGAGCTTCAGCACGGTGGTGTTCGGGACCCGATCCTGCCATGACAGGCCAAGGATATGGCATAGACAACGGAAGTGAAAAGCATTAAGCTTGTGCTCCTCCCGTCGGTATGTAGGCCATATGCTTCCATATAGCAGAACGGAGAGCACACAGGATTCATATATGCGCACCTTTACTTTGAGAGAAAGGTGGCTGTTATTCCAAACACAAGACTGAAGGTTTCTCTTTTTTTTCTCTTTTTTTACCATATATATGCTCTTGTGTTGTGTTACTTTATAGAATTTTTTTTTTTATTCTTTTGCACTGTCCACTGAGCGGACCTGATTTGATTTACATTTCACTTCTAATTATACCCTGTATAATTTATTATGTGACAAATAAAGAAACCTTGAACCTTGAACCAAAAGTTGTTGAGGCACGACAGATCCTGGTATTCAGTTCAGCATCAAGGCTGTTGTTTGCTGTCAGGGTTGAGCCAAGATAGACAAATTTCTCAACAACCGACAGCACTGTGCCATTGATGGTGACGTGAGGGGGAGCAGGAACAATCTTAGCCATCACCACTGTCTTACCGAGGCTTATGGTGAGTCCGAACTCTGTCCAGGCAACGGCAAAATAATTGTACATCTCCTGAATTTCTTGTTCAGTGTGAGCCACGAAGGCAGCGTCGTCTGCGTAGAGCAAATCGAGCACAAGGACGCGCTTCACCCTGGTTCTGGCCCTCAGACGAGCCAGGCTGAAGAATTTGCCATCACACTTAGTGTGCAGCAGAACCCCACCCGGATCCGGAAACGCCCCTCGCAGCACAGCCAAGAAATATATGCCAAATAAGGTGGGAGCATAAAATTGGATGATGGTCGTCTGGATAACCACACCAGAAAATGGTGTAGTTCCTTTAGTGCACTAAACCACTACAGCAGTAGCAGCAATATCTACTCTGAGACGAGCTAGTTCATAGTCAATGACGGCTGATTTCCGAGGAGCACTGTTGAGGTCGGAGTGCACTTCTGATGTTCCAGCCTGCCAATGTCAAAGAAGAAGAGGCAGTCGCAGAATGTCAACCTGACCACGCCTGCCTTATATGCGTGTCCTGCCGAGCAACGACAGCCCTTGAGTGCAAGGGCTCCCGATTTGCCAGTCGCTGAATATGTATATGACTTTCCATGCATGCTATAGCACCGAGTGCCAGGGCAGAGTGCAGAAGATGGCTGTTTGCCCAGGATAGCCGCCTTCCTCTGGGTCCTGCACCACTAAATCCGACGGAGTGCAAAGCACGACAGGTCAAGAGCAATGCAGGATTGTTCATTGTTTAAAATATGTGGAACATGGGTTAAATGCCTTCTTAAGGGGATCTGTTACCCAAAATTAAAATGTCATTCAACAACAGTAAAGCTGACTTTTTTCTGTGAACCATAAAATATATATATTGTCAGCAAGGGCCGGGAGCAGAGTAGCAGAGTTTGCAAGGAACCAATCCGGCTGTTTCCTTCTACAAAGGCTGAAGACCTCAGATACAGGCTCCGTCATGGAACCTCTCAGCTTGGCCCAGGTGTTTTCAGGAGTGTCATCAACTCTGAAGTGAAGGCCTTCCATACGCGCACAGAATCTTGCCACGTATTCATGATTCCATATCAGCTCAGTGTTTAGCTTTGGAGTGGGCTTTGAAGTGGCACTGTGAATCTTCTTTGAGGTGAATTTTAGAGTGCAGCGGACAAGGGCGTGGTCGGTGTCACAGTCTGCAGAGTGTATGCTCTGCACATTGTAAGGCCCGGCTCGATCGACCCAATGACGGCAGTCGTTCAGCGGGTGAAGGGCTTTGCGTATTACAGTCTTTCCTTTTCACGACACAACAAGAACATTAAAATGGAACACTTTTTCTTATATATTTTGTCTCGTTATTTCATCTGACTCCATAAATGAAAAGGTTTTAATGATATCTGTGCATCATTAAAATATGAACGAATGATTGATTATTCTTATCAGCTCTTTTTTAATACTTTACCCGCCCAGATGTAGGGAAACTATATCGCTCAGAGGCCCTGTTTTTCACAGGTCTCACGGACACAATCTCGTCAGGCCCGGTCATCAATCAGAGGTAAATTATGGTTATGTATCTAAGATTTGCCGTAAATTCACACGTACACAATCAGAGACATCGAATAACCCCCTTGGAGCCCCCTCAGAACTTTAGTTCAATCGTTTACTTCAGTAAAGGGTTTTGGCCACTATCAGATATGTTAGCAGATCAATGTACCACACTCGTAATAGCTTTAGATTGGTCAAATCCTTGTTTAAAGTAACATTAAATCAAAAGTCAGAGGTATGGGCGTACCCGAGTTTAGTCTGATCAGACGGCGTTCGCCGTCCCTAAATGGAATTAACCCGCCCCTGCATCCAAGTACACTTAAAAGATGCCGGATATTAGCCGTCGCTAAAACTGACGCAGGCTTGCGGAAATATACGGATCCGCTAGTCTAATAGGGAGAAAGCAATCTTTAGAGGCAGTTAGAATAGAATCAAACGTTACAATTTATTGACCAGGTAATCGAAGCAATAATTCAAAACTCCAATGTTACAAGAATAGAATCATCAGTTAACCATACCTGGAAATGAAACTACACACAATTGATCTGTGTGGGCAATCAACCTACTGACGCCCAGAACTTTGTGTCCCCTTTCCTTATATACCCAGATAATTCAATAACCCACCAAATGGTGGTATCTTTGTTATTATGATTAGACTTTAGAATTTGCAACCAAATGGCTTCTTGAGATCCTGTGGCAGAGAATGCTTATTTACATACAGGAGGTGTTTTGAATAGAAGATCACGGGGAGGGCACACCTTTAAGTTGTGCACTACATTTCTCATACTTTAGAACTTCTTTTAGCTTTTCATTATGATTGGGAGAATGAGACCATTTTACCAGGCGCACTGAGACATTTCAAATGATATCAAACATGTATGGTTACTTTTTGTACATATTACATTGCATGGGTTTTCAGTGGGCTCTAGGTGGGGAGGAGAAGGGGAAAGATGACGAGACCGTAAGTCCAGGGTGTGAACCCCCCGGTGTGTTGCGTCTTGGATGCTGTTGTTATATATGCAAGAGATAGTTCCTGTTGATTCTTAGGAGAGGCCTTTTGTCCTCTCGAGGGGGGGGGGGGGGGGGCAGACATACTGGCACCAGGCTTACAACATATATATATATATATATATATATATATCCCTAACAATACACATACCTCGGGCCGACATCGACCCGATGTACAAAATTCCATCGGCTCGATGTCGCTCAGGGAGCGTTTGCTAATCGGGAATACGTTGCTGCGACGTAAGCCTTTGATTGGAAATGCCCTCCGGCCGATGTTGGGACAATGCAGCTGTAAATCCTGGCCGCTCTGCGTGGACACGGTTCACCAGCGTTTTGCTCATCATTACGGACCACCCGCGGCTGCCGTCTCTGGTTTATAATAAAACAATACGAACCACTCTCAAGAACAGTTGCAACTTTATCCCCGGTTTCACAGACAAGGCTTAAGCCTAGTCCTAGACTAAAATGTAAGTCTGAGCTGTTTGAACTGAAATAAACTTGCACTGACTGATCTTAAAATATATCAGTGCATTTGTTTTGTCTCAAAATGCACACAAGCAATGTTTTTCCTAACCATGTTTATAAAGATTACTTAAATGTCCTATTTGAACTATGGCCTAATCCTGGCTTAGTCTAAGCCCTGTCCGTGAAACCGGGCCTATGAATATTTTCATTTAACACATTACAAAAACAAATACATTTACCAGATGCTTTGATCAAAAGTGGATAATTCATGATTATTTGTACTCTTTTGAAAATTAACCATGAGTTTACTACAGGATTTGCAGTAAAACCATAGTAAAAACTAAATCAACCATTTACTGCAATCACCATGGTTTAACTGTGACTGTTGCTGTAAAACCATAGTAACTACAAAAAGTACCTTTACTACAGCATTTGCAGTAAAACCAGTTACAACATTTACCATGATTTCAAAAACTATGGTTACTAAGTCATGGTTGCCACAGCTTTACTTAAGTATTACTACAAAATAATACGCCATCAAAACCATGGTATTGAAAAAAAAAAACATGGTTGCTACAATCATGCGTGATACAGTTTTACTATAGTAAAACCATGGTTAAATGTTGTATAAATATAAGCACTTTTCACAATACTTATTTAAAATGAGGTTAACAGAAAATGCATGTTTGAAGGTTACAGTTTAAAAACATAATTTCATCAGCCAGAGGTGACTGAGACTCACTGGGGAAGACCCTCTTCTGGCAACAAAATAATGTTCATATAACAGCAGTTTATAATACAAGTCATGTGTTCCTGTCAGAATCGAAGGCTATCTTCATGGCAAAAACTGAGTTACAATAATACACTAGTTACTAAAACACAAAATAAAAACCAGGCAAACAATAATTAAGCAGTTAAAATGTTTTACATTTCATGATACAAATTATAAAATATTTTCTGATAAAGTCTATAGTTTTGTGTTCAGTTAAACACTATACTTCAACATTATTAAAGAAGAGTAAGTTAAACCATTTTCAATCCATTTTGTATTGTTACAGTCTTGGTAATATGTAAAAGAAAAATGTATATTCTTGGTCTGAGATAACCAGTTTATTTGTCTGCAAAACTGATGCAAAATGCATTTGCAGATATTAGAGACCAGTGTTGGGGGTAACGCATTACAAGTAACATGAATTACTTAATAATATTACTTTTTTCAAGTAACTAGTAAAGTAACACATTACTTTTTAATTTACTAGAAATTTTTACTAGTTACTTTTTTCCATTTATTGACTGCGCTGTGTGAACATGATTTTATTGTAGTTCTAATCTAGAATAAATGTGAATGTGCATTAATTCATCTCACGCGCAAAAAACAGATTCAGTATTCATCAAAATGAATTAAAACAGTGAAAGGCAAAATCAGAATCTGACGCAAACCTACAATAATTAAATATGTTAACAACACAAATATATCTAATCTCATTTTATTAACCAATGTGTTTGCTGCTGACCTTTGATGATCCAGTTTAACCATACTAATAAGCAAAAATTACTTTAGATAAACTAACAATTGTGCTTCGTTGTTTTTTTTATTGCTGAAGTGTGTTGAACTTCTTTTTCTGCGTTCTACTGTACAGATGTGAATTTATTTTCCTTCAGTCTGAGGTTTATTCATTACACTTTTTGGTGTGAAAGTGCTTTTACATTTGTTATAAATAGAACTTATTGTATTAAAAACAAACAATCAAGCCCTGCTCATATTTAAAAAGTAATTTAATGTAATGTAACGCATTACTTTCCATTAAAAGTAACTAAGTAACTTAATTAGTTACTTTTTTAGGGAGTAACGCAATATTGTAATGTATTACTATTAAAAGTAACTTTCCCCAACACTATTAGAGATGTTGCAATAATACAAAGCATGTTGAAAATCGTTAAATTTAAACTTATAGACAATATCAGGATAATATTAGTTTTTTGTGTCCAATTTTTTGTGTGTCCATGTACAGTTTTCGTCATCTGAAGTCTGTACAAGTGAGGCTGGATCCAAACTGGAGCTTGCGTAATCTCTAGTAACATTGGGATGGGCATCCTGAGAAAGAAACAGGAAAACAAAAGAAAGTTTAGCATAGCTGCTGTTCATATTTCAGACAAAAGATTGTCATTATAACTGGAGTGCAAGGTTATCAGATGTGTTGTTTGAATACTTGGCTAAAACATGTATTTTAATCTATTTTAAACTAAAAGATTGTGTCTGAGCCCCAACTAATATTAGGAAAGCTATTTCAAAGTAAAATAACAAAAAGCCCAACTTCCTTTAGTGGACTTTGATAAATCCTTGTTATTAGAATTGTTTGAGCTCACTATATATTTCTATATATATATCTGGTTTAATCACATGAAACACTTCACCTACAAGTAATATCCTAGAACACTGTCTAACACTTGATGGCTGCTCTCTCGATTCTTCATCATCAGTCAGGAACCTAGGTGTGCTATTTGATAGCAATCTCTCCTTTGACAGCCACGTTTCTAGCATTTGTAAAAAAACTTTTATCGCATTATAGTCCTCCACGTCCGCTACGATCTCAAAACTCTGGCCATTCGATAATACCTAGAATATCAAAATCAACTGCTGGCGGCAGATCCTTTTTCTATTTAGCGCCCAAACTCTGGAACAATCTACCTAACACAGTTCGGGAGGCAGACACACTCTGTCAGTTTAAATTTAGATTAAAGACCCATCTCTTTAAGCTGGTGTACACTTAACACAATAATACACTTCTAATATTCAAATTCGTTAAAGGATTGTTAGCGTGCATTAATTAGGTCAACCTGAACTGGGAACACTTCCTATATAACACAAGGTTCAAGGGTTCAAGGTTTGTTTATTCGTCACATACTATATTATACAGGGTATAATCAGAAGTGAAATGTAAATCAAGTCAGGTCTGCTCAGTGGACAGTGCAAAAAATAAAACAATAAAAATTAAATAAAAATAACACAACACAAGAGCATATATATAAATATATGTGAAAAAAAGAAGAGAAATAAAGAGTAAAATGTGCAATAGAATAAAAAGTGCAAAACAAATAAGATGTGCAAAACAGTATACTGGGACTTAATAAATTGTAATATGAACAGGGATGTGCAAACGGGTTGTACCGGGTATGTACACATAGCAGCAATACGGATGATGAGAATATGGGTCTTGTAAGTGTTTATGAGACTGGGTTTGTGTTAAGGAGCCTGATGGCCTGAGGGAAGAAGCTCCTCCTCAGTCTCTCAGTTTTTGCCATCATGCTCCTGAAGCGCTTGCCAGATGGTAAACAGAAAAGATGATTACCGGGGTGATTTGAGTCTTTGAGGATTTTAGCAGCTCTGCTTTTGCAGTGTTTGAGGTAGATGTCCTGCAGAGAGGGGAGAGCAGACCCTGAGATGCGCTCAGCTAAGCGCACGACTCTCTGTAGAGCTTTGCAGTCCTGATTTGTGGCGTTACTATACCACACTGAGATGCACTGAGTCAGTACACTTTACATGGCCCCTGAATAGAAAGTTTTCAGGATTGCTGGTGAGACCCTGAATTTCCACAGCTGTCGCAGATGGTACAGTCTATGCCTGGCTTTCTTAACCTGAGTCTGAATGTGTGTAGTCCATGTCAGTTCCTCGGAGATGTTTACACCGAGGTACTTGAAGCTGCTCACCCTCTGTACACACGATGTACTTGTTACATCGTAAGAAGAATGACATCTACGCTAATATTAGTATTTTGCTTTCTTATTCCGAGGTCACCGTAGCCACCTACGGTGGATCCAGTCCTTATCCAGCCCAGATGATCACTGCAGTCAACAGATCCAGTCCGTATCCAGATCAGATGGTGGATCATCACCTAGAGATGACCTCTACAGCTCTGAATGTCAGTGGAGACCAGGGCACCTAGATGAGCCCCAGAGACAGATATCCAGTGAGGACCTCGTCACCTAGACAGCCATCGGGAAAAGACCACTGGAACCAGTGGAGCCCTTACACTCTGCTTTGCTGCAGTTGGAACAAACTACTGGTTCGTCTTGCCAGAGGGGAACTGGCCCCCCCGACTGAGCCTGGTTTCTCCCAAGGTTTTTTGCTCCGTTCTGTCACCGATGGAGTTTTGGTTTCTTGCCGTTGTCGCCTCTCGCTTGCTTAGTTGGGGACACTTCATTTCCAGCGATATCACCGACTTGATTGCACAAATACTATTTAAACTGAACTGAGCTGGACAATGACATCACTGAATTCAATAATGAAATGCCTTTAACTAAAAAATGTTCCTATTTTGATATTGTGCAGTTGCTTTGACACAAGTTGTATTGTTAAAAGCGCTATATAAATAAAGGTGACTTGACCTATGAATAAACAAAAATCGGCACACTGCCACTAATGCTCTCAAAAAAAACAGTTTATTGATAGTGTTTCATGAGATTCCTTAGTAAATGTATTATTTGTCCTCATTATTTGGGGAACAGGCAGTCTCTTTAGAATGGACTACACATGCCACAGTATCATTTAAGTGGGTGGAACATCATATTTGTAATTTACACTACCTTTCAGAAGTTTGGGGTCAGTAAGATTTGAAAGAAGTCTCTTCTGCTCACCAAGGCTGCATTTATTTGATAAAAATGAAATAAAAACAGTAATATTATGAAATATTATTACAGTTTTCTATGTGAATATATTGTGCAATTAAATTTATTTCTGTGATCAAAGCAGAACATTTATTATTCCAGCCTTCATTGTCACATGACCCTTCAGACATATTCTGATATGCTGCTCAAGAAACATTTCTGATTATTATCAATGTCTTATTATCAATTATAAAAAGTTAGAGCAAACATTTCTGTTTCAAATAAAGCTGAACTTAAAACTTTATTCATTAAAGAATCCTGAAAAATGAACCGGCACAGCTGTTTTCAACACTGATAATAATCAGAAAGGTATCTTCAGAAGCAAATTAGAATTCTGAATCATCACAGGAATAAATTACTTCCCTAAATATATTCAAATAGAAAACAGTTATTTTAAATTGTATTAATTTAAAACATTAAACTGTGGTGGGCATAAGAGACTTTTAAAACCATTAAAAAAAAAGAAATCATACCAACCCACACTTATGATATGGTTGTGTATGTTTGAGATTTTACTTACAAGTGCTGTGGTTTATAGCATCTTGGAGATGTTGTCTGACAGAAGGTTCACTCTACTGGGGTGCAGTAAGCCATCATCAAATTTACATTTATGCATTTAGCAGACACTTTTATCCAAAGCGAATTACAGTGCATTCAGGCTATACATTTTTATCAATATGTGAGTTCCATGGGAATTGAACCTACAACCTTTTGCGCTGCTAAAGCAATGCTCTACCACTGAGCCACAGGAACACATCACTGAAGGATCTATGAACAAAACAAGCAATTTGACACAGCGCAAACAATATTTAGAATGCAGTTCCAGGTTTACTAGAAGAAAACGAGCTAGAATAGAGGTAAAATGCAGATAAAAGAAAGAATAATATAATAACATATACATAATATACAACTAATACTACTACTAATAATATGATCTTAAGATAACAGAATCTATGTTTTTAGTTGTAGGTCGAGTGTCACTTAGGTTTTGACGGTTTTAAGGCCTTAAAATTGGTGAAATATATTCTGAAAAATGCCTATTAATGCATTTCATGAGCTTCATCAGTTCACCTGTATTTATAAGTCAGTAGCTCCCTTCAGAAATGTAGAAATCTAGGAGCATCCCTTCAGCTCTGTAGAGTTTCTTTCTGTTCTTCTAAAATCACAGAACTATTTTAAAAACACGGCAAAAAAGCAGTTAGGACTTCTCTTTAATAATCCGCTTTAACATTTCCCGTTAGAGAATTTGCTGGAAACGCATTAAGGCATTAACATTCATTTAAAAAATTGTTACCGTGACCGTAAGCTAAACAAGTTAGTAGGAAATTAGCCACAGTCTCTTCACCTGTGCTGTAGCACACAGAGTGCATTTAAAGTGTCACAGAATTAACAACGCAGTATTTTTTCTAATTTAGCTGAAGCGAAATCTTACCTGAAAGCCACAGATGTTGCTGTAGTCTCTTCTCTCTCTGAGTTGCTAATAACTGGGCTTGCGCAAACAGGTAATCGCGGCATCGGCCTGCGGTTGTGAAACCGACTCAGGCCGACGATTGATGAGCTGCAAAACAGAGCACTGACCGAATTATATCGGCCTACGTCTGGCCGATGTTTTTTAGATGTTTCAGGTAATGACCATTACATCAGGTAAGGTTTCGATATTGGGCCGACGTCGGCCAGACTTACGTGCGCATACGTACGTTACGTATATATATATATATATATATATATATACAGTATGTGTATGTATGTATGTATGTATGTTTGTATGTATATATGTATGTATGTATTAGGGTGTGCATGAATAGTCGAATATTCGGTCTGTAATTATTATTCGAACAATAAAAACACTATTCGAATTTTACTGTGTTAATTTGCTGGCCATAAATGCAGGGAATCCATGATAAGTCCTAAGCAGTTATAACTAAATGCACTGGGTGGCGCTGTGGAGCGTGTTAACAAATTGATAGTATTTGATCACAGAACATCTTCATCTGCCTCGCGAAGTTTGGATTTACTTTTATCTAAATGATCTTACTAAATTATCTGACAAAATGTAATTATTTCTGATCAAATTAAGTAGTGAAACTGATTTATCATAATATCACCACCACAATGAGAAATCACATGAAATCCAAATACAGTCTACTGATGAAAGACAGCTGTCCATCACTGAGCGCAGCTGTACTCCGATTGAGCCGAGAAGAGAGTTTATCTGATAGTGAATTTATCTTCAGACATATATAAATGTTCCTCGAGGGAGAGTGGTTTAACACAAGCCCTAAGAAACTGTTATCACACATATCTTTGTCAGCGCGTTCTTATTGTTATCAGACTGAGGAACAAACTTTCACCCGAGCATGTGGATATAATTGTTTCTCTCAGAATTAATACATGAAACAATTTAAACACAATAAATATAGGCCGACTCGAGTATATCTAGCCTACATTCTGTACTGTAATTGACACAGTCTGTTTGATTTTTTCCGTTTGTTCTGCTTGATCTTGAATAATTTTTTTATACACTTTTTCAACTAAATTAAAATCTTTGCGATATAATGTAACGTTGTTGTAGAACATTGTTGTGAAACAATCATAAGCTTGTTCAGTAATCAGGATGACAACTTTATAATTAAAAATAACGTCTTTCTCATTAAACCTTATTTAAATAAACGAATAAATGAATATTTGTTTTTATGAGCCTGAATATTCGAATGCAAACTTTTTGGGAAGTGCCCATCCCTAGTATATATAGACAGTGCTCAGCATAAATGAGTACACCCCCTTTGAAAAGTAAAGTTTAATATAACATCTGTTTTACTTATAACATGAAAGTAAGGTTAATAATACAACTTCGATTACACATTTTTCAGTTTTACTCAAATTAGGGTG
The DNA here is from genome assembly GCA_003573665.1 of Oxygymnocypris stewartii. NCBI lineage: Eukaryota > Metazoa > Chordata > Actinopteri > Cypriniformes > Cyprinidae > Oxygymnocypris > Oxygymnocypris stewartii. The sequence goes on from QVTF01022897.1 coordinate 179,861, forward strand.
ATTCAAAAATGAGTACACACATAAACAACTACTAAATCTAGTACTTTGTATGGCCTCCATGATTTTTAATGACAGCACCAAGTCTTCTAGGCATGGAATGAACAAGTTGGCGACATTTTGCCAGATCTATCTTTTTCCATTCTTCAAGAATGACCTCTTTTAGAGATTGGATGCTGGATGGAGAGTGATGCTCAACTTGTCCCTTCAGAATTCCCCATAGGTGTTTGATTGGGTTCAGATCAGGAGACATACTTGGCCACTGAATCACTTTCACCCTGTTCTTCTTCAGAAATCCAACAGTGGCCTTAGATGTGTTTATGATCAGTGTCATGTTGGAAAAGTGCACGACGACCAATGGCACGGAGTGATGGTAGCATCTTCTCTTTCAGTATAGAGCAGTACATTTGTGAATTCATGATGCCATCAATGAAATGCAGCTCCCCGACACCAGCAGCACTCATGCAGCCCCACATAAGGACACTGCCACCACCATGTTTCACTGTAGGCACCATGCATTTTTCTTTGTATTTCTCACCTTTGCGACGCCATACAGTTTTAAAGCCATCAGTTCCAAAAACATTTATCTTGGTCTCATCTCTCCAGAGTATCTTCATCTTTGTCAGCATTGGCCCTGGCAAATTCTAGGCGGGCTTTTTTGTGCCTGGGCTTTAGGAGAGGCTTCTTTCGTGGACGGCACCCATGCATGCCATTCCTCTGCAGTGTACGCCGTATTGTGTCACGGGAAATAGTCACCCCAGTTTGGCTTTCTACTTCTTTAGATAACTGCAGTGAAATTGCATGTCAATTTTCTTCAACCCTTCTCATCAGAAGATGCTCCTGACGAGGTGTTAACTTCCGTGGAAGACCTGGACGTCTCTTTGAGATGGTTGCAGTTCCATCTTTTTTAAATGTTTGTACCACTTTTGCTACAGTATTCTGACTGATAAGTAAAGCTTTGCTGATCTTCTTGTAGCCTTCAACTTTCTTGTGTAAATAAATTATTTTCTTTCTCAGGTCTTGTGACATTTCTCTTTCATGTGGTGCCATTGCTGACAGCATGAAATGGGAAGGGGTTTTCTTTAAGTAACACCCTTTTATAGTCAGCTGTCACCTGTGTAATGAATAATTAGACTCACCTGTGGTTGAAGTTTTGTTAAATTAGACATTTCTAGTCTAAAATGTAGCTTTGCTCCAGAGAATTTCAGTGGGGTGTACTCATTTTTACATCACCCTAATTTGAGTAAAACTGAAATTGTTGTTCTCTAAGTTATATTATTAACCTTACTTTCATGTTATAAGTTAAACAGATGTTATATAAAACTTAGTCTTGTCAACATTTTGGAAAATGTTTTTGTGTTCATTGAGATATTGTTTAAAATGTTACTTTTCAAAGGGGGTGTACTCATTCACGCTGAGCACTGTATATATATATATATATATGCCAGTGCCGCCTGTTTGCTTTAATTACTTTACAGAAGCATTTCGTTGTTATTCTGAGTGCAAACAAATAAACGTAGAGTCTTTACAGATTCGAAAGATGTATTAGGCTACTTTTATCTGTATGACCAAAAATGACGAAGATTTTAAGAGCAAGGGAGTGCACTCTGTCCTGCAGGGAGCACACTATTCAGCTTCCACTCTCCACACAAACACTTCAATAGCGCACATTTCTCTTGGTTAACATCATATTGAGCAGCCATGTAAAGTTGCTACTACATGCATCTTGGAGATGAAAAGCCATATTTGAGGTTGATGAATGATAGGTGAGCGTTTGGATGTCCTGCTCAGTGTATTACCACATAGACCAGCCGTTAACAATCTGTCTACCACGGACGTCCATCTGAATCATTCACTTAACCAACCACACCAAAGCAAACAGGAGGCGAGCATAAAGAGACAGGGCAACTAGAATTGAGTTCAGAATTAAAATATACAGTTTATAGTTTATTTATATAAAATGTAATCCCGCTGTCACTTTTTCCTGTCCCGTCCAAATCATGTGATTCGTAGTGTTTTTGTTTCCCTTCCCGCAGGATTCCCGTGACCTGTGGGATTCCCAAAAAAATGTCAGCCTCTAGTGTAGGCGTATTTGTATTGAACCGTTCGGTACAAGGCTTTCGGTTCGGTCCGCATTACAAACCGAACGATTCGTTGGACTAATCCTATTATGTTTGGAAAATAAGAGCTTAAAGTGTGTGAAATATCAGTGCCACTGCGCTCAACAATGCAGCCTGCAGCGTTGAAGAGCCTTGGCACATTGTAGCAGGAGTCATTGCACTGATCACGTAAAGAGAGGCACTTTCAGTGCAAGCGGTTCTGGTGTAGAGCCTGTTAATACTCGCCGTGTCAGCACTCAGCACGAGCGCGAAGGTACATGTAGCGTGTGGCAAAAATTATACGGATATTGAGGAAATGATAGCGGACGTAGGATTTGGTTTTCACGCTAAATTAAAGCAAAAGTCAGGTTCTTAAAACCAGAGAAGTTGAACATGTTGGTATTCTTGTGGAAAAAATACAAGCACGGTCACCAACAGCCAGTTTAGTTTTGCTTTTCTTATTTTGTTTTCATTTTTTTAAAAAGTTTATCTTTGCTGTTCACCTCACGTTAAAGCTTTCTTTTATTTATTTGAAAAGCATCACCTCACACAATCAACACAATACACAAATTTCAAACCATTTGTGACCTCAACCTGGCAACCTACAACTCCGTTGCGCTGTAGATTTCTGCGCAGGTAGTAGATGCTAGAAGTTGAATCTAACATCAGTTGTAGAAATGGAGAAGAGTCAGGTGATGCTCCGGCGAAGAAAACAAAATATTCCTGTAAATGTAACAACAGCTGGATGAGATAATTTAATTTCTTGTCTCGAAGCCATGTAAACAGCGCCCACACCTTTTTTCAAAGTGTGTTGCACTAATTTTAATATCTGACACGGTGGGAAAAAACACAAATCTCAGCATATTAAATCACAGCGGCACATTCAAGTCAAGTCAAGTCACCTTTATTTATATAGCGCTGTTAACAATACAAATTGTGTCAAAGCAACTGCACAATATCAAAATAGGAACATTTTTGAGTTAAAGGCATTTAATTATTGAATTCAGTAATGTCATTGTCCAGCTCAGTTCAGTTTAAATAATATCTGTGCAATCAAGTCGGTGATATCGCTGGAAATTAAGTGTCCCCAACTAAGCAAGCCAGAGGCGACAATGACAAGGAGCCAAAACTCCATCTGTGACAGAACGGAGAAAAAAACCTTGGGAAAAACCAGGCTCAGTCAGGGGGCCAGTTCCCCTCTGGCCAGAAGAACCAGTAGTTTGTTCCAACTTCAGCAAAGTAGAGTGTAAGGGCTCCAGTGGTCTTTTCCCAATGGCTGTCTAGGTGACGAGGTCCTTACTGGAGATCTGTCTCTGGGGCTCATCTAGGTGCCCTGGTCTCCACTGACATTCAGAGCTGTAGAGGTCATCTCTAGGTGATGATCCACCATATGATCTGGATACGGACTGGATCTGTTGACTGCAGTGATCATCTAGGCTGGATAAGGACAGGATCGGGTGGCTACGGTGACCTCGGAATAAGAAAGCAAAAGACTAATATTAGCATAGATATTCTTCTTACGATGTAACAAGTACATCGTGTTTTATGGGAAGTGTTCCCAGTTCCGGTTGACCTAATTAATGCACCCTAACAATTCTTTAACGGATTTGAATATTAGAAGCGTATTAGTGTGTTAATTGTACGCCAGGTTAAAGAGATGGGTCTTTAATCTAGATTTAAACTGACAGAGTGTGTCTGCCTCCCGAATTGTGTTAGGTAGATTGTTCCAGAGTTTGGGCGCTAAATAGAAAAAGGATCTGCCGCCAGCAGTTGATTTTGATATTCTAGGTACTATTAAATGGCCAGAGTTTTGAGATCGTAGCGGACGTGGAGGACTATGATGCGATAAAAGTTTGCTCAAGTACTGAGGAGCTAAGCCATTCAGGGCTTTATAAGTAATTAACAAGATTTTAAAATCTAAACGATGTTTAATAGGGAGCCAGTGCAGTGTTGACATAACTGGACTAATGTGGTCATACTTCCTGGTTCTAGTAAGAACTCTTGCTGCTGCTTTTTGGACCATATGTAGTTTGTTTAATAAGTGTGCAGAACAACCACCTAATAAAGCATTCTAATAATCTAACCTTGAGGTCAGAAATGCATGAATTAACATTTCTGCATTTGACATAGGTCTCAGTTTAGATATATTTTTAAGATGAAAAAATTCAGTTTTACAAATGCTAGAAATGTGGCTGTCAAAGGAGAGATTGCTATCAAATAGCACACCTAGGTTCCTGACTGATGACGAAGAATCGAGAGAGCAGCCATCACGCGTTAGACAGTGTTCTAGGTTATTACTTGTGTGGCTTTTAGGTCTGATAATTAACACCTCTGTTTTTTCAGAATTTAGTAGTAAGAAATTATTCGTCATCCAATTTTTTATATCGACTTATATCTAACTAAATCTCTCAATTTGGTGTGTTTCACCGGGCCGAGAAGAAATATAAAGCTGAGTATAATCAGCATAATAGTGAAAGCTAACCCCGTGTTTCCTGATGATATTTCCTAAGGGTAACATGTAAAGCATGAAAAGTAACGGCCCTATAACTGAGCCTTGAGGTACTCCATACTGCACTTGTGATCGATATGATACCTCTTCATTCACTGCTACGAATTGATGGCGGTCAGATAAGTACGATTTGAACCATGCTAATGCACTTCCACTAATGCCAACAAAGTTTTCAAGTCTACTCAAAAGAATGTTGTGATCGATAGTGTTGAACGCAGCGCTAAGATCCAGGAGCACTAATAGAGAGATAGAATCATGATCAGATGATTAGAGCAGGTCATTTGTCACTCTAATAAGAGCAGTCTCAGTACTATGAGATGGTCTAAATCCTGACTGGAAATCCTCACAGATATATTTTTTCTCTAAGAAGGAATATAATTGTGAGGATGCTACCTTTTCCAGTATCTTTGACAGAAAAGGGAGATTCGAGATCGGTCCGTAATTAACTAGATCTTTGGGGTCAAGTTGTGTTTTTTTAATGAGAGACTTAATAACTGGCAATTTAAAGGTTTTGGGGACACACCATAATGACAATGATGAATTAATAATAGTCAAAAAAGGATCTATGACTTCTGGAAGCACCTCTTTTAGTAGTTTAGATGGAATAGGGTCAAACATGCATGTTGTTGATTTAGCTGATTTAAAATTTTTATAAAATTATTCCTCTCCTAGAGCATGAGTGGAATTGTTCCTCAGGGGATCTACAGTGCACTATTTGATGTGATACCATAGCTGACGGCTGCATGGTTACAATTAGATCTCTAATAGTATCGACTTTGGAAGTAAAATAGTTCATAAAGTCATTACTGCTGTGCTGTTGAGAAATGTCAACACTAGTTTGTTTTATTTTTTGTTAATTTTGCCACTGTATTGAATAAATACCTGGGGTTATGTTTGTTTTCTTCTAAAATAGACGAAAAGTAATCAGATCTAGAAGTTTTTAATGCTTTTCTGTAGGATATGGTACTTTCCCGCCAAGCAGTTCAGTCAAGGAATTTATAAGGGCAAAGAAATGGAAAGTCTTAGATTGCCCAAGTCAATCTCCAGATTTAAATCCGATTGAATGTGAATTTCACCAGCTGAAGAGGAGAGTAACGGCAGAAACTCCCCAAAGCAAGAAATAATTGGAATTGGCTGCATTAAAGGCTCAGAAAAGTGTGAAAAGTGTCAGTGTGACACTTTGGATTGCGATTGTTGTGTGTACCCGAGGAATGTGTGTTGCGCTCTTGGTTTTGACTCGCTTTAGTTGGCGGAGTTTCAGAGCTCTTTAATGGTTTTGGTAATGACCTTATTAACCATTTAGTCACAACCTATGTTGTTAATGGCTTGTCTTTGTCTGCATACCATTTGTTTGGAAGACAAGGAAGGAGTGGAAGAGTTTAGTAAGTCACGTGACCTACGTATACCCGCACATAGAGATCTTTGATGTATTAGACATATTAGTTTATGAGTGTTGGCTTTTTCTGGATGTTTTACTTTGTATATTTAGTGTAGTTTATGACGTTTTTGCGTCAAAGGCTTTTATTTCTATATATTTACTTGAATAGTTTATGGGAATTGGGAATTAGTTAGTATCTGGGATTCTCTTATTATTTTTATTTTATGATTTAAGCACCACTTTAACTTCCCTTCTTTTCCTTTGTCTTGTTTGTTTAACTACTTATTTCTTGGGAACAATAAACCTTTTTTTAGGTTTAATTTGTGTCATGTGTTCCATTGCCACTTATTTGCCTGGGTTATTTCTTTAATATGTAAATGTAATGTTACCTCTTTAAAAGCCTAGACTAAATTTACACCAGAGACGTAACAGAGATCTATATATTGACAATACATTTAGCTAATTTAGTCAATTTAAATTCAAATATGATCTTTTATCTACAGATTGTTTTCCGGTATTTGTAAATTAGAGATTTCACTAGGAAACATTTCACTCATACGAGGTCAGGCCTGGATGGCCGCTCCTCTGCAGCTTTCAGGTGAGTATGACTTTTTCTTTAAGATGAGTCCGTCTGCCCTCGATCAGTGGTGAACCTTAAGGACTCTGGTGATGAGCTTATGCCGACTATGTCCGCATTCACATCAGCCCGGCTTCTCACGTCCCCCTTCCATGGTGGAGCGGAGGGCAGATACGGGAGCTAAGGGTTCTCATGTCACCTGACGCCCCTGCGTGGAAAAGCTTGCGAAGTCGAGAAGTCACCTGAGGCCTTGTTGCACATCCTATCAGCCTTCCAGATTTCGATGGACTATTACACCAGTTGTTTACACCCCTACAAAGTGGTGTTCAACTAGGTCATATAGCTTAGTCAGTCTATAGTGACAGCCAAGTGCAGATCTGCTCAAGGATTGGGCGCCACAAAATTGCCCTGCATCAGATCCGTCACCCGCACCGGCTTAAAAGCAGCAGACCGTGAGATCAAGGTCTTCTTTGGCGCATGGCGCATCACTTTGCAGTGCAGGAACACCGTCCGTATGTGTGGGGAAAAGTATAAAGAGACCTGGGAAGAAGCACCACGGCCAGTGCGGGAGTTTCAAAATTGTTCAAATTTGTGTGATAGTGTATGTTCATTAAAATGCATACATTTTCGCAAAAGAGCTCTTTCCTCCTCACTCAGTCAATACAACGCCGCTCGCCCCGCCTCTGAGGGATACGGAGCCGCTGCCCACACGGGTTATAGCCGAGAAGCACTCGCCGGCGATTCCAAAGACCAAGTGGCTAAAGCCGCTATGTCAGTTTTCTGAGTGCGTGGAAAACTATTCTAAGAATCTCACGCTGGTTACTCTGCATAAGAGCGGGGGTACGCCCTTTAACCACCCTGTTTCAATGCCGTGGTGCAGTCTCTAACATTGCCTCAAAATGCACTGATCCTAAGACAAGAGATATGCGAATTGCTCGTAAAAGGAGTTATAGAACGAGTCCCAGCAAGTAAACTGGATGTGCAGCTTTTCCAGCCGTTATTTTGTGGTGGCCAAGAGAGATGGAGGACTCTGCTGGATACTAGATCTCAGGCCCATCAACAGAGCGCTCTGCAAGCATCCGTTCAGGACGATTTTGCTGGAACAGATCCTGGCGCAGATTCGCACCAGGGACTGGTTGCGTCCGTGGGCTTAAGGACGCATACTTTCACATTCAGATAGCACCGCATCACATGCGTTTTCTGAGGTTTGCTCTTGAGGGCACAGCATACCAGTACCCTGTTCTCCTGTTGGAGCTTGCTTTGGCCCCATGCACTCGAAGGGCTCTCAGACTGCTCCGTCACTAATGGAGTTCTTGAGGCTATGTGTGAATATGCGTAAGAGCATTCTCACCCCGAGTCAGTATAAACGTCTATAACATTTCTGGGAGTGTGCTTTGACTAAAAGCAGTGAAGATGCGCGCTCACCTCACTCGCGAGTACTCAGCTGCCAATTTGTCTTCAGTGCTCCATTTCAGACCGGGCAGTTTACTACACTTGCGCCTGCTGAAGCTTTGGCTGAACTTCGAGTCACTTGGACTGCGTGGACTTCGGGCCATTTGCGCATTGCGGTCTCCCGCAGCAGCATCGAAGCTCTGAGGTCGGGGTGTAAATATACGTCACGTGTCGTGGTCACGACGGATGCATCGACTCGAGTCCGGGGAGCAGTGTTCGAGGGCTTCGTGGCTAAGGTCAGAACCTCAGAGCCAGTGGCACATAAACCACTTGGAGCTAGAAGTACTGATTCGCACCGACAACACGTCTGTGGTCTCGTACATAAATCACCGTTCGCTCCAGGGCTCTGTGCAAACAGGCAGCGGATCTCCTGCTATGGGTGGATTGTCACTTCCTCTCCATCAGAGCAGCGCACATCCCCGGTCTCCTGAACCGCGGGGCGGACATGCTTTCGAGGAAGGGGATTCCTCAAGGAGAGGGGAGGTTGCACCCCGAGTTGGTTCGGATGATTTGGAACCTCTACGGGAGAGCGGCTCAGTGTGGCACCCGAAACCGGAGTTGTGGAGCCTTCACATGTGGCTGCTTCAGGGATATCAGAGGGGCTGAGTGCCCTGTATTCTCGTGTGCTCAATACGCTTCAGGAGGCGCGAGCACCCTCTACGAGACGTTTGTATGCCTTAAAATGGGGAGTGTTTGTGAAATGGTGCGGTCAGGCTCATATCGTCCCAGCTACATGCACCGTGTCGGATTTTCTGAGTTTTCTACAGTACAGGCTGGATAGTGGATCTCTACCATCAATACTGAAAGTGTATGTGGCAGCTATTGCCTCGTTTCGTTCCCCGCAGGGCAGGCAATCGATCGGTAGGCACATGCTGGTGGTGAGTTTTCTTAAGGGAGTGAGGGGATTGCATTCCCCGCGCCCGCCTGCAGTCCCGGTCTGGGGCCTAGAGGTGGTGTTCAGAGCTCTTTTACAGCCATCATTCGAGCCTGTAACATCCGTTGATTTGAAGGAGCTCTCTCAAAACTGCACTCCTTCTTGCCCTTGCTTCGGCTAAGCGCATAGGGGATTTGCACGCATTTCCTGTGGACAGCAGTTGTATTCACTTCGGACCCGGTGACTGCAGCATCACTCACCGGCCGAGACCGGGCTACGTGCCAAAATCAATATCTACCCCTTCAGAACGCAGACTTTTACTGTCTGCTATGTCGTGCGAGTTATCGGTCAGCTTCCTTATGAACTGTGTTTTGGATCACTTCTTAATCAACTCAGAAATCTATGTTGGATGTTGTGAAAGAAGTCTTCAGCAGATCTGGGAGAACACAGACAAGACGCAGCTAGGCATCATGGCTTTTGAAACTCATTTATTCCACGGAAAACATGTCTTTATATATGGGAACAGAAGCTCTCATATTACAGGATGTCCACAAAATGACCAAATAAGGTATAGTAGGACAAAGAACGTTAAGAAAATGACCCTTCCTCCACCGCAGCCAAGGAGCCATGTGTATTCAGTGAAATTAAAAGCATTATCCTTCATTTATGTGGCTTTACATTCATTTATGCGGAATTTAAATCTAACAGTTGCCCTCTTTAAGTAATTTATGACTTAGCAGTAAATTTCCGCACCCATGATAAACTGCAAAATGAAAATGAAAAATAATAAAGAAAAAATCCTAATGTAAAGACCCCTGTCCGGTCTGAGCAGATGTTTTATCTCTGTTCTTACATTACATCTGGATTCTTGGTTACAAATTCTCCTGGTCTTGCCAGGGCAATATGTTGAAATTTCATAATCACACTTATAGATGACTTCAATGCTCGGCGAATCATGGCCATAATACAGGGTCATAAGCAAAGCAAAACCAGAATGCATGAAATAATTATAACGAGTAAAAACAACCAATGTTTGATTTTCTGGAACAGGCTAGAAAAACTAAAACTCCAATCCCAATCATCTCTATTCCTCTTTCGGATTGTCATCTCGACAACTGCTTTGGTGATGTTCTTGATTCCTTGGTCAATCAAATGTCCATCCGCATAATTATCTGGAACATAAGTACAATAGCTATCGCCAACAATAACATACATAACAATTACCTTTCATGTCACTTGTCTTTACGGTGTAATCACCACGTTTGCAGCATATGACATTTACATTTAGATATGAGTGTGGTGGATCGTCATGGTTTAACCAGGAGTCATCTTCATCTATTAATCTAATTGCTTGTGCATCAGCCAGGATCAACAGTAGATATATGATTGACATGGTGAGTAGGTATCTTGAAGTACTTAGAATGTTAAAGGATATACTGATGATGGTTTTCTTGCCAGGAAACTCGTGGATGACGTGGTTGAGCATACACCTCGGACCAACACCGAAGATGAGCTGGGGTGACGGACGAAGACAGGCAGACGTAGGAGACACGGAGGACCAACGAGGAACAGAAGGTAAGCAATCTTGAGGTAAGTAACTGTGTAGAGTAGGTGAGAGTCCACTTCGTGTAAGCGAGATCGGACAACTGACTGAGGTGAGGTGTGTGCTTAAGTAGTGCTGGCTTAATTGAGTGTTGATGAGGTGCAGGTGGTTTGAGTTAAAACTCAGGTGACAGTGATCGCTGTGAGAGATTGGTGGTGGAGCCTGGCTGATCTGTGACACTGCACAGTATCAAAATAGGAAAATTGTGTAAATAATGTAAAATAACACTCAATTTTCAGCAGAATGCATTTCATTATTGAATTTAGTGATGGCATCGTCCAGCTCAGTTCAGTTTAAATAATATCTGTGCAATCAAGTCGATGATTTTGCTGGAAATGAAGATTTCCCAACTAAGCATGCCAGAGGCGACAGCGGCAAGGAACCAAAACTCCATTGGTGACAGAATGGAGAAAAAACCTTGGGAGAAACCAGGCCCAGTCGGGGGGCCAGTTCCCCTCCGGCCAGACGAACCCGTAGTTTGTTCCAACTGCATCAAAGTCAAATTTTAAGTGGTCCACTGGTTCCAGTGGTCTTACCCCGATGGATGTCTAGGTGACAAGTTCCTCACTGGAGATCTGTCTCTTGGGCTCATCTATGTGTCCTAGGCTTCGCTGACGTTCAGGGCTGTAGAGGTTGTCTCTAGGTGCTGATCCACCATTTATGGCAAAATTTGGTTAATTCAGTATAATCGCTGATGGTTGGCTTCCTCTGAGGTCCTCCGAGGGGTTGTCATCATCTCTTCTTAGGTGTTCGGTCATCTCAGATCGTTTAAGGGTTGGATCCAGACTGAAGCTTGTGTAATTCCTAGCAGAAACAATTAGAAACAGAAAGACAATTAGCGTAGCAGTTGTTCCATCCAGGAATAACCCTGGATGGAATTATCAGTTTAACCCAAGCTAAAGCATAATAATGTGCATTTGTTCAGCTAGACTGGCAGTACAAGATTGTGAGATGCATTATATGAATGCTTGGCTAAAGAGATGTGTCTTTAATCTAGATTTAAAAAGAGAGAGTGTGTCTGAACCCCGAACGTTATCAGGAAGGCTATTCCAGAGTTTGGGAGCCAAATATGAAAAAGTTCTACCTCCTTTAGTGGACTTTGCTATCCTAGGTACTACCAAAAGTCCAGAGTTTTGTGACCTTAGGGAGCGGGTTGGATTGTGCGTGATAGACGATTAGTTAGGTACGCAGGAGCTAAATCATTTAGGGCCTTATAGGCAAGTAATAATATTTTGTAACTGATACGAAACTTAATAGGTAGCCAGCGCGGTGACTGTAAAATTGACTGTAAAATTGAAATCATATTTTCTTGACCTTGTAAGGACTCTTGCCGCAGCATTTTTTACTATCTGTAGCTTGTTTATTGAAGATGCGGGACAACCACCTAACAGTGCATTACAATAGTCCAGTCTAGAGGTCATGAATGCATGAACTAACTTTTCTGCATCAGAAACACTTAACATGTTCCGTAGCTTGGCAATGTTTCTAAGATGGAAGAATGCAGTTTTTGTAACATGGGAAATATGATTTTCAAAAGATAGGTTGCTGTTTAATATAACACCCAGATTTTTGACTGTAGAGGAAGTAATAGTACATCCGTCTAGTTGGAAATTGTAATCCAAGAGATTCTGTGTACTGTTTTTAGGTCCAATAAGTAATATCTCTTATCTGAATTTAATAGGAGAAAATATTCAATATTCAATATTTTACAATTTTAACACACTCCGTTAGCTTAGATAGTTTAGACGTTTCATATGGTCTTGTTGAGATATATAGTTGAGTGTCATCAGCATAACAATGGTGACACAGAACAGCCGGTTCCCCAATCCAACCAATCACAGCTCACCAATTCACCCGAGTATTAATCATCACCACCTGCAAGTCGTTTGATCACTCATCACCTAGCACTCTTAAGCACCAGCACCAGAGCACTTCGTCGTCCAGTCTCGTTCAGACACCATTGGACTCACTCTCTGATTCTCTCCCTTGACTTTGTTATATATACACTCTCTAACCTTCTGTGTCATCCCCAGCGTGTTGTCCTCGTCCTCTGTCCTCCTCATCGCCTGTCCGTCCTCCAGCACCTGTCCAGGATTCCCCACGGTGGTTCCATCCACGATCTCCTGGAACTGAAGGATACCACCGGTCTGATCTGCTCATCACCCATAGAAGTTTCCTCATACTCATTACTCACCTGCTTCCTGCTGTTCATCTGGTTACTGTCAATAAAACGTCACTAATTAACATCTCCCTTTGTCTCTGTGGGTCAATCCGTAACAAATGGAAACTAATCCCGTATTTTCTAATAATATTACCAAGGGGCAACATATATAATGAAAATAGCAGAGGACCTAGGACAGATCCTTGTGGTACTCCATACTTTACTGGTGATAATTGAGATGCCTCCCCATTTAAATAAACAAAGTGGTTGCGATCGGACAGGTAGGATCTAAACCATCTTAGAGCCTGCCCTTGAATACCTGTATAGTTTTGTAATCGATCTATCAGTATGTCCTGATCTATAGTGTCAAACGCAGCACTAAGATCAAGTAAAACTAGCAACGAGATGCAGCCTTTGTCTGATGCAAGAAGTCATTTGTAATTTTAAAAAGTGCAGTTTCTGTACTATGACGGGGCCTAAAACCTGACTGAAATTCTTCAGAGATATCATTTTTTAGCAAAAAGGAGCACAATTGAGCAGACACTATTTTTTCTAATATTTTTGACATAAACGGAAGATTTGAAATGGGTCTGTAATTTACCAGTTCACAAGGATCTAGTTTTGGTTTCTTAATAAGAGGCTTAATAACCGCCAGCTTAAATGGTTTTGGGACATGACCTAAAGATAACGAGGAGTTAATAATATTGAGAAGCGGTTCTTCTTCTACAGGTAACAACTCTTTCAATAATTTAGTGGGTACAGATCTAATAAACATGTTGATTTAGATGCAGTTCTAAGTTTATTTAGCTCATCTTGTCCTATAGTTGTAAAGCAATTAAGTTTTGATTTGGGTGCGATGAATGAAGCTGAAGTACTAGACGCTGTAGAATATACATTTGTTATTGTATTTCTGATATTATCTATTTTATCAGTAAAGAAATTCATAAATTCATTACTATTAAACTGTAAGGGAATATTTAGATCGGGTGACATCTGTTAATTTGTTAATCTAGCCACTGTGCTAAATAAAAACCTTGGATTGTTTTGGTTATTATCTATGAGTTTGCGGATATACTCGGTCCTTGCAGTTTTTAGAGCCCGTCTATAGCTGGACATACTGTTTTTCCACGCAATTCTAAATCAAATCAAATCACTTTTATTGACACATCACCACAGCACAAGTGCCTTGGTGAGTGAAATTCTTATGAGCGTGCTCCAGACAGTGCAAAAAAAAAACAACAGTTTACATATGGACAGTACATATTTACAGACTATACAGAAGACAATGTGCAAAATACACTTACATATACTCAGTACACACAGTGTACTATAAAGACATACTTCGTTACCAATGCACCAATACACATTATACACCGTATTTACACGTCTGCATTATGTCCACATCTATGCATAGTAATATGTGAAGGTGTAACAGATTATAATTTACAGTAGATTGGTTGTGCAACAGATTATACATATGCAATGTCGTGGGTGTGCTTTTATGGTGTCCAGTGATAGCAGATGTGTTAGTGCAGTGTGTGCGTGTAGTCCAGTTGAACTGTGTTAAAGTGCAGTGCATGGCATGTTGTGTGAGAGGGAGTGTGATGTAGGTGAGTTATTTCTGACTGTTCATTAGCCTGATAGCCTGAGGGAAAAAGCTGTCCCTCAGTCGGCTAGCGCGGGATCGGATGCTACGGAAACGTCGCCCTGAGGGCAGCAGAGAGAACAGACTGTGGGACGGGTGGCTGGAGTCTTTTATAATCCTCCGGGCTTTCCTTGTACACCGCCTGGTGTAGATATCCTGGAGGGAGGGAATCTCACCTCCAACAATGTGGCGGGCAGTTCGCACGACCCTTTGCAGAGCCCTGCGGTTGCCTGTGTGGGATTACAAATTGTATTTAAATGTTTAATTTAGATTCTTATTATCCACTTCCTGACTCAATGTATAACTGAATCTCTGCCAATCAACATGACTTGATTGAGACAAAGCACAAAGAACCCCTGGCCCAGACGTTGATTCAAAGAACCCCTGGCCCAGACGTTGATTCGTTAGGTTGATTGGATTAGTGTCTATCTTTCGGAGCCCCCTGGCCCAGACGTGGATTCGTTAGGTTGATTGGATTAGTGTCTATGCATTTGATTATGTTGATGAGATTAGAACCACGGGAAGTTTAGCAACAAACTAACGCCTCCCTCATGTGCTTGCTTTGTTTGAATTTGTCTCCACCTCCAAGAATCCCTCCTCCAAAAATGCCTATAAAATAACCTTGTAAAGTTACTTAAGATTGAGATTTCGATGACTACAGATACCAACAGCTTGGGTTCTCAATAAAGAATCCTGCTGACGATCCAATCCGAAGTCTCCTGGTCTTCTCTTCTGAGTTTCCTACACTTTAGAAGAACCAAGTTCACAACAGATGGTGCCGTGACCCGGATTCGAGTTACAGCTTCCTCACCTGAAAACTTCAAGCTCAAACAAAGATCGGCATCCAGACTGCATCTTTTGGAATCCAGCGAAACTTCCAGCTGAACAAAGATTCCCAGACTGAATTTTTCTCTCAACCAAGGGTTGTGGTGAGTGCTGTCTCGAATCCAAAAGAACCTAAGACCAGTACAAATTTTGTATCCTCTGTGCCGTCAGAGAAGAGTTAACATACATCTGTAGGGTTTGTTTAACTAAGTTTATCCTCTAAAGTTTTTCTTTTAGAGATGAAAGTTATCCTCTGTTCTTTCAGGCAGGGAAGATTTGGCATTACGTGCTAAAAATTGGTTATCCTCTGTTTCAGGCAGGGAAGGTTAGCATTTCGTGCTAATAATTTTGGTTTATCCTCGGTTCTTTCAGGCAGGGAAGATTTGGCATTACGTGCTAAAAATTGGTTATCCTCTGTTTCAGGCAGGGAAGGTTAGCATTTTGTGCTAATAATTTTGGTTTATCCTCTGTTCTTTCAGGCAGGGAAGATTTGGCATTACGTGCTAAAAATTGGTTATCCTCTGTTTCAGGCAGGGAAGGTTGGCATTTCGTGCTAATAATTTTGGTTTATCCTCTGTCCTTGTAGGCAGGGAAGTTAAGTGTGAAGTGTTGGTAATTTGGAAAGTTAACAATAGTTAAGCTTTTTTTTAACAAATGTTGATCAGAAAAGTTTTTATTTTTTTATTTTTTTAGTGTTTGTGTGGTACAGAAGAAACTTACAAAATGGTTAGAAGGAATGCTAGGCTGATTCCAACCACAGAAAAGATGGGTCTTGCGACTCCTTTGTGGTCAGATAGTGAATTCAAAACGCTGTTAGGGGAACAAATTGACCTAATAGTCACTGAAAAAGTTAGACAAGAACTAACGCAGAAATATGAGATTCATCCAGACAAGACTTGGTCGGTAGATGAGTGTAAAAAGGTACTAGGAGCAAGTATTTGTAAGAACAATGTGAAAGGCATTATCTGTTGTCACAGAGAATTCAGTGTAACCCTAGCTACAAAACAGTCTCAGCGTAACTCAGAGCTAGAGAAACAGAACAATGAACTCCGTGCTAGAGTATCCACTTTGACTAAGAAATTGAACCTCAAGAAAGCTGCAGCAAAAACTGATGTGGAAGTTAGTCAGCCTGATAACATTTACCCTGATTTACAAGCGTTCTTTGAAACAGATGTAGCTCTCCAATCAGTAACTGATGTGCCTGTAAATTCAGTCAATGTGTGTGGTGCTAGGAGAAGATCTCAGGGAATTGAGGAAACTGATAGTGTTCCTCTCAATTCTTCTGTTGTGCAAATACAAACTGTTGCCAAAGCTTTATGTCCTAACGATATAGAGAGACTATCTCAGAGTTTACCGTCAGCACGCACACATTTTTCTGAATTTAGAAGAACATTGATCTCAAGATGGGTAGAAGCTTATCCAACAGGGCGTGCTACAGCTGCACATACTGCTAAATGTCTTGTCACTGATTTCATTCCCAGATGGGGATTACCAGATTGCATTGACTCAGATCAAGGTACCCACTTCACAGGACAGGTAGTCAAGGAAGTGTCTAGAATGTTGAAGATTAAGTGGAACCTTCACTGTCCCTATAGGCCACAAGCATCAGGACAGGTTGAACGATCAAACAGAACAATCAAAACCAGGCTAAGCAAAATGCATCAGGAAGGAGTACCATGGGTTGAAGCACTGCCCGCAGTACTGTGTAGTATGAGAGCATCACCTAACAGATCAGTAGGACTGAGCCCTCATGAGATTATTACTGGACGCCCAATGCAGATGCCAGGTGTGATTGATCTTAGAAATGCTGATGTGCACATTTCTTCAGATGCCCTGATCGCTTACTGTGAAAACCTCACAAAGGCAGTGCAGAGTGCCAAAGAGAGAGTTGAGTCGTGTTGGCAGACTCCACCAGAAGGTGGACACACAATCGTCCCAGGTCAATGGGTCATGATAAAGGCGTTCAAAAACAAGCCATTAGAGCCTAAGTGGTACGGACCACATCAAGTGATGTTGATTACAGCTGCTGCAGTATTGTGTCAGGGAAGGAAAACTTGGACTCATGTGTCACACTGTAAAGTTGTTCCTCCCCCTGCAGGGATAGGATAGGGCAGACACAAGAACCAGTGAGGAGCCCAGGGAAGAACCGAAAGCAACAGGCTTCGGGGGCCAACCCTGCGGTGAAGATTTCCTCATAGGCCTTTCCCATCCAATTAGTCCATCCTTTCCTCACTGTTCTTTAGGTGTCGCAGGAATTGAGAAATAGGGAAAGAAGGAACAACAATAGCAGACTATATTTGAACAGAGGATACAACCCTAATGTTTGCAGACTCTACAACAAATACTGCTATGTGCCGTTGTTCTCTTTTGTTTTGGTTTCTTTCTTCCTCTGTGCAAATACCACTTGATGGCTGTCCTGAGATCCATATGCACCGCCCTTCTCACCTGCGGATGAAGCCACAACCTCTAGAAAACAACTAGACCCATTGCCGAGCCAACTATCACACAAGAAAGAGAAAAGAAGAAGAAAAAAAAAAAAATACACAACGCAGAGACTCACATACGGGAACTTCAGTCATCCATCAACATGATCAAGATTTTCGTACTCTTGATCTTTCAGCAAAATTACACCAGATGACTGAAGATAATTATTCATGGTTTGGAAACTTATTAGGTAAACCCTGGCTGTGGATCAAGGAAATAGCAATTCTGCTGTTGTTTCTCCTACTTGCGCACTATCTATGCATCCACAGTATCAATTGTTTCTTTCAGCAAATGACTCCCGCCTCTCACGAGGAAATGACAGTTCCAACCAGAAAAGATTATTACCCGTAAGAACTTCACGGACCCTAATTGCATGTTTTGTTTCTGTGTCAGCATGCAATTACATATAAGCAACACAGAACATGTACAATGTGCCTGTAACGATTACAAGTTACAAGAATTCACTTTTAAGTGTCTAAATTTGTATTTTGTGAGAGTTATTAGAACTCTCAAAGGGGGAATTGTGGGATTACAAATTGTATTTAAATGTTTAATTTAGATTCTTATTATCCACTTCCTGACTCAATGTATAACTGTGCTTTGTCTCAATCAAGTCATGTTGATTGGCAGAGATTCAAAGAACCCCTGGCCCAGACGTTGATTCGTTAGGTTGATTGGATTAGTGTCTATCTTTCGGAGCCCCCTGGCCCAGACGTGGATTCGTTAGGTTGATTGGATTAGTGTCTATGCATTTGATTATGTTGATGAGATTAGAACCACGGGAAGTTTAGCAACAAACTAACGCCTCCCTCATGTGCTTGCTTTGTTTGAATTTGTCTCCACCTCCAAGAATCCCTCCTCCAAAAATGCCTATAAAATAACCTTGTAAAGTTACTTAAGATTGAGATTTCGATGACTACAGGTACCAACAGCTTGGGTTCTCAATAAAGAATCCTGCTGACGATCCAATCCGAAGTCTCCTGGTCTTCTCTTCTGAGTTTCCTACACTTTAGAAGAACCAAGTTCACAACACCAGCGGTGCTGTTTCCAAACCAGGTGGTGATACAGCCGGTCAGGATGCTCTCCACAGTGCAGGTGTAGAAGGATCTGAGGATTCTGGGGCTCGTTCCAAACTTCCTCAGCCGCCTCAGGAAGAAGAGACGCTGATGTGCCTTCATCAGCACTGCATCTGTGTGAGCAGACCATGTGAGATCCTCGGTGATGTGAACTCCGAGGAACTTAAAGCTGCTCACCCGCTCCACAGGTGTCTTGTCGATGGTGATGGGTGTGTGTTCTCTGCTCTGTCCCCTGTAATCCACCACCAGCTCCTTGGTCTTGTCGATGTTGAGTGAGAGGTGGTTCTCCTGACACCATTTAGTCAGGGTACTCACCTCCTCTCTGTAGGCCGTCTCATCGTTGTCGGTGATCAGGCCTATCACCGTTGTGTCGTCTGCAAATTTGACGATGACGTTGGAGCTGTGTGTTGCTGTACAGTCGTGTGTGTACAGGGAGTACAGGAGTGGGCTGAGGACGCAGCCTTGAGGAGCACCAGTGTTGAGGATCAGGGGAGATGAGGTGTTGTTGCCCATTCTGACCACCTGACTTCTGCCTGTCAGGAAGTCCAGGATCCAGCTGCACAGAGATCTGTTCAGTCCCAGAGTCTGGAGCTTCGCCACCAGTGTGGCAGGCACTATGGTGTTAAATGCCGAACTATAATCCACGAACAGCATCCTCACATAGGTGTTCTTATTTTCCAGGTGGGAGAGAGCAGTGTGTAGGGTGAAGGCAATAGCATCGTCTGTGGAACGGTTACTGCGGTATGCAAATTGTAGTGGGTCCAGTGAAGCAGGCAGCACAGAGCAGATGTGTTCTCTGACGAGCTTCTCAAAACACTTGCTGAAGATGGGTGTCAGAGCAACGGGCCTCCAGTCATTCAAGCATGTGATTTTATTTTTCTTTGGTATGGGCACAATGATGGATTTTTTGAAGCATGAGGGAACCACAGACAGAGAGAGGGACAGATTGAAAATGTCTGTAAAAACCCCGGCTAGCTGGAAAGCGCATGCTTTGAGCACACGGCCTGGTATACCATCAGGTCCCACGGCTTTACGGATGTTCACCCGTTTGAAGGATCGGGTTACATCCGTGACAGAAAGCGTGAGTGGACTGACCTCTTCTGCAGCAGCCGTGTGAGCGCTCTCTGTGTGGGCGGTGTTATCAGCCTCGAACCGAGCATAAAAGGTGTTGAGCTCGTCCGGTAGAGAGGCGGCAATGTTCACAGTAGCTGGTTTATTCCCTTTAAAGCCTGTGATGTTGTTGATGCCCTGCCACATGCTTCTTGGGTTGTTGTTGTTGAAATGTTCTTCAACTTTGTTTTTGTATTGTCATTTGGCTGCTTTGATGGATCTCCTGAGATCGTAACTGGCTTGTTTCCGATCGTCAGTGTTTCCGGATTTAAATGCAGATGTCCGCGCTGACAAGGCTGATCGAACATCACTGTTAATCCACGGTTTTTGGTTGGGGTAGATACGGATTGTTTTTGTCGGTACAACGTCCTCTATACACTTCCTGATGAAACACGTGACCGTATCTGAATACGCCTCTATGTCGTCATCAGACGCTGCCCGGAACATGTCCCAGTCCACGTGATCAAAACAGTCCTGTAGTATAGCGTCCGATTGGTCCGACCAGCATTGGACTGTCCTGAGGGCGGGTGCTTCACGTTTCAGTTTCTGCCTATAAGCAGGCAGGAGCAGAACGGAGGAGTGATCTGATTTGCCGAAAGGTGGGCGGGGGAGGGACTTGTATGCGTCCCGGAAAGAAGTGTAACAATGGTCCAGTGTACAATCCCCATGCGTGTTGATGGTGACGTGTTGAAAGTATTTTGGAGCTATTGTTCTGAAGTTGGCTTTATTAAAGTCCCCCGTAATAATAAAAGCTGCATCTGGGTGCGCGGTTTCCTGCTCACTTATATTCCCGTATAGTTCCCTGAGTGCCTGGTCTGTGTTGGCTTGAGGAGGAATGTAACCAGCCGTGATTATGATTGCTGTAAATTCCCTCGGTAGCCAGAATGGTCGACACAGAAGCGTATGAAATTCCAGATCAGGGGAGCAGAAGGATTTAATAGAGTGTATGTTCCTTTCATTACACCATGAGTTGTTGATATAGAAACAAACACCTCCACCTCTGCTTTTTCCTGTGAGCTCCTTTGCTCTGTCCGAGCGGTGCATGGAGAAGCCTGTGAGCTCGATGGCTGAGTCTGGAACCATAGCAGACATCCAGGTTTCTGTGAGGCAAATAACACAGCAGTCCCTTGTTTCTCGTTGGTATGAGATGCGCGCACGCAGTTCACAGAGTTTGTTATCCAGTGACTGAACGTTAGCCAGCAAAATTGTTGGGAGAGGAGGTCGGAAAGCACGGCGTCTCAGTCTGACGAGAACGCCAGCTCTTTTTCCTCATTTTCGGCGTCGGCGGCGTTTCCTCAATTTCGCAACCCAGACAAAGGGATCTGATGCCGTGTCTGTGAACAATCCACCGGCATTCAAAAACTCAAAGTCCGGTTTGCGTTGCGTGACGGAGGAACCAATGTTCAAAAGCATGTCTCTATCGTAGACAGTTATACTAACAACATCTAACACGTAAAACAACAAAAAAACAAATAAAACATACGAAAAACTGCAAAGTTTTCCCGGAGCTTGCAACACGGCGGCCATTCTCGGCGCCATCTTGGACGACATCTAAAGACTTCCAAGTTAGTTTTTCTCCATTTGCGCTCAGGAATACGAGTTTCTTTCTTGAGAGAATGGGTATAACTGTTGTATCATGGTGCAGCACGTTTTTCTCTAACCTTTTTTAATTTGATGGGGGCATTTAATGGGTATAACAGTTTCTTACGTATTAAAGAAGATAGTTCCAATGTTGTTAGTAATTGTGTCTAGTTCATCTGTATGTATGGGTACACAGAGCAGTTGAGATAAATCAAGCAGGTTATTTGTGAATCTCTCTTTAGTGGCTGGAACAATAGTTCTGCCTGGACGATAACGCGGAGCCATATAGTTAATATCAGTAATATGCAGCATGCACGATACAAGGAAATGGTCAGTAACATCATCACTTTGAGGTACGATATCTATATCAGTAAGATCAATTCCATGCAATATTATTAAATCTAGCGTATGATTAAAACGATGTGTCGGCCTGGTGACATTTTGCTTGACACCAAAATAGTTTATTAGGTCAGTAAACGCAAGTTCTAACGCATCATTTGTATTAT
This sequence comes from Oxygymnocypris stewartii, assembly GCA_003573665.1. Taxonomy (NCBI): domain Eukaryota; kingdom Metazoa; phylum Chordata; class Actinopteri; order Cypriniformes; family Cyprinidae; genus Oxygymnocypris; species Oxygymnocypris stewartii. The sequence goes on from QVTF01022897.1 coordinate 201,738, forward strand.
CAACGTGAACGTTAAAATCTCCAACAATTAGTGCTTTATCAGCATTAACCAATATGTCTGAGAGGAAATCTGCTAATTATTTTAGAAAATCTGTATATGGCCCTGGCGGTCTATACACAGTAGCCAGAGCAAGAGATAGGACAGATTTATTTTGCTTATCTGACAGTTTAACATTAAGCATAAGTATTTCGAATGAGTCAAACCTGTATCCTGTTTTCTGAGTAACATTGAGAATATCACTATATATTGCTGCGACACCGCCGCCATGACCAGTCTGACGAGGTTCATGCTTATAACAGTAGCTTGGTGGAGTAGATTAATTTAGACCAAAGTAATCATTTGTTTTAAGCCAGGTTTCAGTCAGACAGAGTACATCAAAACTATTATCTGTGATCATTTCATTTACAATAACTGCTTTGGGTGTGAGTGACCGGATATTTAGGAGCCCAAGTTTTAAAAATTGTTTTTGTTCATTTATTTTGCATTTTTCTGCTTTTAATCATGATCAGATTTGTTCTAGATCCTGCATTAAATTTATATTTTGATCTCACTATTCGGGGAACAGACACAGTCTGTATAGATTGGACACTGCAAGTACCTCTGTCATTTAAGTGGGTAGAATAAAAGTCATCATAGCAGTTATTTGAGAATTGGCTTACTAGTCAGATGGAACGTAGCATCCTGGTGATGTTGTCCGACAGGAGTTCCGCTCCGACTCTGCTGGGGTGATTAATGGGGCAAAAGTTTGCCCAGGCCCTATATTCAGCCCACAGGGGACCCCCTCGCTCCCTAAAAGAGCGAGGATCTTCTGTCTGGCACAAGCTCTCTCACCAGTGCCCTGTCACACATTTTGGGCAGGCTTCTTAGGCCCTAAAGTGTCAATTGGCAATGCGTATGTTAATAGATGTGTTAGCCTGGATGCGTGAATCCACTGCGGTTGTTGATCAGTTAGCACTCCAGTCCTGGTCACCGCGATGACTACAGCTGGCCCCAAATATCTCCCACGGCAACTGGTTTAAGACTCCGAATCAGCACCTGTTGGCCTGGAACGAAATTAGGGGTGGACTTATCTGACGGAATATGGAGAGAAAGAGAAACATCAGCATACACACAGAATTCATTTTACCAATAAGGGAAATCACATAGTCATCCGGGATCACCTCCATGTCTCTCTCCTAGGGAAGAAACGTCTACACGACCTTTGACCCAAGGGGTCAGGAAAGGTCTACAAATCAACATCTCAAATGGTATAATTACCCCCACTGTAAGTATTTTGTCATTGAGGATGGGGTCATTCTCATTTCTGCCAATATGGCTGGCAGCACATCTGGACTTTCTTTTGTTTTGGAGTCATTTCGCTGAGTATTCGAGGGAACGGGATGTTTTTTTTTTCTTAGCTGAGGATCTCACGAATACCCATGGTCGAAAAAAATAATGGCACTTGCGGTTGGAACGCTCACTGCTTTTGACAGTAAGACCCAGTCTTGGGAGGAATATTGCGAGATATTATCTCATTTTTTTGAAGCAAATGAGATTGAAGATACTGCAAAGAAACGGGCTATTCTGCTTAGTTCGGTGGGGAGTCAGACTTATAGTCTAATGAGGAATTTGCTTAGACAAAAGTTTCAGTGAGTTGGTGGAACTGTTAAAAGACCACTATAACCCCACACCGAGTGAGATTGTGCAGCGATTTAAGTTTAATTCAAAGCCAAATGAGACTGTTGCGGATTATGTTGCGGTGCTTCGTGAACTTGCTCAACATTACAATTATGGAGACAAGTTAAAAGAGATGCTCCGTGATAGGCTGGTGTGTGGAATTGAGGCAGATGAAATACAGCGTCGGTTGTTGGCCGAACCGGAGCTGACTTTTGAAAAAGCACTGAAGCTCGCGCAAGCAATAGAGACTGCAAATAAAGACGTGCTGGATTTACAATATCAAAATAAGACGTCCGCGGACATACACGTTAAAAAGTCAACGCAGACCATGCTCAAGTTTGAAGCAAGGAACAAACGGGCGCATAAAGAGCCGCGCCTTTACTGCTACAGATGCGGTGGTGATCACAAACAGCAAGAGTGTCGTTTTCTGCAAGAGCAGTGCCACAAGTGTGGTAAGACAGGGCATATTAGAAAAATGTGCAGAGTTGGCTTGCCTTCCACCAAGTGTAAGCCTAAGGGGGGAGGGGGAAATTACAAGCAACAGCAGTCCAGCACAGAAAAACATAGATCAGCTCATCACATCAGTGACTCAAAGGAAGCCACTGCCAGTGACAGGCAAGAAGTTTTCACTATGTACAGCGTGGTAGAAACTCAAATTCCAAGAGTGTCTCCAATCACCATACTTTTAAAAGTGAATGACACAGAGGTAGATTTTGAAGTGGACACAGGCTGCAGTGTCACTATAATGTCCAAGACAGAATATGCCAAGTTAGGGAGTGTGGGCAAACTCCCGGAGCTGAAGGATTGTTCTCTTAGCCTGAAAACTTATACGGGTGAGTCAGTAAAAATACTGGGGGCCACAGATGTAATTGTTCGGCATGTTAATCAGGTTAGAGAGCTTCCTGTGCTGGTGGTGTCTACCAATGGACCAAACAGAGTTTTTGGGCCATAGAGTGGACTCTACAGGTCTTCGTCCGCTTTCAAACAAAGTGGAAGCTCTGCAAAAAGCACCTGCTCCCCGAAATGCCACTGAATTGAAAGCATATCTTGGATTGCTTAACTGCTACCACAGGTTCCTGACATGGCCTTAGAAACAGGTTCAGAGGACCGAATATTACTGATGGAGGACATTCCTTTGGTAACAGCCATCACGTCTCCATCTGATTCTTGTGCGAAGAACAAGTTATCACAGTTAGCATATTTTTATTTTAGATTTCCGACCGCTGGCATATGAGAAAAATCTATTTGAAGGCACTGAAAAGGCGCTTCTGGAAACGGTAACACATCATGTGGCGTTTTACTTTTTCAGGGTTTGTTTTGATGCATATCAAACACGAGTCAAAAATTAATTCGACCATTTTTGCTGTACCCTGGATGCAATACAGGCGATTATTTGTCTGTGTAACTTTAGACGTGCTGTTATGCGAAATAACGTGATAATGTCTTATAAATATCACCAAGGACAGTTTTGGTAATGCTATTCTACTGTTTGTATCTCTTATCAAACCGTTAGCATCTGGCACGCATCCATTTTCTGCCCAATGTTTCATGTGTGGGTTGACTTTGCAATACTTTCAAATCTATGTCAGGAACGCATGATACATGTACAAACATCATTGTTTCTACGTCCCTATTCTGCGCTATCTGATATGGGGAAAATTCTGCATGTTCCGCTGCCCATTTGGCCATTTCATCAGCATTTCTGTTGCCAACAGCATCTGGTTCATCTCCTGATGCATGTCCCTTGACCTTCACTACAGCTAGTTCAGATTCCAACATTACAGCTTGTAATAAATCTACCACCAACCCTGCATGTGATATTGGTTTGCCTTCAGACGTCTAAAAATTGCGCCTAGCCCAAGTCTGGGCGAAGTTTTGAACGACCCCATACGAATATTTGCTATCCGTTTAAACGGTAGCTCTTTTGTCTTTTGTTAACTCACAGGCTCTTGTTAATGTAATTATTTCCGCAGCCTGTGCTGAGTTATGTTTCAGGCGATATGCCTCTACCCTCTCACCCTCCTGTGGTGGCATATCCACACAGATACACTCCATCAGACGGCCTTGAACATGAGCCATCTATATATACGTGCTCTCCCCCATCCAGGGGCCTATCTTTCAGATCGACCCTGGCTGAAGTGGAGCTCTCAATAGCATTCATGCAATCATGAGGTACAGCCTTAACGATCAATGTGGATAAGCCATACAGCGATTGAACTGCAGGATTAGAAACTGAAGTGGGTTTTATGTTTAAACTTTCTGTGGCTAGGAGTGTTGCTTCATAGCCAGACCTTCTCTGGGCCGTCATGTGCTGTGTCTTCAAATTGTGCAAAACAACACCCACATGGTGAGTGGTATATAAAATCAAACGATATGATAAAAACAATTTTCTCAGCCATTCTAACCATCTCCGCCGCTGCAGCCACAGCACGAAGGCATTTAGGCATACCATGGACCATCGGTTTGCCACCATGCTCTTGGGTCAAAACACCCATTGCAACACCCATAGCCTACCCCGCATACAAATGAAATGGCCTGGAATAGTCTGGTAGCCCCAAGGCAGGAGCGCAAGTGATAGCAATCTTCAATGCATCAAAATGTTCTTCCGCTTCAGAAGTCCAGTTCAGCAAGTCTCTTGGACCCATTCCATGTTGAATGAGACATCGTAGGCCTTTGTCATGGTACGCACAGTCAGGTATCCATGCACAGCAATAGTTCACCAACCCCAAAAAACCTTGTAGCTGTGTTACAGTTTCAGGAGCAGGCATAGTCTTTACAGCTCAGCTGAAATGGCCTTCAGTCCTGGTGAAATGATGTGGCTTACGTAATGGACTCTGGATTGCACCCACTGCAGTTTTTCATTCGAGGCCTTAAATCCAGTGCTCGCAAGCACATTGCAAGTTTCAGCAGATATTATAATATCATCTGTATAGTAATGCCTGCATAATTATAGGTCCTTCTTGAACCCACGCCATGGACGACTGAGCTGTACCCTGCAGGCATACAGTTTATTTGTTCATCTCTAGAGGCGGAAGAGGAGGGGGATATGCACAAGAACTAAAAGAAAGGAAGAATATATATTTGAGCTGGTCTGAGCATTATTTGGGACATTAATTACGGCTGTATCATAAGGTGGCGATGTCTTAACAGTTGACGGTGTGTCGATCAATATTTAGTTTGCTTTATTAACACACTCCATATTGTTTTCATTAATTTCCAAATTTCATACGATTCGCCCATATATTTATAATCCCATTGAGGATCACCCCAACCACCTTTAACCGTGGATTTCATTAACTCCATATAATTTTCTTTAAAAGATCAGAATCTCGGATATTTGTCAATTTGCGGTCCGGTGCTTTCACTCCATCCGGCCAAATTATCAACAATTATCAACTTTTGATGACTAAACTGTCCAATCCTGGACCCACAGACTCTATTGCATGTGGGACATATGTATGTAATGATAGTAGTAGTGGCAGTGGTGGCAGCCATGGCTGTATTTCTCCTGGCTCGCTTCTGCTGTCTTGTGCTTGTCCTCTCCATCTCGAGCGTATGAACTCCATCTCTACACAGCTTTTGCCAGATGTTGCGGTCAGCAGCAACATCCTCCAGGTCCTCGGGTCTGATCCTACACTTCTTCTAGGCTTTCTTCATCTGATCCTTATATCACTTCTTCGGCCCCCCAGCTGAACGTCGACCATGATGTAACTGGCCGTAGAGCACTCTGCGGGGCAGTCGACATGGAGGCATCCTTATTACGTGCCCCAACCATTGCAGCTGGTGCTGGGTGATCATGGCCTCAATACTTCTACAGTTGGTCTTTTTAAGTATTTCAGTGTGAGGCACACGATCCCGCCAGGTAACTCTCACAATGCGCTGAAGGCAGCTTATATGGAAGCTCTCTAGGGACCTGATGTGATGACTGTAGGTTACCCAAGCTTCACAGCTATAAAGGAGGGTGGTGACACAGACCGCTTGGTATACGGGCGACTTTTGTGGAAGGATGAAGATTCTTGTTATGAAAGACTCTACGCCGAAGTCTCCCAAAGGCAACTGATGCCTGTTTAATGCGGCTCTGAACTTCATTGTCGATGCCACAGTCCTCAGTAAGAATACTCCCCAGATATTTAAAAGATGGCACTACTGAAAGCTGTTCATTCCCAACAGTGAAGGCAGGTAGTGTGGTTGGGACATTGGTACTCCATTGGCAAACCACTTCTGTCTTGGTGGTGTTGACAGTAAGCCCCATCCTGCTGTATGCCCTAACTGCCACATCAAGAACAGTTTTTGAAGATCCTCTGGAATATGGGCCACAAAAGCACAGTCATCTGCATACTGCAGCTCCAGGACGTGCTCTCTAAAGAGTTTTTTGGTTGCCTGTAGCCTCCTAATATTAAAGAGGTTGCCGTCTAATCTGAAGTCTACTGCTATGCCACTGCTATTTTCAATCTCGTTATGGAGAAGCTTGGTGACACATAGGAGGAAGATGTTAAAGAGTATTGGTGCTAGCACACACCCCTGCCTCACCCCTGTGCACACAAGGAAGGGCTCAGACTCTTGTCCGCCTATGGACACCCGAGCAGTCATCCCATTATGGAACTGGCGGAGGATGTTAACAAATTTATTGGGACAGCCAAACCTGAGGAGTACATCCCATAACAGCTCTCTTTGCACAGTGTTGAATGCTTTAGAAAGATCGACAAAGGCCATAAACATGTCCTGATGTTGCTCTCTGCACTTTTCCTGAAGCTGCCAGGCTGTGAAAATCATGCCGATAGTGCTCCTATTGTTCCTATATCAACACTGCGATTCAGGCAGCATTGACTCAGTGATGTTGTTAATGAGTCTCTGAAGCATCACCTTGGACAGGACCTTACCACCCACAGAAAGGAGTGATATGCCCCTACTATTGCCACAGATGGCCTTGTCACCCTTGCTCTTACAGGTAACAGCAATATTTGCATCTCTCCATTGCTGTGGGATGTTCTCATCAGTCCAGGCCTGGGTGATGTACCGGTAGAGGGTGGGCATACATATGTACCCCCCCCCCCCCCTTCAGAAGCGCTGCATGGATATTATCAGTGCCAGGTAACTTTTTGTTCTAAAGGGAACGGACAGATGATAGAACCTCCTGAAAGGTTGGTGGTAGGCTGAGATTGTGGATGGGAGGAAGTTTAGGCAGTTCTTCCAGAATAGTGGGGTCCGCATCAGAATCCTGATTAAGCAGGATGTTAAAATGTTCTGCCCACCTCAACAGGATCCTATTTTGGTCCTTCAGAAGTTTTAGTCAATCTGCTGTTTTCAGAGAAGTGATGCAGGGATTTTTTGGTCCGTATATGGTTTTGATAGCATTATAAAGGTTATGCACGTCATTTTTATTGGCAAAAGACTGAGTTTTATGTGCCTTTTCAATCCACCATTCATTCTGCATGGCACGTGTTTCCTTTTGCACTTTTCCCCGTATTTTCTGCAAATACAGTCTGGTCTTAGTGGATGAAGTTTTTTTTTTTAAGTTTTCTTTAAATCCAATGCTTTGCGCATATCCTTAAGCAAGTTATGGATGGCATCTGAGATATCGTCAAACCAGTCTTGGTGGTTCCTGCTCTTATAGCCGATGGATTGGGCTGCTGCGTCATAAAGCACAGAGCTGATATAGGTCCACTGTTGTTCTATGGTGTTTTCTGAGCTCAGACAGGGTTCCGACTCCCCTAGTTTCTCATCTAGGAGACGTCGAAACTCATTTCTTGCTTCTGTGTTTCCCAAGCGGTTACAAGTGTTACCCTCTTTTTGTTGGGCTTTTGCAGTTGCAAGGGGGGGGGGGGGGGGGCACTATCACATGGAGCTTGGCCACAATCATACGATGATCTATCCAGCACTCTGCACCTCACATGGCACGAGTGATAAGAACATCCTTGATGTCATTACACCGCACAATGATATAATCAATCATTTGCCAGTGTTTAGAGCGAGGGTGCATCCACGAGGTCTTATACTTTGCCTTCTGCTGGAAGATGGTATTGTTATGGTAAGGTTATGCTCAGAGCAGAAAGTCAATAGTCTCATGCCATTTGCATTCACCCTACCAATGCTATGCCTGCCTAGTACTCCACTCCATATTCTGTTGTTCTGTCCGACTCGAGCATTGAAATTCCCAAGCAAGAGGATCTTATCACTCTTGGGGATCCGGCAAAGAGCTTCATCCAGTGCCTGATAAAAGCATTCCTTAGCCTCATTCTCAGATGGTAATGTTGGCGCATAGGCACTGAGAAGTGTTGCATGACACTTTTTTGCTAGGGGGATACGGAGGGTCATTAGCCTTTCACTATTTCCAACAGGTGTTTCTGTGAGACTTGGTAGAATGGTATTCTTGATGGCAAATCCTACTCCATAGAGATGTTGTCAACCTGAAGGGAAACCTTTCCAGAAGAAAGTATAACCCATGCCTTCCTCTGTTAGAGATCCTTCATCCAGAAGCCTGGTCTCACTCAGGGCCACAATATCGATGTTGTAACGGCTCAACTCAGCAGCGATCAGGACTGTTCTCCGGTGAGGTCTGTCAGAGGTACCATAAAGGTCCAGGAGAGTCCTTACAGGAGAGACTGTGTACACACACACACACACACACACACACACATAATTTAAAAATGCGTTTGTTATAAAGACACAGTATATACAAAGAGCTTGATGTAACCTAATTTAATTTGACATTTAAAAATGTAAGTCCTGGAAAACTCTTGAAAATAACCATATTTATGAAACGGTACTTGAAAAGTAGGCTACTTGAATATTTAAAAGGCAGTATATATGAAATTGGTGTTCATTTTTGTTTTCAACAAAAACAATATTTACTTGCTAAATTAACGTCGCAGCGCTTCTAACTAAATACAGAGCCACTTCACCCTGCTGCCCGGAGCGCAAGCTCCTTGAGGTGAAAAGCGATCTTGCGATATCAGTATAAAGTTGAGTTTGTGGTAACACCTTTGATGGTGCTTGCATTATATTGTTCAGTCATTTATTGCCTGTGCTGTTTGTTTGAGTTTTATTTGAGAATGCATATAAAGTCTGACGCGCGTTGTGTTGCACTGTTGTCATTTGCAAGCGTGAAGCATCTCAGCATCCATCTCAGCAGCTCCATTCACAAACTCTTCCTCTGCATATGTTGCGAGTTTGCTCATCTTGCTCAACTTATAATACTTAATGTACTTAAGTTGGTTATGTTCATATTATGTAGTATAAGCATATTAATTTATGTATTTTATCAGTGTTGTTTAATAAAACCATGTGATTACTTGGTTTTGATACTTTATTAAAACCAATTATTATTGTCTCATCGCTAGTTTTTTTACTTTTACATTTACATTTACATTTAGTCATTTAGCAGACGCTTTTATCCAAAGCGACTTACAATTGGGGAGTACATAAAGCGATTAATCTTGAAGAGGCAAACATACAGAGGAAGTGCCAATAACACAAAGTCTCAGGCATTGTTCAAATAAGTACAAGCTAGCAAGGGAAGGAGAGAAAGATAAAGAGAAAGATGAAGATTTTGAAAAAGTGAAATAACATATATATATATATATATTTTTTTTTAAGTAGTCAAGTATAGTTGAAAGAGATGAGTTTTCAGTTGTTGCTTGAAAATTGACAGGGATCCAGCATTCCGGATGGGGGTGGGAAGATCATTCCACCGGCCAGGAACGATGAAAGAGAATGTTCTGGAGAGTGATTTTGAGCCTCTCTGTGATGGTACCACGAGGTGTCGCTCACTAGCAGATCTCAGACTTCTGGAGGGGATGTAAATTCGTAATAGTGAGTGGAAGTAGGTGGGTGCTGAGCCTGTGGTTGTTCTATATGCAAGCATCAGTGTCTTGAACTGGATGCGAGCTGCAACTGGTAGCCAGTGCAAGGAGACAAAGAGAGGTGTAACATGGGCTCTTTTGGGCTTGTTGAAGACCAGTCGTGCCGCTGCATTCTGAATCATTTGTAGAGGTTTGATTGTGTTTGATGGAAGTCCATCTAGAAGAGCATTGCAGTAGTCCAGTCTAGAAATGACAAGGGCCTGGACAAGAAGTTGTGCAGCATGCTCTGTCAGAAAGGGCCTGATCTTTCTGATGTTGTGTAGTGCAAACCTGCAAGATCGAGTAGTCTTTGCAATGTGCTCTTTGAAGGTCAGCTGGTCATCGAAGATTACACCAAGATTTCTGACCGAAGCTGATGGGGTAATTGTTGATGAACCTAACTGAATCGTGAAATCATGCTGTAGAGTTGGAGTTGCAGGGAAGACAAGAAGCTCAGTCTTTGCCAGGTTGAGCCGTAGATGGTGTTCTTTCATCCATGCCGAGATGTCCGCCAGGCAGCCTGAGATCCGTGCAGCTACCGTTGGATCATCTGGTCGAAATGAGAGATAGAGCTGTGTGTCATCAGCATAGAAATGGTAGGAGAAGCCATGTGCCTGTATGATGGGAGCCAGTGATGTAGTGTATGTGGAGAAGAGGATGGGTCCAAGAACCGATCCCTGGGGAACCCCAGTGACCAATTTATGTGCTTTGGATACCTCCCCTCCCCAGGCCACCCTGAAAGACCGACCAGTGAGATAGGATTCAAACCAGCAAAGTGGAATCCCAGTGATATCCAGTGATGAGAGGGTGGACAGGAGGATCTGATGATTGACAGTGTCAAAAGCGGCAGACAGATCCAGCAGAATGAGGACTGATGATTTGGAATTGGCTTTTGCAATTCGCAGGGCTTCAGTGACCGAGAGTAGCGCAGTCTCAGTTGAATGGCCACTCCTGAAACCTGACTGTTTAGCGTCTAGTTTGTTGTTCTGTGAAAGAAACAATGAGACCTGGTTAAAGACAACTCGTTCGAGTGTTTTGGCAATGAATGGAAGGAGAGAGACTGGTCTGTAGTTTTCTAAATGAGAAGTGTTTAATGTTGTTTTTTTGAGCAGTGGGGTTACCCGAGCCTGCTTGAATGCAGTAGGGAAGATGCCAGTGAGGAGAGATGTGTTGATAATGTGTGTGAGTGCTGGTAGGAGTGCGGGAGAGATTGCTTGGAGAAGGTGTGAGGGGATAGGGTCTAGAGGACATGTTGTAGGATGGCTGGAGAGGAGAAGTTTGGATACTTCTGCCTCAGTGAGGGGACAGAAGGAAAAGATGGGAGTTTGAGCAGTGGATCTAGTTGGTTGGGGGTCCTGTGTGAGTGGAGGTGAAAACTGACTACTGATTGTTTTAGTTTTGTTTGTAAAAAAAGTTGCAAAGTCATCAGCTGTTATAGACGTGGTGGGAGGTGGTGAAGGGGGACAGAGGAGAGAATTAAATGTTCTGAAGAGATTACGCATATCTGGAGCATTGTTGATCTTGTTATGGAAATGTGACGATTTGGCAGTGTGGACTTCAGCGGAGAAAGATGAAAGAAACGATTGATACATACTCAGGTCCGATGGCTCGTTTGATTTTCGCCATTTTCTCTCTGCCGCTCGGAGTCTGGTCCGATGTTCACAAAGAACATCAGATAACCAGGGGTTAGAAGGGGCAGTCCGTGCTGGCCTGGAGGAGAGAGGACAAATGTCATCTAAACAAGTGGTTAAAGTAGAGCATAAAGTATCAGTAGCAGCATTCACATCCAGAGATGAGAAATGGGTAGGTGAGGGAAGAGAGGAGGATACTACAGAGGAAAGATGTGAGGGAGAAAGGGAGCGTAGGTTTCGTCTAAAAGTAACCGGTAAGGGGGTTGGTGGCACCCTGGTAGTAAAGTGTAATGTGAATTTAATGAAGAAATGGTCAGAGATATGTAGTGGTTGTACCAGAATGTTATCTGCAGTACAATCACGTGTGTAAATTAAATCAAGTTGGTTGCCTGATTTGTGAGTGCTAGTAGTGGTAAGGCGTTTGAGATCAAATGAAGCTAGGAGCGAATGAAAGTCTGTAGCATAAGGCTTTTCTAGATGAATGTTGAAATCGCCAAAAACTAAGAGTGGAGTTCCATCCTCCATGAAAGAGGACAGCAACCCATCCAGCTCCTCTAGGAAGGGGGCTAGAATTTGGCCAGGGGGACGGTAGATTACCACAATCTGGAGTTTTATAGGAGCCATTACAGTAATCGCATGAGATTCAAATGAGTTGTAATTGCATAGGGGCGAGTGGGTTGAGTATTTCCAATTATTTGAAATGAGCAGACCAGTGCCCCCACCCCGGCCAACCTGACGTGGGGTGTGAGAGAAAGAGAAATTGTTAGAGAGGGCAGCTGGGGTTGCTGAATCTTCTGGACGAATCCAGGGGTGCTTCTCATTTCTTATTTGTGCGTCCTCGCTTCCTTTCCTCATGTCTTAGCTCCACCTCTTCAGGATGCGAGAGAAGGAAGCAAGGAAAAGACGCAAGGACGGAGGAATCGAAGCAAGTGAAATGATATATCCTCGCTCTTTAGCGTCACTTCAAAGCGTCGTCAACTAATGATGACTCTACACCGCTGGATTGAGCTTGAACATCGGGATTCTTGAACATAAGATATAATTATTTATATTGTAACCGTTTCAACCTCCACAAAATACCACATTTGTTCTTATTTTTTTACCAGTTATTATTAATGAATTATTGTTGTTGTGATTTCACATACATTGTGTTTTGTACATGTAAACAATAATGATAATGATTATAATAATAATAATTAATAAACAGTGGCAAGAACACCAGTTTTACTAAAGCAAAATACCAAAAAAAAGTTGGCAAAAGTTTGGGTTATTTAACTATTAATTAATGCACGATTCATAGCCTACTTTAAAAAAATGTTATGCTTCTGCAAACATACATGGATAAATTGTTTACAACGCTACTTGTTAGCCTAGTGATTCTTGTTAATTCCATTACATCATCATTGGACTTTAATAAGAGTCAGGTGTGTATTCTGTATATAAATCAATTTGGGTTACACATTTCCATCTACAATTACGATGAAAATGATAGTAGGTATATCCTGTGCCCTATCATTACACCACATTCTTCACCAAATTGCACAACATGGACAGCGTCGTTCGAGCAGATGGAAAGCACGATTCCGTCATTGTGTCCTACTCCTAGCTAAGGTATTGTTAAAAATACTATGAGCTCATACTGTATGTTTTGGTTTTATTTTTTGAATTCAGATTCACAGCATTCTACATTGTTCTTAATTACAGGTTAAAATAACAGCTACTCCGATTTATACTGAAATAAATGCCACCGTCCCACTGCTAAAATTATACTTGGATGGTAGGCAGAACCTCAAGGTGGACTTTCGACTCAACCGGGACTCTATGGAAGCATTGATGAGGATGCTGCCACAAGATGAAGCACATGGATGGGGACATCTCATAACCACACTGATAACTGTGTACTGGCTAGCACATGGTCTGTCATACAGTGTGGTGTCCCGGGCCTTTCAGGTGCCGGTATCGTCTGTTTGTAGGCTGGTTCACACAGGAACCATAAAGATTGCAGCCTTGCGCCAGCAGGTCATTCAGTTCCCAGATGCACAAGACCTTGATGAGGTTGTCCTTGGTTTTGAAAATTTGGCCAACAGCCCCATCTTCTCCAAGTGTGTGGGTGCTATAGATGGATGTCATGTCCGCATAAAAACCCCCGCTGGACCCACTGGCCAGGACTACATCAATAGAAATCTCTTCCCATCCATTCAGATGCAGGCAGTTTGTGATGGGAAGGGCCGGTTCCTTAATGTTTTTGTGGGATATCCTGGTTCTGTCCACGACACTAGAGTCCTGAGAAACAGCAAGATGTATAAAGATGCATTGTATCCTCCACAAGGATACTTCCTTTTGGGGGATGGAGGCTACCCCTGCATCATTCATCCTGTGGCCATTATTACTCCATACCGGGAGCCAGTGCAAGGGAGAGTGCAGGCCCGCTTCAATCACTACCATGCCAAGGCTCGCTCCATAATTGAGCGGGCGTTTGGAATGATGAAAACACGCTGGAGGTCCCTGCTTTTCAAGTCTCTTGAGGTGGACAACACCTTTACCCCAACAGTTATCATGGCGTGTGCAGTTCTGCATAACATTTGTCTGACAACAGGAGACATGATTGAAGCCCCTGAAGTGGTGGATGATGTTGGTTTACCTCCACCCTGTCCAGTGAGAGGGGTCTGTAGTGGGAATGTCTGGCGTGATAATCTGGCAGCAAAACTCTCAGCTCCTCAGGTGCATCCGGTAGAGTTAAATGAACATGATTATTTGTAGACACATAAAGACAAATTTTGCTCCACACAAGGTTAAGGTTCAGATTGTGTATGGAGAAAAAAAAATCCCTGTGTCTCTAGCCTCATGCATTACATTTTTTGCAATACCCACATCACCAATAGATACAATAGTTTAATGTAAATAAACATGTTTACCAATTACACCAGTAATTTTGTTTTTTTTACTCATGTGGCAACTGTGTTTACCATAAATTGTCTATTAAGGCACATAATGGAACACAAATGATCAAAGCAAAAACAAACAAACAAACAAACAAACAAACAAACAGAGATTGTGTTCAACTTTTTTTAATCAATTGTTCAAAAAGGTCAAGGAACCTATTTGAAGTAGATTGCAATAATTCGTGCGTGGCTTGAAAACGTTCCTCTTTTTCTGTCTCCGTTTCTAGAAAATCTAGCACTCTGTTGGTTCTTTTCTTTTTGGGTGGCGGGGGACCCGAAGAAGTACAGGGTGTTTCCTTGTTAAAGTTGCCTGTGCCAGACGGTGCGGAGGTTGTGGAGTCCTCCTCTCTTTCCTCCACAGATGCAGATGGTGACAAGCCAGGCTCATTGGACACAGCAGAACTGCCAGTGACTTCTGCGTCGCATGAGTCTATCAGAATGGGAGGCTCAATAGACGGCCTCCTCCCAATAGCCTCATGCATCGCAGAAAACCACGGCCATGTGGCTGCTGTGGCCTCCCCACTATCTGTTCCCATTCCCGTAGGAGGACAGCGGAGCTCCTAAAATAAAATAAATATATTGTCTATTAAACTAGCAGGTAGAAAATTCAAATGCATTCAGTTTGTACCTTATATTTTCTTTTTAAATTGTCCCATTTTTTGGAAATTTGGTTTGGTGTTATAATTCCATCCAAACCAATCCTCTGAAGAACTTTACTACACAATAAAAATCAACAAATTTTTACTCAAACAAAGACAAAGATAGTGTAACAATATTATGATAAATATTATCTAAAACCTCACTGCGTTAATCAAACAAAGTGAAAACAAAATGTTTTTCCATGCATTCTGGTGGAACAGAACTCACATCCAGGCTTTTTTGGCACTGTTCCTCTTCCCAGTGAAGTCGGAATCCAGCTCCATCCTCAATTTAATTAACTGTTCAGTCTCCTCATCAGTCCCTGTAAGAAAGAATTTTACAACACAGTGATGCAGTTCAAAATAATAATGTGTTGCATATTAACCGGCATAAACAAATATACAGTGTTATCAACACATTAAAACAAATTAACTACAGGCCTAAATCAAGATCATTCTCTATTCCCTATTTATCACATTTAAAAGCAATAAGCCAGTAAAATCAAGAAACATAATAAAAATCATTAAAACTGTGCTGAAAAGTACACTTTATACATCAAATTAAAGGCACAGTCAAAAAAAGAACACAGATTTACAATAACTTTATGCTTAATACTCACATTTATGTGTTTGAATGTTCTGCCATGGTAAGCACTTGGAGCAGATGTGAAGTGGGAGGAGAATTTATACGTGCGACACGTTTAGGCAATAAACAACTTCCGCATAGGATACACCTGTGTATCCTCGCTCATGACTCCTCAGGAAGCCTCCTCCCTCCTCGACCCTCGACTCCTCCCGGTGCAATTAGAGAATTGAGATGTCCTTCAATATGGCTGAGCTCGATCGGTTTCCGGGTCATAGGAAGGAGGATAGAGGAGCGAGGAGACGAGGAGGGATATTGAGAAGCACCCCAGGTCTCAGTCAAGCCCAAGATGCTGAGAGTGGATTGTAAAGAAAAAGCGGAAATGAAGTCTGCTTTGTTGACAGCTGACTGACAATTCCAGAGAGCCATAGAGAAAGAAAGAGGTGTAGTAGAAGATGTAGAGATGGGGTAAAGGTTAGCAGGATTACGTTGCCGTCTGCGTGTGATGTTAGAGCGTGGTCGAGAGACAACCAGAATGGTTTTGAAACACATGATAGAGGTGGAAGGATAGAGGATAGCAAAGGAGAGTGTGTGAGGGAAGGGGGATAAATTATACTTAAATGCGTTGCCGGTGTCATTTCTCGGGTAAAGTCGCGCAGGAAAAAGTCGCTTGTCTGTCTTCACACGATCCGCAGACGCTTCCGCGTCAGCCTCGGACATCAAATAAATACACCGTCTAATTAAGAGAATAGAGTGAAAACAGCTGTGAACGGCTTCTGATTATAATTACCAGTAAGTGCTATCAAAACTATAAACCAACGAAAATGCAGACTACAAATAGGTAGGAAACGAAATATTCCTTCCTAGCAGCAAGTATATAATTTAAACAACAGATCTATGAACAAGTATTAAAGACACTCACAAGCTGACGTCCGTTTCTTCTGGTGACTAATCGGCTTCTCCCATCTTAAAGCAACAACCAAGCATTTTAAATACTTTAACCTTAAATACTTTAAATACTTAGATCTATTTGTATCTCTTAAAAATTACACAATTGTTAAAATAATTATTACATTACTTGATTACCAAAATAATTTTTATTTACAGCCCTTAGTTAAAACATTTCAAAATACAACTATATTGTTTTGCAGAGCTCAGAGTCTTGCATTTTGTGATTAAAAGACATTTTGTCATTGAAAATGTCTTAAAAATAGTATTAAAATATTGTCTCTTTCTAGTGAACTAAGTATGTTGTGTCATCTTACGAGCTAAATGTATTGTCACACCCATAGTGTCCATGAATGTGATACAGCTCATAATATTTCAAGTGTTTGATGAAGCTTTTACTCTTCAGGTTAATCATATATATTCATGAAAAAAAAAATCACTTTGAATAAGGAAATAGATAACTTTGCCATAGTATCCTTTGAAATGTTAAAATGACCACAGCCATATGTGCTGCATGTTATTTATACCATTTTGTTTTATTCATTTATTTATTATAATTTGAATGATAACGATATTGTGATCTCTGATTTTAGTCCTTGAAAACCAAAAAGTAGTGCTTGAAAAGTCCTTGAAAGTCCTGGAATTTCATTTTGCAGTTTATGTACGAACACATATATATATATATATATATAAAATAAAGAGTATTTTGATCAGATATGTATTGCATGTCAAAAATAAAGGTGCTTTATTGAAATATTTTATGTAACATATTTCATGCAAAATAAAGGTAAATATAACTATCGCTCAAGAGTTTCATATGCCTAATTTCAGATATTCTGATGCCTTTTTCTTTTCTCCTCCCAGAAACTGACAGAGTTCAACACTGCTCATAACAAACATATTTCTACACTCACCATTGAGGAGGGAAACCTGGAAATCCAGAGACCCAAGTGGAAGAGGAGAAGCTCACAAGTTCCCTTCAGTGAAGATAAGGAGATCATAAACCCAGATACTCACAAGATGTAAATATACAAACCCGATTCCAAAAAGTTGGGACACTGTACAAATTGTGAATAAAAACAGAATGCAATAATGTGGAAGTTTCAAATTTCAATATTTTATTCAGAATACAACAGATGACATATCAAATGTTTAAACTGAGAAAATTTATAATTTTAAGGGAAAAATAAGATGATTTTAAATTTCATGGCATCAACACATGTCAAAAAAGTTGGGACAAGGCCATGTTTACCTCTGTGTGGCATCCCCTCTTCTTTTTATAACAGTCTGAAAACGTCTGGGGACTGAGGAGACAAGTTGCTCAAGTTTAGGAATAGGAATGTTGTCCCATTCTTGTCTAATACAGGCTTCTAGTTGCTCAACTGTCTTAGGTCTTCTTTGTCGCATCTTCCTCTTTATGATGCGCCAAATGTTTTCTATGGGTGAAAGATCTGGACTGCAGGCTGGCCATTTCAGTACCCGGATCCTTCTTCTACGCAGCCATGATGTTGTAATTGATGCAGTATGTGGTCTGGCATTGTCATGTTGGAAAATGCAAGGTCTTCCCTGAAAAAGACGACATCTCGATGGGAGCATATGTTGTTCTAGAACTTGGATATACCTTTCAGCATTGATGGTGCATTTCCAGATGTGTAAGCTGCCCATGCCACACGCACTCATGCAACCCCATACCATCAGAGATGCAGGCTTCTGAACTGAGCGCTGATAACAACTTGGGTTGTCCTTGTCCTCTTTAGTCCGGATGACATGGCGTCCCAGTTTTCCAAAAAGAACTTCAAATTTCGATTCGTCTGACCACAGAACAGTTTTCCACTTTGCCACAGTCCATTTTAAATGAGCCTTGGCCTAGAGAAAACGCCTGCGCTTCTGGATCATGTTTAGATATGGCTTCTTTTTTGACCTATAGAGTTTTAGCCGGCAACGGCGAATGGCACGGTGGATTGTGTTCACCGACAATGTTTTCTGGAAGTATTCCTGAGCTCATGTTGTGATTTCCATTACAGTAGCATTCCTGTATGTGATGCAGTGCCTTCCAAGGGCCCGAAGATCACGGGCATCCAGTATGGTTTTCCGGCCTTGACCCTTACGCACAGAGATTGTTCCAGATTCTCTGAATCTTTGGTTGATATTATGCACTATAGATGATGATAACTTCAAACTCTTTGCAATTTTTCTCTGAGAAACTCCTTTCTGATATTGCTCCACTATTTTTCACCGCAGCATTGGGGGAATTGGTGATCCTCTTCCCATCTTGACTTCTGAGAGACACTGCCACTCTGAGAGGCTCTTTTTATACCCAATCATGTTGCCAATTGACCTAATAAGTTGCAAATTGGTCCTCCAGCTGTTCCTTATATGTACATTTAACTTTTCCGGCCTCTTATTGCTACCTGTCCCAACTTTTTTGGAATGTGTAGCTCTCATGAAATCCAAAATGAGCCAATATTTGGCATGACATTTAAAAATGTCTCACTTTCAACATTTGATATGTTATCTATATTCTATTGTGAATAAAATATAAGTTTATGAGATTTGTAAATTATTGCATTCCTTTTTTATTTACAATTTGTACAGTGTCCCAACCTGGAATCGGGTTTGTAGAATATATACTAGTAGTAAGTATACTACACCACCTGTCAAAATGATTGATGACAGGTGGGCGGGGCTTCCGGTATAGGGGCGGGACTTCCGGTATAAGGCGGGACTTCCGGTGTAGGCGGGACTTCCGGTGTAGGCGGGACTTCCTGTATAGGCGGGACTTCCTGTATAAGACGGGACTTCCTGTATAGGCGGGACTTCCTGTATAAGGCGGGACTTCCGGTATAATCAATCATGTTGTCATGACAGTAGGTTTTGATGTTTTGACAGGTGGTTTTGATGTTATTGACAGTAGGTTTTGATGATTTTGACAGGTGGTTTTGATGGTTTTGATGTTTTGACAGCAGGTTTTGATGATTTTGACAGGTGGTTTTGATGGTTTTGATGTTTTGACAGCAGGTTTTGATGATTTTGACAGGTGGTTTTGATGGTTTTGATGTTTTGACAGCAGGTTTTGACAGCAGGTTTTGATGATTTTGACAGGTGGTTTTGATGGTTTTGATGTTTTGACAGCAGGTTTTGATGATTTTGACAGGTGGTTTTTGTTTTTGAAGGCTGTATAATAAATGACAGCAGGTTTTGATGGTTTTGATGTTTTGACAGGTGGTTTTTGTTTTTGAAGGCTGTATTTTAAATCATGTTATCATGACAGAAGGTTTTGTCTTTTGAAGACGCTGTTATCAGGAAATTCCCCCTCCCATCCGCCGCTTCCCATAGCAGCGTATCTGTGGCTGTGCTGTGAAAAAACTGTGAAGACTGTTCACAGCTGTGAACAAAAAGTTGATTGTTTATAAAATAGCTTACTAAAAAAAATCCACTGAACATTATTTCAGTTTAAAAAGTTTAACAACACATGTTACTTTATTTACTAGTTGTTTTGTCAATCTTACAAACGTTATAACGTTTAAAATGTACGATCTGATATAAACTATAAATGTTTTCAAATAAACATTCAAAATAAGCAATGTTTTTATTTTCCAGAAAGCGTTGTTTAAAATTAGGTAAAATACGGTGTAAGAAAACAAATAAAAATGAAGACAGGTTATTTAAACAACTAAGACAATATTAACATTAAATAATATAGAGTAACCTTACTTACTGTGGTATAAAATATCAAGCCGTTAAAAAGATACGTTTGTCAGAAGTTTGTAATATTACAATTTAAAACTAGTTAGTTTGACAATGAAAATAAAAAAAATCTAACTTTTAAGAAGACAGAAGTTGTCACAAGAAAAGGTGGGAAACAAGGAAAAATAACAAACAAGCCGTTGTCCAAAAAGAAGGTAATCTCAGAGACAAAAGATAAGTCTATCATAACTTAGCTGAAGGTAAAAGTTAAACAAAAGAAAAAGTCCCCGACCGGCGAGAAGTCCGCGCGTGTCCGTTTCAAACGCAGAATGGCGAGACAACCGGTTCCAGGCAGACCGCGCCTAGCCCCATCCCCTAGATCCGGACGAGGAGGGACCAAAACTGAGATTTAAAAGGATTTAATCCATGACTGTTTTTAAAACATTAAAGTTAATTTTAATAAGTCTTTTACATGTCTTAATTAAACCAGTCAACATCATTCACCTAAATATTTTCACTTAAAAAAATAGTAGACCTATAGTTTTACTTTTAAACAAACAAGTCCTAGCCTCTGGGGGAAAGTTTGTTTAACAACACATTTTACTTTATTTACTCTTTGCTTTTTGTCAATCTTACGATACGTTATAACAGCTAAAACACAGGTATACACATACAAATATTTAACAGGAATGAAACCAAATCAATAACTCTCTGATTTTCTTGCCATAAGACTTGTTATCATTTGAAATACGCGTGCAGCATGTAAACGTTTTTTTTTTTTTTTTACATCACACGAGATGCAGATATTCATCTCAAGCAGTGCAACGAAGTTTGAAGACGGGCGTGTCAATATCACATTTCACGCAGCACGAGATGCCAGTGAAGTTTTTTAGTCAGACGATCAAAGCAACACCGTTGGATCAATTTATGACACAGTTTTGGAGGACGCGCAGAGGTGTAAACGCACACACATACGCACACGAGCGCTGGAACGGTTCACCGTCCGGTCATGGGATGCATGCCCTATTGAACCTAGTTTTATGACAAACATCTGCTGAATTAAAAAATTAGGTTAAGTTTTAGAAAATAAAGTACATTTAATAACAGAGTCATGTTTACAGAACTGGTGAATGTGACTTCAAGTTGAAATTTAGGATGAAATGAGTCAGATAAATAATGAGATGATACACAAACTTAAATACATAAAGTTGTTTATTTTAATAAAAGCCTCTGATGTAGGAAATTGATGTTAAATTTGACTTGATTTAGTATCTAATTTTGTTATTTATTTTTTCACTCATATATATTTTTACCCTCACATCTCGTCGCAAACATAAGCTTGTAAATGTAAACATTAACGCACACACACACACACACACACACACACACACACACACACACACACACAAACATGGACATAAACACCCTCTACACGGTTAAATATTTAGACTTTTATGATGTCTCATACAAAACTTTTTACAAATAAATAACTTTCTTAGAATCACGCTGAATATATCTACAAGATGACGAAAAGTATGATTAAACAATGATATAACTATTGTTTAACAAATATCATTCTAACAAAATGTCAAACCTAAAACCATGAATCTCTAACCTAACTAATTTTTACAACAGATTAGACTTTCTTTCTCGCTTAATGAACTGTGTTATTAACCGTAAGGGGAGTTAAATGCAGCATGCTTTATTGCATTCAAATAAAAACAACAACCGCTCTATATAGGTTTATTCGACTGAGCTTTGATAAAATAACTGATGTAAGAAACATGCAAATATTCGACAAGGTTTATCAAACTGGTGTGTCAGGTGATTTGCGTTGTTGTACATATCTCGCCTATACAGATATGTTGAGATGTTTAACATCTGTAAAAATAGTCTAAAAAGTCATCTTTTTAGCTTCCACATAGGAACTATGTCCACACTCAACGGTTTTGTGTAACAGAGTCCAGAGACAAATGAAAACAAAATGTGTGAAAGACTGATGACAGGAAGAGCTACAGACTAAAAGCTTCAGATTTATTAAAACAATCGAGCGTGTGCATTTTTCTCTTGAATAGGTATGTATGCAGTAACCAGTGTGTACACGAATATTTATAATACATAACCGCATAATTCAGTGATTCTATCAAATGAATCATTCATTTTAAAGTCAGATTTGATTTCTCGTCAAAACACAATAAAACTTTTTAAAAACGTTAAAACTTTCTTACGACTTTTTAATTATGTCGAACAAAATGAATATAGGGTTATGTTTTTAGTTTGAGATGTTTGTAAGTTAATCACACCTTTAACCTAAAACATTTTTCAACCAAACTCTCTCTTGCGAGCACACGGCGCACAACTGCCAACAACATCCATAACTTGGTTTTATCATTCGGCTGTAGCTGAAACTCTATAACGTGTTCAATTTATGCATCAACGGATCTATAGATGCTGGAAGAACTCATTGAGCTGTTTAACTGTAGAAAATGTATACAATGACGTGTAAAACTAGATCGACAGACAGAGTGTACATGCCTAAAACAAGCCTGGAACCATTTCGAACCATTCTAACACTAAGTGCGACCGCGGTAGAAAATGTGTTATAGTACAGCAGTAAAACACTGGACGTGCGAACGACCAAATAACTACAAGTCCTACTTAAAATCTACGATGAAACTAGAAAATATACGTGTGACCTAACAGTGTTTAAAATACTGGACACGTGCAGTTAGATGAAGACACGCAGAGTTGGTTAACACAACGAAATATGTCGTGAAGCATACGTATGACAAGCGTTCTGCAGGACTGACTGACTGACTTTTTTTCTTAAGATTTGATTTCAAGAACACACGCACACACACACAACCAAATCGTTACGCTATTTCACGAAATGACGGGATGGTCAATTTCGACATACACGTCAAGCCTGTTTACCATAAGCATGTTCTTATACATTTTTAACAATTATTTTAACAAATATTTTCGTTTCCACAAAGATACAAACGTTGTCGTACAAATGTTGCAGGCCTTTCAGGTCAGCGAACTACAATACCCAGCATATACCTCAGACTACAAACATGGTTGCCACGAATCCATACATATACAAAACGGTCTATACTCGACAGATCTCTAAATCGTCAGACTTTTGGTTATACGTACGTTCGGATACCCTATATAGAAAGACTCGTATTACCATTGCTTTTTACGAAGTATACGCTTCTTTCGCCTTGCAATGTTACAAACCCCATTTTTGCGAGATCTACACGTCTGTAGAAAGAATTAACAGGTCTTATAAAATCATTGATTTGACTTAACTTTAAAACACCATCCGCACGAACGATAAATCAGACGCTCTTAAAATCGATAGTGCACAAAAACGTGTGCAAAAGGACAGATGATCGCAGGAAATCACAGGAAAACAAACTTATTGTGGGATACTGTGTGCACAAAATCCCACAAAAGACTGATTGTAATATATGACTGATATATGTATGTTTACAGGCCCGTACACCGCAAATCACCCTACACCGTTTCCCAGCCAGCTGCTTAAATGTCTCTCTTTTTGCACATGTACACTATTTGAGTCATCTACACAGTTGTGGAGTTTGTATTTTTAGTTTATTTATAGGTAACCATTTATATATATATATATATAGCATCTGTATAGTCAAAGCTGACAGTAGGTTTATACTGTTTTACTTTGTGTTGTATATCTGTATTCATGTAGCACCGTGGTCCAGCGTGGCACGACATCTCGTCCCGCTGTATGTCCACAGATGTAGCGGGATGACAATAAAGATAGGGCGTATGTCAAGATAGTGACATACACTTGACTTGGCGACACATTAACGTGATATTTCGGGGTCGTGTCTTACACAATTGTGTGTTACTTAACGTTTTTATGCCGTTTTAATATAAAATATAACAGTCTGTTACCAATTTAGATGTGTTTATTATGAAATCACACAAAGTACCACTGAAGAACGTACTGTTTGCTAACACGGAATTAATTAAAATAATACTCTGTGCTCATTTAACCGGTATATTTACAGTATGTTGAACGTAATACAGTTAAACAGAAGCATTGAAACATTAAAAACCTATTAAACAGTTGTTTCAATACAAACATAATTTATCAAATACTATTAAACTATTGAATTTTGGACACCTTAAAACACTTTATTCAATCAAAAACCTGTCCCAAAAGACAGACGGACAAATCTTCAACGATTACTGAGACGGACGGAGTTTATGCAAAAGACAAAATAATTATTCTTCGTCACAATAACATAAGCGTTCCAATAATTTGATAACCTTACTGTAGATTTTCTCAATATTCTTTATTCTAGTTATTGTTTTCCTCTTATTCATAAACCCACAAGAGTTAAATAAAATTCAACAGCTTACAAATTCTCTAAGTGAATACATAAAATCTGATGTTTTATATTCAGACTTGTCTGATAATTTTCTGATATACCTATCGTTATTCTATAATTAGGGCTAACAGGATGGAACTCTCAAAAGAAATACGGCAAAATAGCTGTTTTTATCGATCAATTAAATGACGGATCCTCTACACGACACCGGTTAAGACTAAACAAATGACTTTTATTCTGGGACGTCTTTCCGGTCTGCCTACGATACATGCGTTCAGAAGACAAACCACGCGTGAAAAGCGGGTGTTTGTGTTTTTTCTGTTGCCTTTACAACTAGTAGGCCTACGCTTCAGACTTTTATGACTATTACACTTAAAGCGATCCCATTTCACAACAACGCGTACATAGATACGCATTTTCTTTTGCGTATGTCTCTAAACAACGGTTAGGTAAATGACTTGCGGTTGTTACGTTATTTTTGGGGAAAAGGTAGGACGGATTCATGTATTTTTATTCCGTCCGCACAAATGCTCTGGCACCGACTGTCTTTTAGGTCTGACTCTGAAAACAGACGTCTTAATATTTTGTTCTTCTTTTTATGAAAACAAGCGGCAGGTAGTTTTTGTCCTCAGCTGCGGTATAACGACACGTTTTAACACGTCGTGAATTCCGATAGTTTGTTAGCAAACGCAACAGTTTATTACAGAGATGTCACATCAGAGCCGCGTTTTAGTTTATATATTTAAACTACTTACATGTTTATATTTTTAACTTAGTCGCATCTTTAACGGCGCTACCGTTCTACGCCCCGTCACACCGTCCAGAGATACTATAAACAATAAAAAAAATACGTTAACTCACGCTTTGAAAGCAGAACCGTTTTACACGTTTCCGTGACTTTGTTAGCTCTTTCTGTTTGAAATTGCGTACCGCAGTTTTCGCCATCCTTATCCTATTTTCACACCTAATTGTATTTGTTAGGCCTTGGCGTTATAGGCTTTTAAAAACTAGGGCTCCTAGATTTTGGCGTCTCGTTAACGGTCCTCTTTGTTCTTATAAGTCAATAATTATGTCAATTGGTTGATTTAATAAAATATTGCTTCAAATCTCGTCTTCATTCGAGACATTTACGTTACATTATTATATTGTAGGGGATATGAGATACAAGATCGTTTGAAATTGATAACTAACAAAAACAAAAAACTTATCTTAGGAGTGACCGTTGTTTATGACTTCCTGGCAACGTCACACAGGTTGAGGGCGGGCCCAAATGCTAAAACCAAAGACGACCGGACTGACAAACTCATTTACGACATTGCTAGCGGGGTTTGAAGGTACAGACGACGGATCTGCTGTAAGACCTTGTCAAAACAAAACGCTATCTACATGGATCAACAGAATCGACTTCAAGAATACAATTTGTCTGAGCCTGACGCGCTCTCCAATTGTTCTACTAACGACGTTTTGGCGGATCTGAACCATAAACTGAAAATTGAAACTGAAAGTGAAATGCGTAAGAACCGTCACGGATTAAAACAGTCAATCAAAATTCTAGGAAATGGTGATAACGCTCTATATCGGTTAGGGGACAAAATGTATCTCTTGGAAAAACGTTGCACAAAAGCTAATGGCTACTGATTGGAGTTCTGATGCGTTACGGAAAAAAAGTGTTTCGTAAAAGAAGAAGACCCCACGTTTAAACTATATTACAGAGGACAAATGATCGGTCTGATACGTAAGATCATTTTGGTGACATGCGATCCAAATCATGGTTGTACGGGTGATACCAAACGTGAAACAAATCTCAAGAACGAAATGGAAATTGTAAGAAAGGATGATTTGACTATGTTTCTAATCAGCCGAGAGTCAACCTGTCTAACCGCTAGAAAAATGCTGGACGTGATGTCTGAATACGAAGATGATATGGACAGATCTCAAAACACAGATCTATGTGTTTTGCTGATTGTAAAAAACTGTGATTATATGACGTGTGAAATTGTTGTATCGCTGATTGATTTTATATTTGAGAAAAAACATGTTTGTCTGCAGAGATTTTCTTTTCTGGCTAGACTTTTCTGACTAAATTGTACATTTAATGTATACTCAAATGTTGTTGAAATAAAAGATTGTCTCAACGTAATATTCTCTGACTTCATAAAATGTATTTAAAACATTTAAATGTAGCACCCACTTTTATACGAAACAACTTATAAATGAGTTTGTCAGTCCGGTCGTCTTTGGTTTTAGCATTTGGACCCGCCCTCAACCTGTTGCGTGACGTTGCCAGGAAGTCATAAACAACGGTCACTCCTAAGATAAGTTTTTTGTTTTTGTTAGTTATCAATTTCAAACGATCTTGTATCTCATATCCCCTACAATATAATAATGTAACGTAAATGTCTCGAATGAAGACGAGATTTGAAGCAATATTTTATTAAATCAACCAATTGACATAATTATTGACTTATAAGAACAAAGAGGACCGTTAACGAGACGCCAAAATCTAGGAGCCCTAGTTTTTAAAAGCCTATAACGCCAAGGCCTAACAAATACAATTAGGTGTGAAAATAGGATAAGGATGGCGAAAACTGCGGTACGCAATTTCAAACAGAAAGAGCTAACAAAGTCACGGAAACGTGTAAAACGGTTCTGCTTTCAAAGCGTGAGTTAACGTATTTTTTTTATTGTTTATAGTATCTCTGGACGGTGTGACGGGGCGTAGAACGGTAGCGCCGTTAAAGATGCGACTAAGTTAAAAATATAAACATGTAAGTAGTTTAAATATATAAACTAAAACGCAGCTCTGATGTGACATCTCTGTAATAAACTGTTGCGTTTGCTAACAAACTATCGGAATTCACGACGTGTTAAAACGTGTCGTTATACCGCAGCTGAGGACAAAAACTACCTGCCGCTTGTTTTCATAAAAAGAAGAACAAAATATTAAGACGTCTGTTTTCAGAGTCAGACCTAAAAGACAGTCGGTGCCAGAGCATTTGTGCGGACGGAATAAAAATACATGAATCCGTCCTACCTTTTCCCCAAAAATAACGTAACAACCGCAAGTCATTTACCTAACCGTTGTTTAGAGACATACGCAAAAGAAAATGCGTATCTATGTACGCGTTGTTGTGAAATGGGATCGCTTTAAGTGTAATAGTCATAAAAGTCTGAAGCGTAGGCCTACTAGTTGTAAAGGCAACAGAAAAAACACAAACACCCGCTTTTCACGCGTGGTTTGTCTTCTGAACGCATGTATCGTAGGCAGACCGGAAAGACGTCCCAGAATAAAAGTCATTTGTTTAGTCTTAACCGGTGTCGTGTAGAGGATCCGTCATTTAATTGATCGATAAAAACAGCTATTTTGCCGTATTTCTTTTGAGAGTTCCATCCTGTTAGCCCTAATTATAGAATAACGATAGGTATATCAGAAAATTATCAGACAAGTCTGAATATAAAACATCAGATTTTATGTATTCACTTAGAGAATTTGTAAGCTGTTGAATTTTATTTAACTCTTGTGGGTTTATGAATAAGAGGAAAACAATAACTAGAATAAAGAATATTGAGAAAATCTACAGTAAGGTTATCAAATTATTGGAACGCTTATGTTATTGTGACGAAGAATAATTATTTTGTCTTTTGCATAAACTCCGTCCGTCTCAGTAATCGTTGAAGATTTGTCCGTCTGTCTTTTGGGACAGGTTTTTGATTGAATAAAGTGTTTTAAGGTGTCCAAAATTCAATAGTTTAATAGTATTTGATAAATTATGTTTGTATTGAAACAACTGTTTAATAGGTTTTTAATGTTTCAATGCTTCTGTTTAACTGTATTACGTTCAACATACTGTAAATATACCGGTTAAATGAGCACAGAGTATTATTTTAATTAATTCCGTGTTAGCAAACAGTACGTTCTTCAGTGGTACTTTGTGTGATTTCATAATAAACACATCTAAATTGGTAACAGACTGTTATATTTTATATTAAAACGGCATAAAAACGTTAAGTAACACACAATTGTGTAAGACACGACCCCGAAATATCACGTTAATGTGTCGCCAAGTCAAGTGTATGTCACTATCTTGACATACGCCCTATCTTTATTGTCATCCCGCTACATCTGTGGACATACAGCGGGACGAGATGTCGTGCCACGCTGGACCACGGTGCTACATGAATACAGATATACAACACAAAGTAAAACAGTATAAACCTACTGTCAGCTTTGACTATACAGATGCTATATATATATATATATAAATGGTTACCTATAAATAAACTAAAAATACAAACTCCACAACTGTGTAGATGACTCAAATAGTGTACATGTGCAAAAAGAGAGACATTTAAGCAGCTGGCTGGGAAACGGTGTAGGGTGATTTGCGGTGTACGGGCCTGTAAACATACATATATCAGTCATATATTACAATCAGTCTTTTGTGGGATTTTGTGCACACAGTATCCCACAATAAGTTTGTTTTCCTGTGATTTCCTGCGATCATCCGTCCTTTTGCACACGTTTTTGTGCACTATCGATTTTAAGAGCGTCTGATTTATCGTTCGTGCGGATGGTGTTTTAAAGTTAAGTCAAATCAATGATTTTATAAGACCTGTTAATTCTTTCTACAGACGTGTAGATCTCGCAAAAATGGGGTTTGTAACATTGCAAGGCGAAAGAAGCGTATACTTCGTAAAAAGCAATGGTAATACGAGTCTTTCTATATAGGGTATCCGAACGTACGTATAACCAAAAGTCTGACGATTTAGAGATCTGTCGCGTATAGACCGTTTTGTATATGTATGGATTCGTGGCAACCATGTTTGTAGTCTGAGGTATATGCTGGGTATTGTAGTTCGCTGACCTGAAAGGCCTGCAACATTTGTACGACAACGTTTGTATCTTTGTGGAAACGAAAATATTTGTTAAAATAATTGTTAAAAATGTATAAGAACATGCTTATGGTAAACAGGCTTGACGTGTATGTCGAAATTGACCATCCCGTCATTTCGTGAAATAGCGTAACGATTTGGTTGTGTGTGTGTGCGTGTGTTCTTGAAATCAAATCTTAAGAAAAAAAGTCAGTCAGTCAGTCCTGCAGAACGCTTGTCATACGTATGCTTCACGACATATTTCGTTGTGTTAACCAACTCTGCGTGTCTTCATCTAACTGCACGTGTCCAGTATTTTAAACACTGTTAGGTCACACGTATATTTTCTAGTTTCATCGTAGATTTTAAGTAGGACTTGTAGTTATTTGGTCGTTCGCACGTCCAGTGTTTTACTGCTGTACTATAACACATTTTCTACCGCGGTCGCACTTAGTGTTAGAATGGTTCGAAATGGTTCCAGGCTTGTTTTAGGCATGTACACTCTGTCTGTCGATCTAGTTTTACACGTCATTGTATACATTTTCTACAGTTAAACAGCTCAATGAGTTCTTCCAGCATCTATAGATCCGTTGATGCATAAATTGAACACGTTATAGAGTTTCAGCTACAGCCGAATGATAAAACCAAGTTATGGATGTTGTTGGCAGTTGTGCGCCGTGTGCTCGCAAGAGAGAGTTTGGTTGAAAAATGTTTTAGGTTAAAGGTGTGATTAACTTACAAACATCTCAAACTAAAAACATAACCCTATATTCATTTTGTTCGACATAATTAAAAAGTCGTAAGAAAGTTTAACGTTTTTAAAAAGTTTTATTGTGTTTTGACGAGAAATCAAATCTGACTTTAAAATGAATGATTCATTTGATAGAATCACTGAATTATGCGGTTATGTATTATAAATATTCGTGTACACACTGGTTACTGCATACATACCTATTCAAGAGAAAAATGCACACGCTCGATTGTTTTAATAAATCTGAAGCTTTTAGTCTGTAGCTCTTCCTGTCATCAGTCTTTCACACATTTTGTTTTCATTTGTCTCTGGACTCTGTTACACAAAACCGTTGAGTGTGGACATAGTTCCTATGTGGAAGCTAAAAAGATGACTTTTTAGACTATTTTTACAGATGTTAAACATCTCAACATATCTGTATAGGCGAGATATGTACAACAACGCAAATCACCTGACACACCAGTTTGATAAACCTTGTCGAATATTTGCATGTTTCTTACATCAGTTATTTTATCAAAGCTCAGTCGAATAAACCTATATAGAGCGGTTGTTGTTTTTATTTGAATGCAATAAAGCATGCTGCATTTAACTCCCCTTACGGTTAATAACACAGTTCATTAAGCGAGAAAGAAAGTCTAATCTGTTGTAAAAATTAGTTAGGTTAGAGATTCATGGTTTTAGGTTTGACATTTTGTTAGAATGATATTTGTTAAACAATAGTTATATCATTGTTTAATCATACTTTTCGTCATCTTGTAGATATATTCAGCGTGATTCTAAGAAAGTTATTTATTTGTAAAAAGTTTTGTATGAGACATCATAAAAGTCTAAATATTTAACCGTGTAGAGGGTGTTTATGTCCATGTTTGTGTGTGTGTGTGTGTGTGTGTGTGTGTGTGTGTGTGTGTGTGTGCGTTAATGTTTACATTTACAAGCTTATGTTTGCGACGAGATGTGAGGGTAAAAATATATATGAGTGAAAAAATAAATAACAAAATTAGATACTAAATCAAGTCAAATTTAACATCAATTTCCTACATCAGAGGCTTTTATTAAAATAAACAACTTTATGTATTTAAGTTTGTGTATCATCTCATTATTTATCTGACTCATTTCATCCTAAATTTCAACTTGAAGTCACATTCACCAGTTCTGTAAACATGACTCTGTTATTAAATGTACTTTATTTTCTAAAACTTAACCTAATTTTTTAATTCAGCAGATGTTTGTCATAAAACTAGGTTCAATAGGGCATGCATCCCATGACCGGACGGTGAACCGTTCCAGCGCTCGTGTGCGTATGTGTGTGCGTTTACACCTCTGCGCGTCCTCCAAAACTGTGTCATAAATTGATCCAACGGTGTTGCTTTGATCGTCTGACTAAAAAACTTCACTGGCATCTCGTGCTGCGTGAAATGTGATATTGACACGACCGTCTTCAAACTTCGTTGCACTGCTTGAGATGAAATATCTGCATCTCGTGTGATGTAAAAAAAAAAAAAACGTTTACATGCTGCACGCGTATTTCAAATGATAACAAGTCTTATGGCAAGAAAATCAGAGAGTTATTGATTTGGTTTCATTCCTGTTAAATATTTGTATGTGTATACCTGTGTTTTAGCTGTTATAACGTATCGTAAGATTGACAAAAAGCAAAGAGTAAATAAAGTAAAATGTGTTGTTAAACAAACTTTCCCCCAGAGGCTAGGACTTGTTTGTTTAAAAGTAAAACTATAGGTCTACTATTTTTTTAAGTGAAAATATTTAGGTGAATGATGTTGACTAGTTTAATTAAGACATGTAAAAGACTTATTAAAATTAACTTTAATGTTTTAAAAACAGTCATGGATTAAATCCTTTTAAATCTCAGTTTTGGTCCCTCCTCGTCCGGATCTAGGGGATGGGGCTAGGCGCGGTCTGCCTGGAACCGGTTGTCTCGCCATTCTGCGTTTGAAACGGACACGCGCGGACTTCTCGCCGGTCGGGGACTTTTTCTTTTGTTTAACTTTTACCTTCAGCTAAGTTATGATAGACTTATCTTTTGTCTCTGAGATTACCTTCTTTTTGGACAACGGCTTGTTTGTTATTTTTCCTTGTTTCCCACCTTTTCTTGTGACAACTTCTGTCTTCTTAAAAGTTAGATTTTTTTTATTTTCATTGTCAAACTAACTAGTTTTAAATTGTAATATTACAAACTTCTGACAAACGTATCTTTTTAACGGCTTGATATTTTATACCACAGTAAGTAAGGTTACTCTATATTATTTAATGTTAATATTGTCTTAGTTGTTTAAATAACCTGTCTTCATTTTTATTTGTTTTCTTACACCGTATTTTACCTAATTTTAAACAACGCTTTCTGGAAAATAAAAACATTGCTTATTTTGAATGTTTATTTCAAAACATTTATAGTTTATATCAGATCGTACATTTTAAACGTTATAACGTTTGTAAGATTTCTTGTTTGTTTAAAAGTAAAACTATAGGTCTACTATTTTTTTAAGTGAAAATATTTAGGTGAATGATGTTGACTGGTTTAATTAAGACATGTAAAAGACTTATTAAAATTAACTTTAATGTTTTAAAAACAGTCATGGATTAAATCCTTTTAAATCTCAGTTTTGGTCCCTCCTCGTCCGGATCTAGGGGATGGGGCTAGGCGCGGTCTGCCTGGAACCGGTTGTCTCGCCATTCTGCGTTTGAAACGGACACGCGCGGACTTCTCGCCGGTCGGGGACTTTTTCTTTTGTTTAACTTTTACCTTCAGCTAAGTTATGATAGACTTATCTTTTGTCTCTGAGATTACCTTCTTTTTGGACAACGGCTTGTTTGTTATTTTTCCTTGTTTCCCACCTTTTCTTGTGACAACTTCTGTCTTCTTAAAAGTTAGATTTTTTTTATTTTCATTGTCAAACTAACTAGTTTTAAATTGTAATATTACAAACTTCTGACAAACGTATCTTTTTAACGGCTTGATATTTTATACCACAGTAAGTAAGGTTACTCTATATTATTTAATGTTAATATTGTCTTAGTTGTTTAAATAACCTGTCTTCATTTTTATTTGTTTTCTTACACCGTATTTTACCTAATTTTAAACAACGCTTTCTGGAAAATAAAAACATTGCTTATTTTGAATGTTTATTTGAAAACATTTATAGTTTATATCAGATCGTACATTTTAAACGTTATAACGTTTGTAAGATTGACAAAACAACTAGTAAATAAAGTAACATGTGTTGTTAAACTTTTTAAACTGAAATAATGTTCAGTGGATTTTTTTTAGTAAGCTATTTTATAAACAATCAACTTTTTGTTCACAGCTGTGAACAGTCTTCACAGTTTTTTCACAGCACAGCCACAGATACGCTGCTATGGGAAGCGGCGGATGGGAGGGGGAATTTCCTGATAACAGCGTCTTCAAAAGACAAAACCTTCTGTCATGATAACATGATTTAAAATACAGCCTTCAAAAACAAAAACCACCTGTCAAAACATCAAAACCATCAAAACCTGCTGTCATTTATTATACAGCCTTCAAAAACAAAAACCACCTGTCAAAATCATCAAAACCTGCTGTCAAAACATCAAAACCATCAAAACCACCTGTCAAAATCATCAAAACCTGCTGTCAAAACCTGCTGTCAAAACATCAAAACCATCAAAACCACCTGTCAAAATCATCAAAACCTGCTGTCAAAACATCAAAACCATCAAAACCACCTGTCAAAATCATCAAAACCTGCTGTCAAAACCT
This sequence comes from Oxygymnocypris stewartii, assembly GCA_003573665.1. Lineage (NCBI taxonomy): Eukaryota > Metazoa > Chordata > Actinopteri > Cypriniformes > Cyprinidae > Oxygymnocypris > Oxygymnocypris stewartii. The sequence continues at coordinate 235,420 of QVTF01022897.1, forward strand.
GCTGTCAAAACATCAAAACCATCAAAACCACCTGTCAAAATCATCAAAACCTGCTGTCAAAACCTGCTGTCAAAACATCAAAACCATCAAAACCACCTGTCAAAATCATCAAAACCTGCTGTCAAAACATCAAAACCATCAAAACCACCTGTCAAAATCATCAAAACCTGCTGTCAAAACATCAAAACCATCAAAACCACCTGTCAAAATCATCAAAACCTACTGTCAATAACATCAAAACCACCTGTCAAAACATCAAAACCTACTGTCATGACAACATGATTGATTATACCGGAAGTCCCGCCTTATACAGGAAGTCCCGCCTATACAGGAAGTCCCGCCTATACAGGAAGTCCCGCCTACACCGGAAGTCCCGCCTTATACCGGAAGTCCCGCCTACACCGGAAGTCCCGCCTTATACCGGAAGTCCCGCCCCTATACCGGAAGCCCCGCCCACCTGTCATCAATCATTTTGACAGGTGGTGTAGTATACTTACTACTTATACTGTATGTACGTGTTGTGGCAATTTTCTAACAAACATCATCACTGAGTAAGAGACAACTCTGAGTCCATATTATAATAATAAAAGTAATTTATTCCCTTGCAAGAGAAGATCTCCTCGTCTCAAATAATACACATGAGCTAAGTCAGTGAGGGAAGACAGAGAGAGAGAGATAGAGAGAGAGAGAGAGAGAGCTCGAGATAAGAAGAGAGCCAGAGAGACAGAGAGCCAGAGAGCCAGAGATAAGAAGTAGCAAGCGAGCAAGAGAGCGCCCTAAGGAGAAGAAGTAAGGAGAAGCAGTGCCGGTCTGTTTTATAGTCCTTTCCTTCCAAGGCCTCCTCCTTCCCTCCTCTAGAGGGAAAGATACCAGTTTGTTTACCGATTAATGGTTATACAGAAAAGGGAGGCAAATGCCCCCTTGACCCCCTGACCATCTGCGTTTCCTTACCTCTATCACTTCCCAATCATAGTACATCATCACACACAGAATGCTTTTCTAACTGCAAGCGAGAAAACATGTAATACATACATCTGAATCTATGTCTCACTGTTTGATTACTGTCCATACAGGAAAATTCCTTTACAATTCCTCTCTGTTTATCATTCTCTGATAACTGATTAATCAAACATTGTAATAATAATAGTACAAATAATAATAAATACAAGTTCAAGCCATTACATCACACTTATACTCTTCATCTCTGATTTTCACATAAATGATCACTCTTCTTGAACCTGTGAAGTAAGTTTTTGAAAATTGGAAAAATGCTTAGGCTGTAAATGTTTAGCAAGCACAGTAAAGATTTCATTCTATCGCCGGGCTAAATGGACAGGCATTGCTGTCGCACTCTCGGTTAAACCGAACCCTCAGTCACAATAGTATAAACAAGAGATAGTATAGTTCAAGTAGGAAATAGACATATCAATTTATCACTGTTGAGTTACTCCTGTAATATAAAATGTAAATATTAAAAGTATGTAAAAAATCCCTCAGTTTCAACCCCTCTCCTTGTACGTCCTCTCGTACACGGATAACTGCTGCTTTTAACCTTCTTTACCTACCAATCATTCTTAAGAAAAAATAGAAACATCATAACTCAATTAACACATTTCACTGTAACTTCCGCTACTTGTGTCATCATATTGTTGGTCTGATCTCCTGTTGGTAACACCTTCAGACCTGTTGTGAAGTGTAGTATTACCAAGCAAATTGTCACTGACAACAAAGTCATTATACTTGTGGTCTTATACAGGCCACACATTCCTGGCACTCTGAATGGGTGCCACGGCCTTGGACGCTCCATTCTCTCAGTTACTCTTTATCAGAGGTGCTGTTATGACCAGAGAATGTGAGAAAGTACTGTTTTTGAAACACTAAGAGTCTTATCTGTTCTGTTGATTACAGTGTCCACCCGTACGCCGGTTGCGCAATCAAAGTTGTCTCCTCCTTGCTGCTGATATCTGATTCCGCCTAAAACACACAGCTGCAATGCAAGGGTTTTTCAAACTGGATCTTAGCATTTATTGACATTCGCGTTGAACCTCCTCCAGCGATTGCTCCGCCTCCGCAATGGGCGGCACCCTCCTTCATGGTCCACGTGAACCCACGTAGCCCTCTCTGCAACCTTCACTGCCGTGTGCGTCACCGGAAGCACCTGGAAAGGCCCTAGCCACCTTTTCGACTTCCAGCTCTTTCTCCTGTGATCACGAATCACCACGAAATCACCAGGTTTGACCTCGTGCAAGAATCTCTCAGCAACCTTCAGCTTTTACCTGCACAGAAATATTTGACAACAGACAAGACACTTCTTTGCAGTAATTCAACATGTCATTTTCACACACATCCGTTGATGGCAGCCTTTGTTTACCCCCTCCTATGCCCATGAATGGTGGCCTGCCAAACAAAATTTCAAATGGGCTCAGGTTTGTTTTTACTCTTTTTCTCATTCTCATGTACATCAGTACAATTGGAAGAGCTTTAAGCCAAGTCAGACCCGTCTCTTCACAGCATTAGATATTCAAATGGACCTGCTGGTGCTGGTTGAGATGCCAAGGGTGTTTTATTCCCCTAGCCACATTGTGTGTGTTTACAAGTGACACATCTTTTGCAAAAATTTTCAGCAACCACTGTAAACCCTTTTGTAACCCATAATTCCCTCATCTGCATTATCATACCCGCTTTTGACACATGATCCAACCCATGTGTCAACTTAGCATAATGCTGAAAGAAGTGTTTGGGCAAACAAGGAATGTCATCAACACTCATCCATACACCCCCCCGGAGACTGCAGCCAGACGACCTCCATCGTTGTTTTTCCGCTCCTGTGGAAAAAGACTGCATACTCTGTAAACAAGGGGAAATATCAGGGTTAGTCACAGATACCAAAGCACAAGTTGTTTCTTTTGTCTCCTGTGCTGCCGCGGCCTTCGCTGCCGCGTCTGCTCTCACGTTTCCTGTGGAGATAAAACTTTTATCGTTAGTGTGCGCTGCGCATTTACAGATCGCGACCTTGTCTGGTAAAAGAATGGCCTCCAAAAGCTTAGACACAAGCGATGCGTTTAATATCGGATGTCCATCCGACTTCAAAAAAAAAAATTACCATGCTTCCAAAGTGCCCCAAAATCTATGCGTGACCCCAAAAGCATAACGCGAGTCTGTGTAAATTGTCACACACTTGTCTGTCATAAGATTACACGCCTCTGTCAGAGCAACCAATTCAGCTGCCTGAGCCGAATAATTTGATGGCAATTTGCCAGACTTTACGACTTCAAATTCAGTGGTCACCGCGAAACCAACCTTATTCAAGCCTGTTTGTGGATCTTTGGACGCCGATCCATCCACAAAGAGGACATTGTCACAGTTCTCTAAAGGTGTGTCCAACAGGTCTGGACGTGGTGTACACACCTGTTCCAGCACTGATAGACAACAATGGTGTTCCTGTCCATCCTCCTCCGTCGGGAGGAGTGTGGCAGGATTCAAAGTTGTGCATCTTTTCACTGTTACATTTGGCATGTCAAGTAAAATCGTGTGATACCTCAGCCATCGGGCTGTTGATAAATGTGATGTTCTTTGCTCTTGCAAAATCATGGAGACTGCGTCTACCATCTGTGTAAAAAGGCCTTTCAATCTTGTCACATGACCTCAGCCCTTTCCCTGTTGCCAGGGCTCTCAAGGGCTTTTCAAGAAGTGCATAATTTGGAATAAACGTTCGACAATATGCACACATTCCCAAGAATGATAACAATTGTCTTTGTTAAAGGTCTTGGTACATCTTTGATAGCTTTTATCCGCTTTTCAGAGATTGCTTTACTGTTTGGTGTTAGTGTGACCCAAAAAATTTTTATCTCCTGCTTCACACACTGTAGTTTTGTCAGACTGACCTTGTGACCCTCTCTCACCAGATGGTTCAAGAGAGTTACACTGTCAGCCACGCACGTAACCTCATCTCGTGCACAAATCAATAAATCATCAACATACTTCAATGTGTTTCGAATCAATCATCAATGTGTTTCTCCCCTCTTCCCTTTTCAGCCCTTCTGTGGCTCTCATGCATTTTCTCACAACAGGCCTAATTTCTGCTCAGTGACCTTGTCTACTGATAGTGAGGCGCAGAGTCCTCTGTTTATCAAATACAGCTGAATTTGTTTTTTCTGACAGGCTAGCTGAAAGCACACACACATTTTCACTCCAGAAAATCTTATCAAACCTTGTCAAAAACATTTTCTGCCCCGTTAATCCACTCTTCCTCATATTGATATATGCATATATCAATGAATGTAATTCATTGATACTGATACTGATACTGTTCGATCTTTGCCAATTTCAAAATCTTTTGTGCCCAATCAGAATCTTTTGTCTGCCACTCGTAAGCCCATTGTGGCTCAAATTTTGCACAAATCATCTGCTGTTCCTCTTCAATCTGTATGCCAAACGGCCCAGCAGTGAGTTTCAGATTTAATTTACACATTAGATCCCTGGCCATTAACGGAACCGGACAGGTTTCAGAGCACAACAACGCATGTTTCAATGCCCTGCCCCCCCCCTCCGTCTCACATTTCAACGGCACAGCACAGTTTTCTGATATTCTATGCCCTGACTTCAAGTGCTTTCAAACACTAAATCCGTCATTCTTGGTTCACAATCAACCATAAAGTCTATCATTGTCCCGTTAACTAACATGGGATATCTCTGTAGCCTTAAAAAACCCTAAACTTTTGTACATTCTCAGACATTCATCAGTCACATGGTCTTATTCAAAACTTCAGCTTTTACACATTAACGGTTTGCAAGCATGTCTTCATTGCAGATAGCCTTATTCAAATCTTCCACACACTCACACATAAAGGTTTGCAAGCATGTCTTCATTGCACAGAGCGGTATTTGAATCAGTGTATGTGAGCGTGTTGTGTGTGTGTGTGTTAATAAATTTTTACTTCCCTTTTTCGTAGCTTGCTGAATGCCTGTCACCCGCCCTCTCCTCTCCTGTTCTCCGTTCCTCTCGTTTCAATCCGCGTTACGCGCCTCTGGACAATCCTGTGCCCAGTGTCCATGGTTCTTGGACAACCTGCACTTCGTGCAGCCAGAAAAGTCATGTTCACCCCTCGCACACAGTCCACATTTCTTGCGCTGCTCGTGCTGCCCCACAACAGCCAGCTGCATCTGTCTCCCCCTCTGTCACTCGCGCTGCTCGTGCTTGTTCATTCAGCGTCTCGCGCTGCGGTTGTCTTGGACGGAGAAACAGTCGAGGTCGGGGCGAATTTCAATGCACCCAGCTGGGCTATTGGGTAGATGGGTGTTTTGGCGGTGCCGGCCTCACCGTATTTTCATGTGGGAAACACAAACATACTGTGGGTCATTCGGTTCTGGTGGTGCAGACACATACAAATAGACTTTCACACTTTTCATTTTTCCTTCCTGCTAACTTTCTGCACTTGCTTTTTTCCTTCCTGCTAACTTTCTTGAGCCAACCATCTACTTCCTTTAGCCAACAATCTACTGTTTGTTCACATTTTTTACATACATGTTTAACGCATTTGCAACAACAACCTGGTTGTTGAAACCACTTTCAGTTTTGTGAGACTCAATGTTCCCTCTTCGGGAAAATCATGATGCTTGATACATTTTTCAATATCTTGCATACATTTCTGACCATAATACATTTTTTAATTTGGTAGTACACCGGTGTATCATATTTCACAAACTTGCTCTTAGATATCCCCATACTGGCTGTTTTCTGCTCTCTGTGGCTTTGCTTGCGCGCGCTTATTTAATCTGCTAGACGTCTCCAGCAGATCCGATTTTCTCTTATCCCGCAATCGGGTCGGGTTGCACTATTAGTGCCCTCTTAATTGTGATTTATCAAAATCTTTCGATTTTTCCTAACCCCAATTAACCTCGGTACCTGTTTGAAACCCTCTTGATCCGTACAGATCTCAAATTAATCTCAGGTTACCTAATCTGAATGTTCGTGCTCAGATTACTCTACCACAGAAACAAATCTCAGCCAATATGGTTCAATTTCACTCTTTAAACTGAATTTCACCCTAATTAAATTGAATTTAATTGACTCTTACCAGAGATGTCGTTTTGTGCCACCTGGGTTCTTTTTGATTCCAGTGGTCGATCCCTCCGGTCCCAACAGCGGAACGGTCCCTCGTCTCTCAATCTTTTTTGCGAGGTAGGGTTGGAACTTTTCAGCTCCAAGGTGATCAGCCTCCGTCCGCTGTCAGGTCCAGAAGTCACGTCCAAGGAATCCCACTATCTGACACCAAACTGTTGTGGCAATTTTCTAACAAACATCATCACTGAGTAAGAGACAACTCTGAGTCCATATTATAATAATAAAAGTAATTTATTCCCTTGCAAGAGAAGATCTCCTCGTCTCAAATAATACACATGAGCTAAGTCAGTGAGGGAAGACAGAGAGAGAGAGATAGAGAGAGAGAGAGAGAGAGCTCGAGATAAGAAGAGAGCCAGAGAGACAGAGAGCCAGAGAGCCAGAGATAAGAAGTAGCAAGCGAGCAAGAGAGCGCCCTAAGGAGAAGAAGTAAGGAGAAGCAGTGCCGGTCTGTTTTATAGTCCTTTCCTTCCAAGGCCTCCTCCTTCCCTCCTCTAGAGGGAAAGATACCAGTTTGTTTACCGATTAATGGTTATACAGAAAAGGGAGGCAAATGCCCCCTTGACCCCCTGACCATCTGCGTTTCCTTACCTCTATCACTTCCCAATCATAGTACATCATCACACACAGAATGCTTTTCTAACTGCAAGCGAGAAAACATGTAATACATACATCTGAATCTATGTCTCACTGTTTGATTACTGTCCATACAGGAAAATTCCTTTACATACGCTACGGTTCAAAAATTTGGACTCAGTAAGGTGCTTTTTAATAGAAATTAATATTTTTATTTAGCAAGGATGCATTAAATTGATCAAAAGTAACAGTAAAGACATTTATAGTGTTACATAATATTTATATTTCAAATAAATGTTATTCTTTTAAACGTATTATTCATCACAGGATCCTGAAAAATATAATATATCATGGTTTCCACAAAAATATTAAGCTGTTGTCAGCATTGATAGTAATCAGAAATGTTTCTTGAGTATGAAATCAGCATATTAGTATTTCTGAAGGATTATGTGATACTGAAGACTGGAGTAATGATGCTGAAAATTCAGCTTTACGTTACAGGAATAAATTAAGTTTGAACATAAATTCGCATAGAAAACACTTATTTTAAAAAGCAATAATATTTCACAATATTAATGTTTATACTGCATTTTTAATCATATAAATGCAGCTGAGCATCATATAAATTCACTTTCACTGTTTTCAGTTTCTCTGGAAATTCCGCTTCCGGCTTCGCTACTGTTCGGAAGCTCTTGCTTATTGCTCTACGCTTTGCTACCTATTTATGTACTTTTCTCAGATCTTTCTAAGATTTTTAACTTCAGGAGATCAGCAAAGTGCTCAAACAACAACTTTTTTTGGAAAAAGAAGACTCTTTGCCTCCCATAGCTAGCAGCTTACATTCTGCAGATGGGAAAACACAACTGTCTATATTCACATAGACGAGAGAAAATGTCTCTCGTGGAATCTACATGCTGCATGAACTGCCGCAAACTTCTACAAAGGATTGTGGTTCTTGATACAAAGTTACTTGCTGGACTTCCAAAACAGGTGGAACACACAGCAGATTGTCATCACGGACCCCCCCAGCATACAGCCATTGGCCCCCCACCCAACACAAAACGTCGCCAAAATAGTCTCAATCGTTTGTGCTCCGTTTGTGCTGGTTTGTGCTGTAAAAAAAATGGTTTGTGCTGCTTTGTTTTTTTAGACATTCAAATTATATTTATAGGTCATTCTGAGGTCACTCAGCCCCCCCCCCCCCACATACTCCAAATTCACCCCAAATAGTCTCGTTTGTTTGTGCTTTGTTTGTGCTGGTTTGTGCCGGTAAAAGTTTCGTTTGTGCTGCTTCGGTTTTTAAAATATTAGACATTGAATTATAGGCGATGACGTCACCAGCCCCCCCACATGCTCCAAATTCACCCAAAACAGGCTCAATCGTTTGTGCTTCATTTGTGCTGGTTTGTGCCGTTAATATTTTCGTTTGTGCTGCTTCGGTTTTTAAAATATTAGACATTGAAATATAGGCGATGACGTCACTCAGCCCCCCACATGCTCCAAATTCACCCAAAACAGGCTCAATCGTTTGTGCTTCATTTGTGCTGGTTTGTGCCGTTAATATTTTCGTTTGTGCTGCTTCGGTTTTTAAAATATTAGACATTGAAATATAGGCGATGTCGTCACTCAGCCCCCCACATGCTCCAAATTCACGCAAAATGGTCTTGTTTGTTTGTGCTCCGTTTGTGCTGGTTCGTGCCGTAAAAAAATGTGTTTGTGCTGCTTCGGTTTTTAAGATATTCAAATAATATTTAGTGGCCATTCTGAGGTCACTCAGCCCCCCACATGCTCCACATTTCCCACAATAGTCTCGTTTGTTTGTGCTTTATTTGTGCTGGTTTGTGCCGCTGAAAGTTTCGTTTGTGCTGCTTCGATTTTTAAAATATTAGACATTACATTATAGGCGATGACGTCACCAGCCCCCCTACACGCTGCAAACTCACCTAAAATGGACTCAAATGTTAGTGCTTCGTTTGTGCTGGTTTGTGCTGGTAGAAATTTTGTTTGTACGGCTTTGTTTTTTTAACAATACAGTTGAAGTAAGATCCAAACGGATCCTAACTTGGTTAAGTTACCGATCGACTGTGTGTTTCCAACTTATAACAGACACAGCAAATCACAAGATGTGTGGAATGTAACACCAACTCCAAGGTAAATGCTTTTACTTGTTACTGTATGTCATTATGTGAATAACAATAGTATGTCATAAATACACGCACCATAATATGTTTGCTGTATCTCTGTCCTTATACATAAGCTATGTGTGTGTATTATTTTTACATTTACATCTAGTCATTTTGCAGACACTTTTATCCAAAGCGACTTATAATTGGGGAATACATAAAGCCATTCATCTTAAAGAGGCAATCAGACAGAGTAAGTGCTTGTAACAACAAGTCTCAGGCATTGTTCAAATAAGTACAAGCTAGCGAGGGAAGGAATAAATAAAGAGAAAGATAACTTGTTTTTTTTATGCATATGCATGCATGTATGTGAAAACTCATGACTCAATGAATTAAGCCAAAATTATTTTACTTGTGAAACTGAATTAAAGTGTTCTATCGAACATCCATTAACACAAATAATAAACCTTTAAAACTTAAACTTAAAAACACTTAATACTGACAAGCCATGCCGCACTGTCTGTCTTCAAACCAAAAGTGCCACACAAAATAATAGACTTAAGTGCAAACTACATCAAGCCTGACTTCCAGAAGAGCAGAAACAACTTATCCAAACAGGATTAGGAAAACAAGTGTGTGTGGCATACAACAAAAATACTTGTGAGATTAAATTTAAACAATTTTTGATGCAATCAATCTTTTGTGTATAACACTGCATGTGGGCATATTTTGTTTTTTTCTGACACTCCTGTCACTCCACTTCTTAGGTCGTCATACATCTCCCAGACACATGGAGATCTCCTGCAGTAGGCCACATAATGTCCAAGAGCATCCTGGGTTAAGCCTCCTTTGAAAGCGATGACTGCCCTTAAAGTAAATCTCTCTCCTTGGAGCATCAGATTGGAGGGAAATTCACTCAAAGGAAATTCTATGGAGTTGCTTCCCAGGTCAGTGTCAATCCACAGAAGTTCTCCCAGACTGTAACTGTGAGAAACCTTCCCTGCACAGAGCTCTGTTCCAGATGTAAGGCAAGGCAAGGCAGGCAAGGCAAGGCAAGTTTATTTGTATAGCACATTTCATACACAGTGGTAATTCAAAGTGCTTTACATAAAAGAAAGTGAAATAACAAGGAGTTAAAAATAATAAAATAAGGAAATTTAAAATTATATAGAAATTGATTTAAAATGAAATTTAAAACAGTTAAATAGAAAAGGATTATACATAAAATAATGCAGTCAGTTCGGACGTAGCACAGCGCTCATTCAACAAATGCACAGCTAAATAGATGAGTTTTGAGACTGGATTTAAATGTGGCTAATGTTTTAGCACATCTGATCTCTTCTGGAAGCTGGTTCCAGCTGCGGGCGGCATAATAGCTAAAAGCGGACTCCCCTTGTTTTGTGTGAACCCTTGGTATTTCTAACTGACTCGATCCTAATGATCTGAGTGGTCTGTTAGGTTTATATTCAGTGAGCATATCTGACATATATTTAGGTCCTATACCATTGAGTGACTTATAAACGAGTAAAAGTACTTTAAAATCAATCCTAAATGTAACTGGAAGCCAGTGTAAGGACCTGAGGACTGGTGTGATGTGCTCAGATTTTCTGGTTCTAGTCAGAATCCTGGCAGCAGCGTTCTGGATGAGCTGCAGCTGTCTAATGGTCTTCTTTGGAAGGCCGGTGAGGAGACCATTACAATAATCCGCCCTGCTGGTGATAAAGGCATGAACAAGTTTCTCCAAGTCTTGACTGGAAACAAAACATCTAATTCTTGCAATGTTTTTGAGATGATAGTATGCTGATTTAGTTACTGCTTTGACATGACTACTAAAACTAAGGTCTGTCTCCAGAATCACCCCAAGATTTCTGACTTGATTTTTAGTTGTTTGACCCCTAGAGTCAAGGTATGCATTCACCTTGAGAACTTCATCTTTGTTTCCAAATGCAATGACTTCAGTTTTCTCCTTGTTTAACTGAAGAAAGTTTTGGCACATCCAACTGTTAATTTCATCAATGCATTGGCAGAGAGAGTCAATGGGGCTATAGTCATTTGGAGATAATGCTAGGTAGATCTGGGTATCATCAGCATAGCTGTGATAGGCAATTTGGTTCTTCCTCATTATCTGACTTAGTGGGAGCATATACAGGCTAAACAAGAGTGGTGCAAGAATAGAGCCTTGTGGGACTCCACATGTCATGGACGTCCACTTAGACTTATGCTCTCCTATACTCACATAATATGCTCTCCCTTCTAAGTATGACCTGAACCATTTGAGTGCCATCCCAGAAAGCCCGACCCAGTTTTCCAGTCTCTCTAGAAGTATGTTATGATCGACAGTGTCAAACGCAGCACTAAGATCTAGTAGTACCAGCACTGATATTTTGCCAGAATCAGAATTAAAGCGAATATCATTTATTATCTTAATGAGTGCTGTCTCTGTGCTGTGATGCACGCGGAAACCAGATTGAAAATTATCCAGGTATCCATTTGAGTTTAAGTAGTTGTTCAGCTGATTAAAAACTACCTTTTCAATAATCTTACCTATGAAAGGAAGATTTGATATTGGTCTATAGTTGCTCAACACAGTGTTATCAAGATTCCGCTTTTTCAGAAGGGGCTTAACAACTGCAGTTTTCAGGGAGTTTGGAAAAGTCCCAGAAAGAAGTGAGGTGTTTACCACTTCTAAGAGATCTGCTTCTAAACAGTTAAGCACACTTTTGAAAAAAGATGTGGGAAGTGTGTCAAGATAGCAGGTTGACGATTTAAGATGCTGTACTATTTCTTCCAAAATTTTGCTATCAATTGTTTTAAAACCAGACATAGTCACTTCTTTTTGAGATTGCTGTCGAATCTGTGTGACCTCTGTATTACAGGAAGATGTGCCAATCTCCTTCCTGATATTACTGATCTTCTCTGAAAAGAAGGAAGCAAACTCATTGCATTTGCTGTCAGAGAGCATTTCACTGGGAATCTGACTTGGGGGGTTTGTCAGTCTCTCAACAGTAGCAAAAAGAGTGCGAGTGTTGTTTAAGTTACTGTTTATAAGGTTTGAGAAGAAGGTCTGTCTAGCTGTGGCTAGTTCCAAATTGAAAGCATGAAGGCTGTCTTTATAGATGCTATAGTGTATTTCTAGTTTCGTCTTCCGCCACATCCGCTCAGCTTTTCTGCATTGTCTTTTCATATTCTGAACTGCTGTTGATTTTCTCCAAAATGATTTTTGTCTGCCATTCTTCTTGCTGACCTTTATCGGTGCAATATCATCAATAACATTCTTAACTTTTGAGTCAAATGAATCCAGGAGAAGATCAACAGAGTCTGCAGAAATGCTTGGTGTTAAAGATATTGCCTTCATAAATAGCACACTAGTGTTCTCATTAATGCATCTCTTTCTGACAGAGACAGATCTAGATTCAGTGGTGACAGAGGTCAATATATCAAAGAAAATACAGAAGTGATCAGACAGAGCTACATCCTTAATGACAATGGATGAAATGTTTAGACCTCTACTTATGAGTAAATCTAGAGTGTGTCCACGATTGTGTGTCGGTCCGTGCACATGCTGAATCAGGTCAAAAGTGTTTAAAACAGTTATAATTTCTTTAGTAGTTTTGATTTCAGCATTGTCTATGTGAATATTAAAATCCCCTGCAATAGCAAAACAGTCAAACTCTGAGGAAATCATTGATAACAGTTCTGTGAACTCTTCAACAAAGGCTGGGGAGTATTTTGGGGGCCTGTAAATAATAATAAACAGAATCCGTGGGGCACCTTTTAGCACAATACCTAGATATTCAAAAGACAAGTACTGACCAAATGACACTTGCTTGCATTGATAAACATCTTTAAACAGAGCAGCTACACCTCCACCTCTCCTAACAGTCCTGCAGACACTTATAAAATTAAAGTTAGGAGGGGCTGTTTCAGTGAGGACTGTTGCACTGCAGTTGTCTTCCAGCCATGTTTCAATTAGAAACATAAAATCCAGGTTATTTGTGGTTATTAAATCATTTATCACAAATGATTTATTTTTTAGTGAGCGAGTGTTTAAAAATGCTAACTTAATGGAATTACATTTTGTCTCTACAGCAATCTTAGACTGATGCATAACAGGCCGCAAATTAGATGGGTCAGCCGTACGCCTTTTGAAGGCCTTAGACCTTCTATCACGTGATAAAACAGAAATAGAGAAGGCTACAGGCACACTGGGTTCCCGCTTGTTTTGTAAACATTTGTGAATGTTGCTGCTAGTATAGCGGGGACCCGACACATATCACTGAGAGCTGTTATCAGTTGTTTTTGGTTCACCTACAGCAGATGGAGGAGGGTTTGGGCCCTTGCGTTGTGGCAGCGGTCGGAGAGCTCTCACAGGAGGAGGCGGGAGAGCTGAGCCTACAGTCTTTGGTGGTTGGGGGGCCCGCCGTTTTTTAGTTGATATCTGCGGGCTTGCAGAGAGTTTGGTCCCAGCATACACCAATTCCTCCATTTTCTGTGAAAAGCTTAGAAGTGGAGATGCTGGAGAGAGGGATAGAGTGTCTGGTGAGCGGGGCATATTCTGTCCAGGTGCTGGAGAGAGGGATAGTGTGTCTGGTGAGCGGGGCTCTAGCTCTGATGTTTCCGGTGACTGTAATGTGTTGTCATGGCATCCCAGGCTGTTTTCCAGAAAGTTGTCCTTGGGTGCTGAGTCTTGGAGCTGTTGTGATACGTCACAGTCTGCATGTGATGAGCTCTGTGGGCAGGGCTCAGCCGGGATGTCCATGAGCAGTGCTTGTTTTGGCTGTGTGGCGTTATCAGTATCCTTGTGGAATTCTTCAACCACATAATGACTCGGAAGCTGATATGAAGTCCTGTGGTCACTCATATTCTGTCCAGGTGACTGTGTGAGTGGATTGGCACACACCACTGAAGGATGACGGAGGGAGAAATAGAAATTGTCTTTTAGCACTCTTGCACCAAGTTTGTTTGGGTGGAGGCCATCCAGTTTGAACAGCTGTCTGTGGCCCCAGAAAATATTGAAGTTGTCGATGAAGTTGACTCCTTTTGTACTGCAGGTTCTTTGTAGCCATGTATTCAGCCCAAGCAACCGTGAAAACATGTTAGTTCCCCTTGCTGGGAGTGGTCCACTGATGAATGACTGAACTTCAAGTCTTTTAAGTGTTTCAAAGAGTTCACTGAAATCTTGCTTTAGCATTTCTGACTGCCTTTTCCGTATATCATTCTTACCCACATGGATAATGACTCGATTAGCAGTCTTGTGGTTCATCACAATGCTCCGAAGTTCCTTGTTCACGTCAGAAACGGTTGCTTGAGGAAAGCAGCAGGTAGTAGCAGTCCTGATTCTGACGTTTCTAATAATAGAGTCGCCCACTATCAGAGTCCTGGGCTCGGCTGCGCTTTGAGCTGAATGCCGCTGTCTGCTCGACCTTGAGCGCCTGTTAGTAGCAATGTTAGCTGCTGGCTGATTCGATCCGAGTTTTGTCATATTTTGGGATTCCTCATCCACATTCATCAATGCTTCAAATCTGTTCTCAAGATGTATAGGGGGTTGTAGAATACCAGTGCTTACAAGTCTTGTCATAGCCGTATCTGGGGTAGAGGATGCTACAGCAGCAATACGAGATACTCGTGACAATCTGATGTCTCGAGAGCCTTTGGGTCTCGCTCCCTGTTTGTGCCATCGATTAGTCCGTCGATCAGTTTCGGCTTGTTCCTCTACACTTGGTATAAACTGTTGAGATTCACTAGATTCACAGGACTCACCGGCTGTATGCTGAGGGGGTCCGTGGTGACCGTCTGCTGTATGTTCCGTCTGTTTTGGAAGTCCAGCAAATAACTTTGTTTCAAGAACCACAATCCTTTGTAGAAGTTTGTGGCAGTTCGTGCAGCAAGTAGGCATTTTCTCTCATCTGTTTGAATGTAGACAGCTGTATTTATCGGTCTCCGGAATGTAAACTGCTGGCAGTGGGAGGCAAAAAGTCCTCTTTTTCCAAAAAAAAAATGTCTTGTTTGAGCACTGTGCTGATCTGCTGAAGTAAAAATCTTAGAAAGATCTGAGAAAAGAACAAAAATAGGGAGCAAAGCGCAGAGCAATAGCAAGAGCGTCCGAACGGTAGCAAAGCCGGAAATGAAAATGTAGAGTCTGTCTTGAATGCAGAGGGACACTGTGATGACCTTTGGATTGGCCTGAGGCAGGGGGACTCCGGAAGGTTAAGGCCTTCTTCCACTGCGGTCTGAAGATGAGCGATGCCAGAAGCCTGCAGTACAGCAACAGAAGTACAAACAAATGGTATTTCCCTTGTGACTTGTGTGCTGAGACTGCAATGCTGTGAGGAGCACTGTTTTGTGAAGTAAACACATGCATGTTTTGTCTTTGATTTTTCAATGATTGTGGAGATGTGGCACTGTGCATCTATTTGGAGAGCACCAGACTTCAGTTGGACAGGTTTGAACATTCCATTCAGCAGCTCTGCCCTCTGTATGTAGGCCTGTGCATTTAGACCCTTTGTGCTGATGGATTTCACTAGCTGGAGGAGGTTGTTGGAGTCCTCACCACAAACAAAATGTGCAACGGTGACACTATCACAGAAAGCACAACATAAGCATTGACAAAAAGCATCAAATGCACATGTGTTCAGCACAGAGATTCTTGATTTCCTGAGTTTAACAGGTTGTTGATTATTTCCATTTTTCATCAGTTCCACTTTCAGTTTTTTCCCCCTCACAGATGGATCCGCATGGAGCCATTCAGGACACGGAGAAAGGTAGGAATTCCGCTTTCTCTTTTTGGGTGGAAGAGCTAGGCCTCTCCAGTTTTCAACAGGGTCTTCAGGGTCTTCCTCTGTTGGATGGATGTTTGTGACAATGTCAGACTTCCCAGACTTCCCAGAACAGGAAGCATCCATTTCTGGTTTTACATCTACACTGCAAGTTATGGTTGGTAGTGGGTTGGCTTCTTTGACGATCACTGTTGCAACAGCTGCATCTTCTTCACCTTTTTTTTCTTTACTGTTTTGTTTTGCAGAACAAATGCGCATGTTGCCTTCAATGAAGAACAGATGTCGAGCAATTAATCGATCCACCCGAATCGGCAAGTTCTCATGCTTGAAAAGGCCACGTTTAATGTTTTTGAACTCGGCTTCAACATTGGCTGAACTTGCGATGATGTTGGTGCTTCGGAAGTGAGGGATCATTACCCCTGTCCAGAGTGGTAAGTAGCTTGCAAGCCAGATTATACTGGGAATGATCTCAGGGAGGAAGTGCATATTATCATGATCTCCATTAGCCACGGCAAGTGACCTGCTTTCCTCACATATTTCTGTCACCCACTGCCGTAGGTCTGTCTGCGTTTGGTCACCCGCCCACTGCGTTTGATCTGCTTTTTCCAGGTCCTCCCCCTCTACATCTGGAATGACGACACTCTCTTCTGCAATTCGGGCTTTCAGGTATTTCTTGCACCTTTCAGATATGAGGGGGACTCCAGAGCTGTCATTGCCCTCCGCTTCACTGAGAGCCACAATAGTAATGCTGCGTAGTAGTAGCTCTTTAGCATCGTCCATGGATTGTGACTTAAGAAGCTGTGCCATTGACCTCACAAATAAATCTTTAATGCGATGTGTTTTTTTCTTCAAGCAGTCCCACTGGCAGATCATCTTGATGCAGTGTGCAACATCAACCCGGACAAAACAAGGAGGCACTTTTGCAGACTGTTTACCAAGTAAGACGCCACAACACACATTGATGTAGGTCTTAAGATCAGGATGAGGAATAAAAGCCTTGACCAAAGCTCCGAGCAAAGCCAGTGAAAAGTCACTTACAACCTCTTTTGGAGTTGGTGCACCTGCATGTATCCATTCTGTCAGCCAATGTGTTATTGCATTAACATCATGTCTCTCTGACAGCATTTGCACGACTGGGACACTTGAGCACGTATCACCTGCCAGAACGCCCTGATATAAGAAGACATGGCCAGACATGCCGTTTGGTCGCTGTAGTTTCCTCACTACTGAGCCAGTTGCATCAAAACTCACAGTGGGGTTAGTAGATGTCTTGGATAATTACTTGTACATATACATTTGTGTTTGACTCCAATAGTGACAGAAAAACTTGTCCAGTCCAATGTCTTTAATGCTACCACTGTGAGGTGCGCTGTATTTTAACATCTGCAGTGACAAAATAGGATCCTTGTCGCCTTGTTCTAAGGCATTTCTCTCTTGCTTTGCTTTGCGCAGGGTGGCCAAATTAGGAAGATGGCTTGGCTCAGGATCTCCAAAATCCATCAGCTTTGTTGCCTCCGATGCCCTCCATACATGGGATTCCCTTCTACCCTCACACAGTTCTTTAGATATCTGCACACGCAAGTTACCAGACATCGGACGCTTGGAACAGCCAGTGTGCAGGGAGTCATCTGTGTTTTTAATGAAACACTTTAGCATCATTGGGCTGTTCATTTCAGGCTCTCTGTCACATTTTATGTGAATGTGGCCATGACACTCCTTACACTTGCCTCTGATTTCTATGTATTTCTCTGTGGCTGATGGATAGACCTTGGCTCTTTTAAATGTGCAGGGGCTCTTCACTTCTTGCCAAATATGATGATTTATCACATGCGTCCAGATGCCAGGCTTCAAAATTGTGTATTGCCTATTTTGTGTTTTAGAGATCTTGTTTTTGTATTAAACTGTTTCAGGCATAAATTCAATCCATTCCTGAAATGGAACTTCAAGATCAAAAGTCCAGCAATCTTTTGGTCTGGGGGAAAGGGACCCTGGCTCAAAGTCAGTGTCATCACTACTGCCACTTGTTTCATTATCACTTTCATGAGTAAACCCTAAAGCAGTCCAGATGTTATGTCTGTTTAATTTAACAAAAGTGTATAGAGCCTTTGCGGTGATCTTGTTCTCTAGCTGCTTACTAAGCTCTGTCCAGATGCTTTGATTAGGAGTAGCTATGTTGCCATTTTTGACTATGGCCTCTTTTGATGAACACAGGACTGTGAAAATGCAATCCCTGTCGACTGCTGGTTTCTTGGGCATCTGGCATAAGCAAAACATAATAACCCACTTAAATAATCCTGACTCCAAAAATGTAATGTATAGTATAAACCTGTATTACTGTATTGTCCCGAATATAAGGATAATATAGTAATAATATATATATATATATATAAGGACGTTATATCTTGTATTACTAACAATTCGGTAATGTTGATCCCTAAATGCACAACATATTCTAAAAACTAACATGGGTCATAAGTGCAACTGTAATTAGCATTTAATTGCTAGTGATATAAGTGATAAGTATTAGCAATGAGGTTAGTGATATAAGTATTAGCAGTAATCATTGGCAATCTTAGCTCACTGCTCTACCGTTGTTCATGAAGTTACCCTTACAAAAATTAACCATTGTTTTAGTATAGTAAAAGAGTAGTAACCAAGTATTTTTATTAATATTTGTATTATTTGGCATATTCATTTCGATTTGTACAACAATTTTACTACAAATACCATGGTTAAACTATGGTTAGCAAAAATCATGGTTAATTTATGGTTACCATGGTTTAACTATAGTAACCATGGTTTTATTTGTAGTAACACCATGGTTAATTTTTATAAGGGTAACTAATAACACTGTGAACTGACACTGTTAAAACATACTTACATTGGCCAGAAATTTGAGTTTGTAACTGTATCAACTTTTCCTCCACTAACTCAATTTCCACAAGAGCATCTTGAACAGAAGTGTCACCTCGTGGTGGGAGTGAAGTGTATCAGATGATACTCCTTGTAAATAAGGTAAATCAGGTGAGAACAAAAGCGCTGAAGTGACATAAAGCTACGACTTGATAGCGCTCGCGCACAAAACCATTTTAAGTGAGAGAATGTGACAGAAAAAGAGTCCGACAGCAGATTAATATTGAGCTGCTTTTAATAAACACCACAACGACTACAAAAACATTGATAAAGAGTTGTTGTTTTATTAAAATATCACTAGAATCTAACAATTTGGTATGAAAGTGAATAAGTGAGGAACCCAATATAAAATGCTAAATCAAAGCAAATTAAAAAGCAGCATAAACAACACTTCTACCAGCACAAACGAAGCACTAACATTTGAGCCCATTTTAGGTGAGTTTGCAGCGTGTAGGGGGGCTGGTGACGTCATCGCCTATAATGTAATGTCTAATATTTTAAAAATCGAAGCAGCACAAACGAAACTTTCAGCGGCACAAACCAGCACAAATGAAGCACAAACAAACGAGACTATTGTGGGAAATGTGGAGCATGTGGGGGGCTGAGTGACCTCAGAATGGCCACTAAATATTATTTGAATATCTTAAAAACCGAAGCAGCACAAACACATTTTTTTACGGCACAAACCATCACAAACGGAGCACAAACAAACAAGACCATTTTGCGTGAATTTGGAGCATGTGGGGGGCTGAGTGACGTCATCGCCTATATTTCAATGTCTAATATTTTAAAAACCGAAGCAGCACAAACGAAAATATTAACGGCACAAACCAGCACAAATGAAGCACAAACGATTGAGCCTGTTTTGGGTGAATTTGGAGCATGTGCGGGGGCTGGTGACGTCATCGCCTATAATTCAATGTCTAATATTTTAAAAACCGAAGCAGCACAAACGAAACTTTTACCGGCACAAACCAGCACAAACGAAGCACAAACAAACGAGACTATTTGGGGTGAATTTGGAGTATGTGGGGGGGCTGAGTGACCTCAGAATGACCTATAAATATAATTTGAATATCTAAAAAAACAAAGCAGCACAAACCATTTTTTTTACAGCACAAACCAGCACAAACGGAGCACAAACGATTGAGACTATTTTGGCGACGTTTTGTGTTGGGTGGGGGGCCAACTTCACGGAGGTCCGGTACCTCCTGTGAATCTAGTGAATCTCGACATTTTATACCAAGTGTAAAGGAACAAGTCGAAGCTGATCGACAAGACTAATCGGTGGCACAAACGGAGCGAGACCCAAAGGAACTTGAGACATAAGATTGTCACGACTATCGCGTATTGCTGCCGTAGCATCCTCTACCCCATATATGGCTATGACACGATTTGTAAACACTGGTATTCCATAACCCCCTATACATCTTGAGAACAGATTTGAAGCATTAATGAATGTGTGTGAGGAATTCCCAAATGTGACAAAACATGGACCGAATCAGCCAGCAGCTGACATTGCTACTAACAGACGCTCGAGGTCAAGCAGACAGCCGAGCCCAGGACTCTGATAGTAGGTGACTTTATTATCAGAAACATCAGTAGCAGGACTACAACGACATGCTGCTTTCCTCAAGCAACCATCTCTGATGTGAACAAGGAACTTCAGAATGTGAACAAGGTACTTTGGAGCATTCTGATGAAGCACAAGACTCAAAATCGAATTATCATCCATGTGGGGAAGAATGATATTCTGAAAGATCAGTCAGAACTCCTTAAGAAGGATTTCACTCAACTCTTTGAAACACTTCAAAGACTTGAAGTTCAGTCTTTCATCAGTGGACCACTTCCAGCAAGGGGAATAAACATGTTTTCACGACTGCTTGGGCTGAATACATGGCTACAAAGATCCTGCGGTATAGAAGGAGTCAACTTCATTAACAACTTCAATATTTTCTGGGGCCATAGACAACTGTTTAAACTGGATGGCCTCCACTTAAACAGACTTTGTGCAAGAGTAAGAGATGAAGTAAGGACAATATCTATTTCTCCATCTATCATCCTTCAGTGATGTGTGCCAATCCACTTAACCTGAACGGCACACATACACCTGGACAGAGTATGAGTGACCACGGGACTTCATATCAGCTTCAGAGTTGTTGTGGCAATTTCTTTCTAACAAACATCATCACTGAGTAAGAGACAACTCTGAGTCCAAATTATAATTATAAAGTATTTATTCCCCTTCAGGAGAAGATCCCTCGTCAATAACACACATAGCTGTGAGTCAGTGAGGAGCGAGAGAGAGAAAGAGAGAGAGAGAAGCTAGAGATAAGAAGTAAGGAGAAGCAGTGCCGGTCTGTTTTATAGTTCCCTTTCTTCAAGGCCTCCTCCTTCCCTCCTCTAGAGGGAGAGATATCAGTTTGTTTATCTATTATTGGTTACACAGAAAAGGCAGGCAAATGCCCCCATGATCCCCTGACCATCTGCGTTTCCTTACCTCTATCACTTCTCAATCATAGTAAATCATCACACATAGAATGCTTTTCTAACTACGAGTGAGAAAACATATAATGCATACATCTTGAATCTGTTTCACTGTTTGATTACTGCCCAGAAGGAAAATTCCATCACAATTCCTCCCTGTTTATCATTCTCTGATAACTGATTAATCAAACATTGTAATAATAATGGTAAAAATAATAATAAATACAAGTTCAGCCATTAATCACACTTATACTCTTCATCTCTGATTTTCACATAAATGAACCTGTGAAGTACGTTTTTTGAAAATTTGAAAAATGCTTAGGCTGTAAATGTTTAGCAAGCAACGTAAAGACTTTTTATTCTACAGCCGGGCTGCCTGAACCGAACCCTCAGTCACCATAGTATAAACAAGAAATAGTATAGTTCAAGTAGGAAATAGACATCTCAATTTATCACTGTTGAGTTACTTCTGTAATATAAAATGTAAATATTAAAAGTATGTAAAAAATCCCTCAGTTTCAACCCCTCTCCTTGTACGTCATCTCGTAACACGATAACTGCTGCTTTTAACCTTCTTTACATATCAATCATCCTTCTCAGGAAGAAAATAGAAACATCATAACTCAATTAACACATTTCACTGTAACTTCCGCTACTTGTGTCATCATATTTTGTTTTGTCTGATCTCCAGTTGGTAACACCTTCAGACCTGTTGTGAAGTGCAGTATTATCAAGCAAATTGTTACTGACAACACAGTCATTATACATGTGGTCTTAGACAGCCCACACATTCCTGGCACTCTGAATGGGTGCCACGGTCTTGGACGCTCCATTCTCTCAGTTACTCTGTATAAAAAGGTGCTGTTATGACCAAAGAATGTGAGAAAGTGCTGTTTTCGAAACACTAAGAGTCTTATCTGTTCTGTTGATTACAGTGTCCACCCAGATGCCGTTTGCGCAATCAAAGTTGTCTCCTCCTTGCTGCTGATATTTTTTCAAACTGGGTCTTAGCGTTTACTGACACTCCCGTTGAACCTCCTCCAGCGATTGCTCCGCCTCCGCAATGGGCGGCACCCTCCTGCAATGGTTTATGTGAACCCACGTAGCCCTCTCTGCGACCTTCACCGCCGTGTGCGTCACCAGAAGCACCTGGAAAGGCCCAAGCCACCTTTTCGATTTCCAGCTCTTTCTCCTGTGATCACGAATCACCACGAAATCACCAGGTCTGACCTCGTGCAGAAATCTCTCAGCAACCTTCCCCTGGGCAGCTTTTACCTGCACAGAAATATTTGACAACAGACAAGACATTTCCTTGCAGTAATTCAACATGTCATTCTCACACACATCCGTTGATGGCAGCCTTTGTTTACCCCCTTCTATGCCCATGAATGGTGGCCTGCCAAACAAAATTTCAAATGGGCTCAGGTTTGTTTTTACTCTTTTTCTCATTCTCATGTACATCAGTACAATTGGGAGGGCTTTAAGCCAAGTCAGACCCGTCTCTTCACAGCACTTTGCTAATTTGTAAAAATTTCAGCAAACACTGTAACCCCTTCCCCTTTGTAAACCATAATTCCTTCATCCCCTTTGACACATGATCCAACCCATGTGTCAACTTAGCATAATGCTGAAAGAAGTGTTTGGGCAAACAAGGAATGTCATCAACACTCATCCATACACCCCTCTGGAGACTGCAGCCAGACGACCTCCATTGTTGTTTTTCTGCTCCTGTGGAAAAACGTCTACATACTTTGTAAACAAGGGGAAATATCAGGGTTAGTCACAGATACTAAAGCACAAGTCGTTTCTTTTGTCTCCCGTGCTGCCCGCGGCCTTCGCTGCCGCGTCTGCTCTCGCGTTTCCTGTGGAGATAAAACTTTTATCGTTAGTGTGCGCTGCGCATTTACAGATCGCGACCTTGTCTGGTAAAAGAATGGCCTCCAAAAGCTCAGACACAAGAGATGCGTTTAATATCGGATGTCCATCTGACTTCAAAAAACTTCTGTGCTTCCAAAGCGCGCCAAAATCTATGTGTGACCCCAAAAAGCATAACGCGAGTCTGTGTAAATTGTCACACACTTGTCTGCCATAAGTTCACCCGCTTCTTTCAGAGCAACCAATTCAGCTGCCTGAGCCGAATAATTTGATGGCAATTTGCCAGACTTTACGACTTCAAATTCAGTGGTCACCGCGAAACCAACCTTATTCAAGCCTGTTTGTGGATCTTTGGACGCCGACCCATCCACAAAGAGGACATTGTCACAGTTCTCTAAAGGTGTGTCCAACAGGTCTGGACGTGGTGTACACACCTGTTACTGCTGATAGACAACAGTGGTGTATCTTTTCACCGTTACATTTGGCATGTCAAGCAAAATCGTGTGATACCTCAGCCATCGGGCTGTTGATAAATGTGATGTTCTCTGCTCTTGCAAAATCATGGAGACTGCGTCTACCATCTGTGTAAAAAGGCCTTTCAATCTTGTCACATGACCTCAGCCCTTTCCCTGTTGTCAGGGCTCTCAAGGGCTTTTCAAGAAATGCATAATTTGGAATAAACGTTCGACAATATGCACACATTCCCAAGAATGATAACAATTGTCTTTTTGTTATTGGTCTTGGTACATCTTTGATAGCCTTTATGCGTTTCTCAGAGATAGCTTTACTGTTTGGTGTTAGTGTGACCCAAAAAAAAAATACTTCAATGTGTTTCTCCCCTCTTCCCTTTTCAGCCCTTCTGTGGCTCTCATGCATTTTCTCACAAACAGGCCCAGTCTGCTCGCTGGCCTTGGTCACTGATAAGTTAGGCGCAGACTTCCCCCGTTATCAAAAACAACTGCATTTGTTTTTCTGACAGGCAAGCTGAAAGCACACACACATTTTCATTCCAGAAAATCTTATTAAACCTTGTCAAAAACATTTTCTGCCCCGTTAAACCACTCTTCCTCATATTGAGGTTCGCTCAATTTCAACATCATTTGTGCAATGCAATCTGTCAGGCAACATACTTTCTGTGTTAGCTGATACTGTTCGATCTTTTGCCAATTTCAAAATCATTTGTGCCCAATCAGAATCACTTATCTGCCACTCGTAAGCCCACTGTGGCTCAAATTTTGCACAACTCATCTGCTGTTCCTCTTCAATAACGATCCCAAACCAGCAGTGAGTTTCAGATTTAATTTACACATTAGATCCCTGGCCATTAACAGAACCGGACAGGTTTCAGAGCACAAAAACGCATGTTTCAATGCCCTGCCCCCCTCCGTCTCACATTTCAACAGCACAGCACAGTTTTCTGATATTCTATGCTCTGACTTCAAGTGCTTTCAAACACTAAATCCGTCATTCTTGGTTCACATGGTCTTATGTTCACATGGTCTTATTCGAGCTCCCCTCGAATCAACCATAAAGTCTATCATTGTCCCGTCAACTAACATGGGATATCTCGGTAGCCTTAAAAACCCTGAACTTTTGTACATTCTCAGACATTCATCCGTAACAGCATTATTCAAAACTTCAGCAGTCACACATAAGGGTTGCAAGCTTTTCTTCATTGCACATAGCCTTATTCAAAACTTCAACAATCACACATAAAGGGTTTGCAAGCATGTCTTCATTGCAGGTAGCATTATTTGAATCAGTGTATGTGAGCGTGTTGTGTGTGTGTGTCAATACATTTTTACTTCCCTTTTTCGTAGCTGGCTGAATGCCTGTCACCCGCCCTCTCCTCTCCTGTTCTCCGTTCCTCTCGTTTCAATCCGCCTTACGCGCCTCTGGACAATCCTGTGCCCAGTGTCCGTGGTTCTTGGACAACCTGCACTCCGTGCAGCCAGAAAAGTCGTGTTCACCCCTCGCACACAGTTGTGCTGTCTGTGCTGCCTCTCGTGCTGCTTTAATCTGTACAACAGCCAGCTGCATCTCTCTCTCCCCCTCTGTCTTTCGCGGCGCTGCCTGCGCTGCTTGTTCATTCAGCGTCTCGCGCTGCGGTTGTCTTGGACGGAGAACATTTGAGGTCGGGGCGAATTCCAATGCATCCAGCTGGGCTATTGGGTAGATGTGTGTTTGGCGGTGCCGGCCTCACCGTATTTTCATGTGGGAAACACAAACATACTGTGGGTCAGTCGGTTCTGGTGGTGCAGACACATACAAATAGACTTTCACACTTTTCATTTTCCCTTCCTGCTAACTTTCTGCACTTTTCATTTTTCCTTCCTGCTAACTTTCTGCACTTTTCATTTTTCCTTCCTGCTAACTTTCTGCACTTGCTTTCTTTCTCCTTTATCTACTTCCTTGAGCCAACCATCTACTGTTTGTTCACATTCTTAACATACATGTTTAACACATTTGCAACAACAACCTGGTTGTTTGTCGCTTCTCTGTTCAACTGAGTCCCTCACCACTTTCAGTCTTGTGAGGCTCAATGTTCCCTCTTTGGGAAAATCATGATGCTTGATTCATTTTTCAATATCTTGCATACATTTCTGACCATAATGTTTTTTTTTATTTGGTAGTACACCGGTGTATCATATTTCACAAACTTGCTCTGAGATATCCCCATACTGGCTGTTTTCTGCTTTCTGTGGATTTACTCACGCGCGTCTCTTTAATCTGCTAGACGTCTCCAGCAGATCCGATTTTCTCTTATCCCGCAATCGGATCGGGTTGCACTATCAGTGCCCTCTTAATTGTGATTTACCAAAATCTTTCGATTTTTTTTCTAACCCCAATTAACCTCGGTACCTGTTTGAAACCCTCTTGATCCATACAGATCTCAAATTAATCTCAGGTTACCTAATCTGAACGTTCGTGTTCAGATTACTCTACCACAGAAACAATTTTCAGCCAATATGGTTCAATTTCACCCTCATTAAATTGAATTTAATTGTTTCTTACCAGAGATGTCGTTTTGTGCCACCTGGGTTCTTTTTGATTCCAGTGGTCGATCCCTCCGGTCCCAACAGCGGAAACGGTCCCTCTTCTCTGAATCTTTTTTTTTTTTTTGCGAGGTAGGGTTGGAACTTTCAGCTCCAAGGTGGCCTGCCTCCGTCCGCTGTCAGGTCCAGAAGTCACGTCCAAGGAATCCCACTTCTGACACCAAACTGTTGTGGCAATTTCTTTCTAACAAACATCATCACTGAGTAAGAGACAACTCTGAGTCCAAATTATAATTATAAAGTATTTATTCCCCTTCAGGAGAAGATCCCTCGTCAATAACACACATAGCTGTGAGTCAGTGAGGAGCGAGAGAGAGAAAGAGAGAGAGAGAAGCTAGAGATAAGAAGTAAGGAGAAGCAGTGCCGGTCTGTTTTATAGTTCCCTTTCTTCAAGGCCTCCTCCTTCCCTCCTCTAGAGGGAGAGATATCAGTTTGTTTATCTATTAATGGTTACACAGAAAAGGCAGGCAAATGCCCCCATGATCCCCTGACCATCTGCGTTTCCTTACCTCTATCACTTCTCAATCATAGTAAATCATCACACATAGAATGCTTTTCTAACTACGAGTGAGAAAACATATAATGCATACATCTTGAATCTGTTTCACTGTTTGATTACTGCCCAGAAGGAAAATTCCATCACAGAGTCATCATGTGACTTCACTAAACATTCGCTCCTGATTAAACTCAACTTAATCGCACATTTGTATTTGTTCTAAATGTACCTTAAATTAATACTTTTTAAGATTTTAATACTCATATCAACATGGGCAGACAAATCATCGTCTTGATTGCACAGATAATATTTAAACTGAACTGAGCTGGATGATGACATCACTGAATTCAATAATGAAATGCCTTAAGACTATGCTACATAACCAGCTCTCTTTTCCAATATGTTAATCTGCACAAAAATCCTGATAATCGAGTTCATGGCTTGCAAAATTTAAAAATCCCTGGTAGCCCTTTGTGCTGGTACTCTTCAGATTTTGGTAGCCCGAAAATTAATTGAATTATCCCAAACAATAACAAAATATTTTTTTTATTTATTATAGATAATCAGATAGGAGTCTAATTGTCAATCAAAAATATTTTCAATACACAAATATGAAGGAAGAAATTTGATTTCACTATTTTCAAGGTATCTGCAGAATAAAAAAAAATAAAAAGACAATTTATGACCAATTTTAAGTGCTGCACAATTAAAATAAACGCAGTATTAGCCGTGTTGGACAATGTCTATGGTAATGCAGTATTAAGCCATACAATTGCATGATTTACAATTTAGATACAGGTTTTCACAAAAATAAAAATCTTATATAACTGTCAGGGTTGGTGGAAGGAAGAGAGCGAGGACCCAATCGCTGGAGGAAAATAGGCTTTTAATTTTAAACAAAAATAAAACAAACAAACAAAACTACCCCGTAGGGGAAAAACAGACTGGCAGACTGGCTGGACTGGACTGGACTGGGCAGGGCAGGGCAGGGCAGGGCAGGACTGGACTGGACTGGACTGGGCAGGGCAGGGCAGGACAGGGCAGGACAGGACAGGACAGGACAAGGCTGGACAGGACACAGACGACATCTAACATAGGTAACGAATCCACACGGAACTGCAAACACAAGGAGATTATAAAGGGAGCAAATGATGAGGGTAACGAGGGAAAACAGCTGGGGAAAATTAATCAATAAACAGGTAACAAGATGGGTGGGGTCAAGACAAATTGACATGAGAGCACATGGCACACAGAAAACTAGGACAGAAGCCACGTGCTCACACAAAACAGAAACACAAGCACATGGCCAGCAAACAAATCACCAGCTATGTGCAAAACAGGACATGGACACGCAGCTAATGAGAAAACTCATAAGCCACGTGTTCACACAAGACATGACAACATGAAAGCACGCAGCCAATGAATATACAAGCTGCGTGCCACACAGCACAAGATATAACATAAATGCACACAGCCGATAGAAACACGAACTGCGTGCAACACAACAAAACACACGTGGACAAGAGTGCGCGGTGCCGAGCGAACTCGAAACCGCGCACTCACACAATGACAGAAAATGGAGCGCGAGTGTCCGAACCCCGTCACGTGACCAAAACTCAAGACATGAGTGCCAGGATCCAAACACCACGCTCCAACATGAAACAAGGCACGCAGACGAGAGAGCGCGCGACTCGAGCACACTCGAAGCCGCGCGCTCACATGAAAACGCGGACATGGTGGGAGTATCAGGGCTCTGTCACAAAACCATGAATAACACTAGACCGAAGTGACAGAACCCTGACAATAACAGCATTTCAGCCTTTAGACCATTTTTTATGAAAAGGGATAAATCACGCATATAAAGTATTATATTAAATTAAAACGGATAAATATAACTGTCTAATTGTTTAGATTTTTAAAAGGCACATTAACTTCTTTCTCATTTGCAACTCTGTGTTTGCTGCTTAAAAACATGGGTCGATATTTGCATTGATCTGACCATAAACAGCAAGAAAGGCTTATTGAATATGCAAATTAATTATTTGCCACAAGGTGGGGCTTTAGGAGCTGCTTAACATAGAGGTTTCTCCGTTAGTGACCGTACACAAAGCAGCACAGTCCATGCTAATAATCGCTGCTTTATCAGGCATTTTGTAAGATGAAATAAAAATTTCAACGACACGTTTCTGAGGAGAGTCTGTTCCCTTAAGATACATTCGCATAAAGACATCCATGACGTGTTTTGACTTGAAACGTGCAGCGCTCATATTTATTAAATGTCATCATTGCCTTTTGAAGTTTAATCCAGCTGTATTTGCCATTCTTGTCCATCCGTCCCGAACTGTAAGACCTCTTGAAATTATAGCTCAGACATTTCTTATATAATTGAAAGTATTTATAGCATTTTATGGCCTTAAGATTGATACTTTAACTAAATTGAAGCGTTCTTTAGGACCTGCGGGAGCCCTGTATTTAAGGTAGCTGTATATTTTTAAGAGGGGGGGTCGCTAAGTTGACAACAATGTGCATCTCCATTTCTCCAACTACAGGCTTTGCCACGGGTCAAACAGAATATGCATGCTGTGGTGATCGTGCGTTAATAAAATGAGGGCCGTTAAAATGTATTTACGTTAATGCATATATATTAATATATATATATATATATTAATATATATATATATATATATATATATATACATACATACATACAATCACACACACATACACTCACCGGCCACTTAATTAGGTACATCAGTTTAATTACTTGGTAACACAAATTGCTTATCAGCCAATCACATGGCAGCAACTCAATGCATTTAGGCATCTAGATGTGGTGAAGACAACTTGCAGAAGTTCAAACCGAGCATCAGAATGGGGAAGAAAGGGGATTTAAGTGAATTTGAACATGGAATGGTTGTTGGTGCCAGACGGGCTGGTCTGAGTATTTCAAAAACTGCTGATATACTGGGATTTTCACGAACAACCATCTCTAAGGTTTACAGAGAATGGCCCGAAAAAGAGAAAATATCCAGTGAAAATGTATTGTTGATGTCAGAGGTCAGAGAAGAATTGGCAGACTGGTTAGAGATGATAGAAAGGCAACAGTAACTCAAATAACCACTCGTTAAAACCAAGGTATGCAGAATACCATCTCTGAACATACAACACGTCGAACACTCAAGCAGATGAGCTACAGCAGCAGAAGACTACACAAGATGCCACTCCTGTCAGCTAAGAACATGAAACAGAGGCTACAATTCGCTCAGGCTCACCAAAATTGGACAATAGAAGATTGGAAAAACATTGCCTGGTCTGATGAGTCTTGATTTCTGCTGTGACATTCAGATGGTAGGGTCAGAATTTGGCGTAAAGAACATGAAAGCATGGATCCATCCTGCCTTGTCTCAAAGGTTCAGGCTGCTGGTGGTGGTGTAATGGTATTGGGGATATTTTCTTGGCACACTTTGGGCCCCTTAGTACCAATTGAGCATCGTTTAAACGCAGCCTACCTGAGTATTGTTGCTGACCATGTGCATCCCTTTATGACTACAGTGTACCCATCTTCTGATGGCTACTTACAGCAGGATAATGAACCATGTCACAAAGCTCAAATCATCTCAGACTGGTTTTCTTAAACATGGCAATGAGTTCACTTTACTCAAATGGCCTCCACAGTCAACAGATCTCAATCCAATAGAGCACCTTTGGCATATGGTGGTGGAACAGGAGATTCGCATCATGGATGTGCAGCAGACAAATCTGCAGAAACTGTGTGATGCTATCATGTTAATATGGACCAACATTTCTGAGGACTGTTTCCAACACCTTGTTGAATCTATGCCATGAAGAATTAAGGTAGTTCTGAAGGCAAAAGGGGGTTCAACCCGGTATTAGCCAGGTGTACCTAATAAAGTGGTCAGTGAGTGTGTGTATATATATATATATATATATATATATATATTGTGACGAGTCGGCTGCCTCCCCCCCTTGTCACCCCGTCCTTTACCGTCGCCCTTCATCAGGCTCCCGACGGGAGTGGGTGTGTGAGAGAAGAGGGGCGCTGAAACATGCGTGATGAGGCACACCTGAAGTGAATGAAGCCTTATCACCACCGTTTTTAAACGCAGAGGGCGCCTCTCCTCGGGAGACCGGTCTCTTTCCCATGCATGCACGCTGGTGTCCTCGTGGGTCCAGGAAGGGAGCATAGAGGGATACCACGCCACCAGAGCTGCAGGACCCGTGGTCTGGATGAGAACCGCACCCGCTATACGGCTGATGGGCCAGGATGCCGGGCCGTATAATCCCCGGAAGCGCCGTGGGCCAAAGGAGGACGAAGCCGCTAAAGGAAGCCACCGCCCATCGCGCCGTGCGAGCCGCCGGACTCCGCCCCTAACCTGGACCCTTCCTTCTCGAACACTGCCTCTTCTTCACAAACCCCTGCAACACGACGAGGACACATTTATAATATATATATATATATAAATATAATTGTATTTATTTTCTAGTGGGTGCAGGTGAGTATAGCAAGATTCAAGATTATTCAATTCAAGATTATTTGTATAGCGCATTTTACGATACAATCATTGCAAAGGAGCTTTACAGGAAATTAAGTCTCTACAATAGATTTATATATTGTAGAAACTTAATATATTTAACTTATGGCAAAATTTTGTTAATTCTGTATACTGTCTGAGGGGTTGGCTTCCTCTGAGGGGATTGGCATCATCTCTTCTCAGGTGTTTGGTCATCTCAGATAATTTAGGAGTTGGATCCAGACTGAAGCTTGTGTAATTCATAGTTACAGAATTAGAAGAATTCTGCAGAAACAGAGAAACAAATAGAGACATAATTAGCGTAGCTGTTGTTCCATCCAATCAAAAATGATTTGTTCAACCCAAGCTAAAGCATAATACATTTACATTTAGTCATTTTGCGGACGCTTTTATCCAAAGCGACTTACAATTGGGGAATACATAAAGCAATTAATGTTGAAGAGGCAAACAGACTGAGGAAGTGTCCCCAACACCAAGTCTCAGGGATTGTTCTAATAACTACAAGCTAGCAAGAGAAGGAGAGAAAGAGAAAGATGAAGATACAGAAAAAGGTAAAGTATATATATATATTTTTTTTTTTATCTGATCAAATGCATAATAATGTGCATTTGATCAGATATAACAGCAGTACTAGATTATGAGATACGTTATATGAATGCTTGGCTAAAGAGATGTGTCTTTAATCTAGATTTAAATAGAGAGAGTGTGTCTGAACCATGAACGTTATCAGGAAGGCTATTCCATAGTTTGGGAGCCAAATATGTGGACATTCCACCGAAACTGCCTTGCTCTCAGTTGTTGAAGACCTAAGTCTTGCAAGAACGGCTTCCAAGTCTTCATTACTTATATTGCTGGATCTGTCTCCTGCTTTTGATACGGTCAATCTCCAGATCCTCCTGTCAACCCTATTGAGAAAGGGCATCTCAGGAACCGCACTCCAGTGGTTTGACTCTTACCTCTCAGATAGGTCCATCAAAGTATCTTGGAGAGGTGAGGTATCCAAGTAGCAACATCTAGCTACAATGGTGCCACAGGGCTCAGTTATTGGACCACTTTTCTTTTCTGTCTACATGGCTTCACTAGGTTCTGTCATTCAGAAACATGGCTTTTCATATCACTGCTATGCTGATGACACTCAACTCTACCTTTCATTCCATCCTGATGATCTGACGATAGCTGCTCGCATCTCAGCATGTCTAGCAGACATTTCTTGCTGGATGAAGGACCATCACCTTCAACTCAACCTAGCTAAGACAGAACTCCTTGTGGTTTCAGCAAACCCATCGTTTCATCCCAATTTCATCTTCCAATTAGGCTCATCAACCATAACTCCTTCAAAAACAGCCAGAAACCTTGGAGTTGTGATTAATAATAAGCTGAATTTCACAGACCACATTACTAAAACTTGCCGGTCCTGTAGATTTGAATTATATAATATTTAGAAGATCAGCCCCTTTCTCTCGGAACATGCAACAGTACTCCTTGTTCAGGCTCTTGTTCTGTCCAGATTGACTATTGCAATGCTCTATTGGCAGGTCTTCCAGCCAGTTCCATCAAACTCAACAATTAATCCAAAACAGAGAGAGTAATAGTATGCTATGTGGCACATAAAAATTATTTATTACCCTCATAAAATATCCCCCCAAACTGGACACCTGTTTGTACAGCCCCCACCTTTCCGTCTTCCCCATGTGGGGATCTTAGGAGGTTAATACCACGTGGTTATTTTAGAAGGCTAACCACGTGGGTTATCTGATCCGGAGGAGGGGTGGTGGGGGTGGGGGTATGGAATGCTTTTTTGAAAACTGTTTTTGTGTGTTTAAACAATAAAATGTGAAACTGTGTAAAAGGGGTAGTTT
Organism: Oxygymnocypris stewartii; assembly: GCA_003573665.1. Classification (NCBI taxonomy): domain Eukaryota; kingdom Metazoa; phylum Chordata; class Actinopteri; order Cypriniformes; family Cyprinidae; genus Oxygymnocypris; species Oxygymnocypris stewartii. Next base: position 268,255 of record QVTF01022897.1, read on the forward strand.
TTATTAAAGTTTTTCATACACATACACGTGAAGGTACCGTATAAAGACGTACAATGAACGATATGTATTTTTCCAGAAAGTGTTGTTTAAAATTAGGTAAAATACCGTGTAAGAAAACAAATAAAAATGAAGACACGTTAGTTAAAACATATCTAAAGTGAAATGAAATCTATCTAGGGGTTCTAACATTAAAAGTTAAATAATTTAATTGTCTTATCTTACTACGGTATAAAATAAATAAAAATGCGTCAGACGCGTTTGTTAAAACCTACTGATATTGTAATTCAAAAAGCAGTTAGTTGGGCAGAGTTCAAAATACAAAATCAAAGTAAATAGACTAGGAAAAGACATCAAGACGCGTTTGTTAAAACCTAGTAACGTTACAATTTTAAACTGGTTAGTTTGACAATGTTAAAAATACAAATCAAAGTAAATAGACAGGAAAAACGGGTAAAACGATTCATACATTTACCAACGATCTAAAAAGAAAGGCAATCTCAGAGACGTTTGTTAAAACGAAGGTAAAAAACCTTCATACATTTTCCGAGAATCTAAAACAAGACAATCTCACAGACGTTTGTTAAAACGGCCCGCCGTCAATGATAGTCTCGGGAGGGTCGCAGTATGGAAAGTTAAACAAAGAGACTGAGTCCTTATCGCATTTGCGGTGTCCGTGGAGAGGTCCGTGGATAGGTCCGTTTACTACAGCGGCCAAACTCGAAGGCTCCGATCACAACGGGGGGAGGACCACGCCTACGTCCCACGGAGAGGCGTTCACGTGGCTCCGCCTACATTCTATAATCATTAAATACAGAAGTCAGGACTCTCAGGGGATATAAACCACGACCGTTAACGTCAACAACATGTCCCAAGAAAATACCTCAGCGAGTCCTAGTTTTGTATGCGATGATGGCGTAACCGCTACGGGGTCGTCTACGGACAACAATGTATGGCTGGACAAAATTTGTACAGAACTTGTATACCACAATCTAGCATTCTTGGCAAAGTACAAAACCTCTCAAGCCGCTCCGTTCTGATACTGCAGGCACCGAGGGCGTCTCGGATGCGGTTGACGGGTGCATCGGTGTGACGGGTCATAAAATCATTAAATCAGTTGTCGGTATCATTCTGGAACATCTCGTGGACAGACATCTGAAGAAAAATTGCTACGGCTGCGAAGTCGATCATCCTTCGCAAACGCAACATTCCTGTCTCTACGAGGCCCCTGCATACTATTTTCTCGGCTATTTTGAAGAACTGCGAGCTAAAGTGTGTAAACCATCTCTAAAACTCATCCTGGCCCGAACCTTGAAACTGTTAGGCTTATCACCGCACCTCCAAAGGATTCAGGGCGTTGTCGATGCTGTTCTGTGCGAGCTCAGAGATGAAATGTTTATTGTGGGCGGATTGGCTGAACTCAGGACGAAACTTGTGGATGAAACCTGTGAACAAGCTGTATACGACGCTGTTGACAGTTGGAAGGAAAGCGAACCTGCAGATTCTGACTAAACTGAAGAAGAGTCATGGGGAATATCTGTAATTGTCTGATAAAATTCTTAATTAAAGATCAAATTAAGAACGAGATAATACATTTATTATATAAGATTATCAATGATGACGATGATGATGGGGGTAATAAACATTTAATGAAATTAAAAAATCTAATGTCTGTTGTACGGGGTATGTCGAGTGAGTGGAGTGTTATGACAAATCAATGTATCGTAAAGGGGTGTGAAACCCAGACTGTGGTTAAAAGCATTATCGAACTTTTGTCTGAAACTGAAGAAAGTCTTAAAATAGGTAACATTTTATGTCTTTGTACTTATGTAACCGATGTATGTATGATGATACAGACAAGAAACAAATCGACGAATGTGCTTAAAATTATTGATGTATTAGTTGATTATGTGATTGAGAAAAATATTGTAATGTGTGCGAAATTCCTTCAGTATCTAGATGTTGTCTGACCAATCGTATTCAATGTTTTTACATCCATTGTAAATAAAAAACGTCGACACTAACATAGTGGTCATTATTTTCTGAAAAAACATCAGAGTAAGATGTCTGAATTAATGAAAAATGTGTACTACAACCCTGCAGATCCAGGATCTTTGGGAGGTAAAGAACGGTTAAAACAAGGTGTGTTACAGGAATACGGAGTAACGCCATTTTTATCCAAGATGGCGGCGCGTTCGGACGCAGCGGCTACTCCGGGTCCTAAAAACGGTGTTTTTATGTCTGTTAGTCTTGTCTCCTCGTCTTCAAACTGTCTGACTTTATTGAAAAATCAAAAGACAAACACCCGGAAACACATCTATGATCGCCAGAGCCTCCTGGATATCGACAATGTGTACAAACATCAGCTTTCACCGGCGACTACTGAGAAGCTACAAGGCCTCTGTCTGCTGCTGAAGCCGGACCCCGAGACCGCGGCCTCGCCTACTGATGCTACCCGCACAAAGCGGCGACGCCGGCGGTGTGAGAGGGGACAGAAGCGCGGCAAGCGTGGAGGTATTCGAGCTAGGCTAAGGGCTAATCCAACTAGTCCAGCAATTCCATCACTAATGCTCTCAAACGTTCGCTCTCTGGAAAACAAACTGGACTTAATTAAACTCAGCCGGTCTACACAGCATGAGACAAGGGATTGTTGTGTGTTTGTTTTCACTGAAACATGGCTAAACGACAACATCCCGGACTCCGCCATTCAGCTGCACGGACTAACCTGCTGCCGAGCGGACAGAGATTCATCACTGTCTGGTAAGACTCGCGGGGGTGGCTTGTGTGTGTATATCAACAAAGAATGGTGTAACAATGCAGCGGTATTATCAAAACACTGTTCATCGCTGGTGGAGTTTATGGTTGTGAAATGCCGACCGTTCTATCTGCCGCGGGAGTTCACGGCCATTGTTATTGTCGCGGTGTACATTCCCCCGTGTGCAAATGCTAAGGACGCGCTTCGTGAACTGTACAGCGCCATCAGCGAACAACAAACAAATAACCCCGACGGCTTTTTCATCATAGCTGGCGACTTCAACCACGCTAACTTAAAGACAGTTTTACCAAAGTTCTACCAACATGTGAACTTTGCAACAAGGGGAAATAACACATTGGACTTTGTTTACACAACAGTGAAACACGCATACAAAGCCGAACCCCGCCCCCACCTCGGATACTCGGACCACATCTCTGTTATGCTAATCCCAGCATACAGACCGCTTCTCAAACTGGCCAAACCGGTTCAAAAGCAGATCACGGTATGGCCAGACAATGCTACCTCAGCACTGCAGGACTGCTTCCAGGACACAGACTGGAACATGTTTAAAGAGGCGGCCACCTATAATAACCATACAGACCTGCAGGAGTACACTGAAACTGTGACTGCTTACATCAAAAACTGCATTGATGATGTGACAGTCACCAAGACCATCACCACACGTGCAAACCGGAAGCCATGGATGACAGCAGAGGTTCGTGGGCTGCTAAAAACCAGAGATGAAGTGTTCAGATCAGGAGATAAAGCGGCCCTCAAAACAGCAAGAGCCAATCTGTCCCGTGGCATCAAAAATGCAAAACGGTTATATGGAAATAAAATCAATAATCAATTCACAAACAGCAGAGATACACGGAGCCTGTGGCAAGGCATTCAGACCATCACTGACTACAAGCCCCCGCCACAGGCCTGTGACGACGACACATCCCTCCCAGATGCACTCAACCACTTTTATTCACGGTTTGAAATGCAGAACAACACATCTGCACAAAAACTGCCCACACCTCCCAGCGACCAGGCACTCTGTCTGTCTCCAGCCGACGTAAGGAAGACCCTATCTAGGATTAACCCACGCAAGGCTGCGGGTCCTGACAATATACCTGGCCGCGTACTGAAAGACTGTGCTGAACAGCTGACAGATGTCCTAACAGATATCTTCAACATCTCGCTGAGCCAGGCAGTCATCCCCACATGTCTCAAATCCACGACAATCATACCGGTACCAAAGAAATCACCTGTGTCCTGTCTAAATGACTACCGTCCCATAGCACTGACTCCAATCATAATGAAGTGCTTTGAGAGGCTAGTCATGCACAACATCAAAACCAGCCTCCCCAACACACTCGATCCGCTCCAGTTTGCATACCGCCCAAACCGCTCTACGGATGATGCAATATCCTCCACCCTCCACCTGGCTCTTACCCACCTAGAAAATAAAGACTCATATGTTAGAATGCTGTTCATCGACTTCAGCTCAGCATTCAACACAATAATCCCACAACAGCTCATCAATAAATTAAGCCTGCTGGGCCTCAACAACTCCCTCTGCAATTGGATCCTGGACTTTTTAACCGGAAGACCTCAGTCAGTTCGGGTCGGCCACAACACCTCGAGCACTACCACACTGAGCACAGGGGCCCCACAGGGCTGTGTGCTCAGCCCGCTGCTCTTCACGCTGCTGACCCACGACTGCACTGCCAAGTTCAGCTCCAACCACATCATCAAGTTCGCCGATGACACATCAGTGGTAGGTCTCATCAGCAACAACGATGAAACGCACTACAGAGAGGAAGTGGCACAGCTGGCTGAATGGTGTGGCGCTAACAACCTGTCCCTCAATGTGGAGAAGACAAAGGAGGTTGTGATGGACTTCAGGAGAAACTCTGTTGACCACCCCCCACTGACCATCGACACCTCGACTGTGGAGAGAGTCAGCAGCACTAAATTCCTGGGGGTGCACATCACAGAGGACCTCACCTGGACTACCAACACCAAGTCTATCTCCAAGAAGGCACAACAGCGCCTACACTTTCTCCGCCGGCTGAAAAGAGCAAGCCTCCCTCCACCCATCCTCACCACCTTCTACAGGGGTACCATTGAGAGCGTGCTGACCAGCTGCATCACTGTCTGGTACGGAAACTGCTGTGCAGCAGACCGCAAGACCCTCCAGCGGACAGTGAACACCGCTGCAAAAATCATTGGTGCCCCTCTCCCCTCCATCCTGGACATTTTCCTTACACGATGCTCCAGCAAAGCAAAAAGTATCGTGGAGGACCCCACCCACCCCTCCCACAGTCTCTTCCAGCTCCTACCCTCAGGTAGACGGTACCGGAGTATCAGAGCCCGCTCCGCCAGACTGCTCAACAGCTTTTTCCCCCAGGCTGTGAGAGCCCTGAACTCACATCACACCCCCCCCCCCCCCCACCTTACCACATCTCAGGAAAAAACTGTTAAACTTTTATCTCTGTGGAATTCAGGTGAGCGGGCCTGCACAAGCCACCTGTAGCAACACCTGTAGCAACACACACATGCACTAGACACTTTCACACACCATTGTGTGTCCATAATCCCACAAAAGACTGACTGTAATATACGACTGTAATGTATGTATGTTTACTGGCTCATGCACCACAAATCACCTTACACTGTTCCCCAGCCAGCTGCTTGAATGTCTCTCTTTTGCACATGTACAGTATTTGAAGTCATCTGCACAGTTGTACAATTTGTATTTTTTGTACAGTTTGTATTTTTTGTTTCCTGTTTTTTAGTTTATGTATAGGTAACCACTTTTATATATAGCATATGTATAGTCAAAGCTGACAGTAGGTTAGTTTGTGTATAGGTTTATACTGTTTTACTTCGTGTTGTATATCTGTATTTATGTAGCACCGTGGTCCTGTGAGGCACGACATCTCGTCCCACTATATGTCCACACATGTAGTGGAATGACAATAAAGCTCAACTTGAACTTGGACTTGAACTTGAACTTGAACTCTGAAGGATAAAGACGTAACGGACTGGTTAGCAGCTCAGGACGCGTATACATTACACAGAACTGCACCTGTCAAATACAAACGTAACAGAGTAGTGGTGTACGGGAAAGATGTGCAGTTTCAAGCAGATCTGGTCGACATGTCTGCACATTCGAAAGAAAACGATAATATAAAATTTTTACTGACTTGTATAGACGTTTTCAGTAAGTATGCTTGGGCTCGTCCGTTGAAGAATAAGGATTGACAAAAACAACGAGTTAATAGAGTAAAATAAAAAGAACTTTTTTTCCACGTCTTATGACTTGTTTAAAAGAACAGCTTTTAAAGGAAGGATTTGCATTTATTTATTTAGCAGACACTTTTATCCAAAATACTACTTGCATTCAAGCTATACATGTTTTAGGTGCATGATATTGTATGTTTTAATTAATTAAGACATGTTAAAACACTCATTAAAAATAACTTCTAACATTTTACTTTATATCTCTGTTTTGGTGCCTCCTCCTCCGGATCTAGGGGGGCGGGACGTAGGCGTGGTCTTGCCCCCGCTGCGTTCGTAGCTCATTCTAACTTTAACCGTCGATGCGCACGGACCTATCCACGGAGCTCTCTATACGGACCTGACCGCGCTTACTCTCTTTGTTTAACTTTCCGTACTGCGAGACCATCATTTGACGGCGGGCCGTTTTAACAAACGTCTGTGAGATTGCCTTTCTTTTTAGATCGTTGGTAAATGTATGAATCGTTTTACCCGTTTTTCCTGTCTATTTACTTTGATTTGTATTTTTAACATTGTCAAACTAACCAGTTTAAAATTGTAACGTTACTAGGTTTTAACAAACGCGTCTTGATGTCTTTTCCTAGTCTATTTACTTTGATTTCGTATTTTTAACTCTGCCGAACTAACTGCTTTTTGAATTACAATATCAGTAGGTTTTAACAAACGCGTCTGACGCGTTTTTATTTATTTTATACCGTAGTAAGATAAGACAATTCAATTATTTAACTTTTAATGTTAGAACCCCTAGATAGATTTCATTTCACTTTAGATATGTTTTAACTAACGTGTCTTCATTTTTATTTGTTTTCTTACACGGTATTTTACCTAATTTTAAACAACACTTTCTGGAAAAATACATATCGTTCATTTTACGTCTTTATACGGTACCTTCACATGTATGTGTATGAAAAACTTTAATAAAAACTACCCCTTTTACACAGTTTCACATTTTATTGTTTAAACACACAAAAACACAGTTTTCAAAAAAGCATTCCATACCCCCCCCCCACCCCCCACCCCTCCTCCGGATCAGATAACCCACGTGGTTAGCCTTCTAAAATAACCACGTGGTATTAACCTCCTAAGATCCCCACGTGGGGAAGATGGAAAGGTGGGGGCTGTACAAACAGGTGTCCATTTTGGGGGGATATTTTATGAGGGTAATAAATCATTTTTATGTGCCACATAGCATACTATTACTCTCTCTCAAAACGCTGCTGCAAGATTAATCTTTTTATTGAGCCGAAAAGAACGCATGTCACACCTCATCAATTTGCATTGGCTACCAATAGCTGCTCGCATTAAATTCAAGGCATTAATGTTTGCCTACAGAACCACCTCTGGCTCTGCACCCCTTTACCTAAATTCATTACTTCAGACTTATATGCCCTCTAGAAGCTTGCGTTCTGCAAGTGAACGATGCATTACTGTACCATCCCAAAGAGGCACAAAATCACTTTCACTGACTTTTTTCATTAACTGTTCCCATCTGGTGGAATGACCTGCCTAACTCAATCCGAGCAGCTGATTCCTTACCCATCTTCAAGAAACGGCTAAAAACACATCTCTTCCATCTTTATTTGACCCTCTAACTCTAGCACTCTCTATTCTAATTTTATTTTATCTAATCTGTCTTCTTTTTATTTAAAAAAAACACAAACATTTGACCCTCTATCAAGAGCATATTTATTCTCTAACTGCTAGCTTTTCTTGTAAAACTAACACTAAGTTAAATACTCGTTTTCAAAAAAAAAGAAAGAAAGAAAACCTTCCTTCTTGTACTGCGTTAGACTAACCAGGACTTGTAATAGCACTTGCATGTTGTTGCTCTTTTGTTGGTTTTGATTGCTTCTATAATGCTCTCATTTGTAAGTTGCTTTGGATAAAAGCGTCTGCTAAATGACTAAATAAAAAATTACAAAATTACAAAATATGAAAAGGTTCTACCTCCTTTAGGGGACTTTGCTATCCTAGGTAATACCAAGAGTCCAGAGTTTTGCAACCTTAGGGAGCGGATTGGATTGTAGCGTGTTACAGATTAGTTAGGTACACAGGAACCATTTAGGGCCTTATAGGTAAGTAATACTATTTTGTAACTGATACTGAACTTAGTAGGTAGCCAGTGCAGAGACTGTAAAATTGGACTAGTATGATCATATTTTCTTGACCTGGTAAGGACTCTAGCTGCAGAATTTTGTACTATTTGTTGCTTGTTTTTTGAAGATGCAGGACAACCACCTAGCAGTGCATTACAGTAGTCCAGTCTAGAGGTCATGAATGCATGAACTAGCTTTTCTGCATCAGAAACAGATAACATGTTCCATAGCTTGGCAATGTTTCTAAGATAGAAGAATGCTGTTTTTGTAACAATGGAAATATGATTTTCAAAATATAAGTTGCTGTCTAACATAACACCCAGATTTTTGAATGCAGAGCAAGTAGCAGGACATCCGTCTAGTTGCAAATTATGATCCAAGAGATTCTGTGTACTGTTTTTTGGTCTTCCACTTATTGGTCATCCAATCTTTTACATTTTTAACACATTCCGTTAGCTTAGATCATTTAGAAGTTTCATCTGGTCTAGTTGAGTATCTTCTGCATAACAATGGAAACTAATCCCGTATTTTCTAATAATATTAGCAAGGGGCAACATGTATATAGCAGAGGACCTAGGACAGATCCTTGTGGTACTCCATACTTTACTGGTGAAAATTGAGATGACTCCCTGTTTATATAAACAAAGTGGTAGTGATTGGACAGGTAGGATCTAAACATCTTAAATTAATGAATGTTGAATGAATGATGCATTTATATAGCGCTTTATTGTGTATTGCTGTACACCCAAAGCACTTTATAATCTCTCCTCAACCACCACCAGTGTGCAGCATCCACTTGGATGATGCGACGGCTGCCACAGGACAACGGCACCAGTGCGCTCACCACACACCAGCAACAGGTGGAGAGGAGAGAGAGTCATAGAGCCAATCAAGTGGATGGGGATTATTAGGGGCCGATTGACAAGGGCCAGTGGTGGGAATTTGGCCAGGGTTACACCCCTACTCTTTCACGAGAAGTGCCATGGGATTTTTAATGACCACAGAGGGTCCCCGTCACTACACTGGGGCGTTAGGACCCAGACAGACCACAGGGTGAGCACCCCCTGCTGGCCTCACTAATATCTCTTCCAACAGCAACCTAGTTTTTTCCCAGGAGGTCTCCCATCCAGGTACTGACCATGCTCAACCCTGCTTAGCTTCAGTGGGCAACCGGTCTTGGGCTGCAGGGTGATATGGCTGATTAAAGCCTGCTCTTGAATACCTGTATAGTTTTGTAATCAATCTATAAGTATGTCATGATCTATAGTGTCAACTCAGCACTAAGATCAAGTATAACTAGCAATGAGATGCAGTCTTGGTCCGATGCAATAAGCAAGTCATTTGTAATTTTAACAAGATTTTAAGCGCAGTTTCTGTGCTATGGTGGGGCCTAAAACCTGACTGAAATTCTTCATAGATATTTTTTTGCAAGAAGGACCACAATTGAGCAGACTCAGCATTTTCTAAAATTTTAGACATAAACTTAATATTTGAAATGGGTCTGTAATTTGCCAGTTCACAAGGATCCAGTTTTGGATTCGTAATAAGAGGCTTAATAACCGCCAGCTTGAATGGTTTTGGGACGTGACCTAAAGATAATGATGAGTTAATAATGAGCAGTTCTTCTGCTACAGGTAACAACTCTTTCAATAAGTGGTTACAGGATCGAATAAACATGCTGCCCCAAGATGCAGTGATCAATTGATTTAGCTCATCCTGTCCTATAGTTGTAAAGCACTGCAGTTTTTCTTTGGGTGCGATGAATGAAGCTGAAGTACTAGATGCTGTAGAATCTACATTTGTTATTGTATTTCTGATGTTATCTATTTTATCAGTGAAGAAATTCATAAAGTCATTACTATTAAACTGTGAGGGAATATTTAGATCGGGTGACATCTGTTTATTTGTTTATCTAGCTACTGTGCAAAATAAAAACCTTGGATTGTTTTGGTTATTATCTATGAATTTGCGGATATGCTTGGTCCTGGCACCTTTTAGAGCCTTTCTATAGCTTGAAATACTGTTTTTCCATGCAATTCTAAAGACTTCCAAGATAGTTTTTCTCTATTTGCACTCAAGATTACAAGTTTTTTTCTTGAGAGAATGGGTATAACTGTTGTACCATGGTGCAGCACGTTTTTCTCTAACCTTTTTTAATTTGATAGGGGCAACGGTTTCTAAGGTATTAGAGAAAATAGTTCCCATGTTGCTAGTAATTTTGTCTAATTAATTTGTATTTAGTTCAAGTTCAAGTTGAGCTTTATTGTCATTCCGCTACATATGGGTACGAAACGTCGTGCCTCACAGGACCACGGTGCTACATAAATACAGACATACAACAATGAAGTAAAAAGCATATGCAGAGAGAAACATCGTAGGTCGAGCAGCTGGCTGGTGAACAGTGTAAGGTGATTCGTAGTGCATGAGCATGTAAACATACATATACTCTTGAGTCTTTTGTGGGGTTATGTAGTCAAGTCAACAATACAAATTGTAGTCAAGTTTTAACAATACAAATTGTAACAAAGCAACTGCACAATACCAAAATAGGAAAATAGTGTGTCAATAATGTAAAATGACAAGATTTAACACTCAATTTTCAGTTCAATTTTCATTGTTGAATTTTGTGATGGCATCATCCATCTCAGTTCAGTTTAAATAGTATCTGTGCAATGAAGTCGATGATATTGCTGGAAATGAAGTGTCCCCAACTAAGCGAGCCAGAGGCGACAGAGTCAAGGAACCAAGACTCCATCTGTGCCAGAATGGAGAAAAAACCTTGGGAGAAACCAGTCTCAGTTGGGGGGCCAGTTCCCCTTTGGCCAGATGAACCAGCAGTTTGTTACTATGTACACATCGTAATGTGTGAAAAGTGTCTAGTGCGAATACAGGGGAGTGTGTTACTACAGGTGGTTTGTACAGGCCCACTCACCTTTGTGTAGCACACTTCGAATTGCACAAAAAAGTTTCAGAGTTTTTTCTGTGATGTGGTAAGTTTGGGGGTGTGGGGGTGTGATGGTCTATGTTTCAGGGGGTAGGGGGTTTGTATGGGGTTTCAGAGAGGGGCGGGGGGATTTGAGTTCAGGGCTCTCACAGCCTGGGGGAAAAAGTTGTTGAGCAGTCTGGCGGAGCGGGCTCTGATGTTTCGGAACTGTCTTCCTGATGGTAGGAGCTGGAAGAGATTGTGGGAGGGATGGTTGGGGTCCTTCACGATACTGGTAGCTTTACTGGAGCATCGTGCAAGTAAAATGTACAGGATGGAGGGGAGAAGGGAACCGATGATCTTTGCAGCTGTGTTCACTGTCTGCTGGAGGGTCTTGCGGTCTGCTGCACTACAGTTCCCGTACCAGACAGTGATGCAGCTGGTCAGCACGCTCTCAATGGTTCCCCTGTAGAAATTGGTGAGGATGGGTGGAGGGAACTTGCTCTTTTCAGCTGGCGGAGAAAGTGTAGGCGCTATTGCGCCTTCTTGGAGAATGATGTAGCTTTGGTGGTCCAGGTGAGGTCCTCCTTGATGTGCACCCCGAGGAATTTAGTGCTGCTGACTCTCTCCACAGTCGAGCTGTCGATGGTCAGTGGGGGGTGGTCACCCAAGTTTCGCCTGAAGTTCATCACAACCTCCTTTGTCTTACTCACATTCAGGGACATGTTGTTTGCACCACGCCATTCAGCCAGCTGTGTTACTTCCTCTCTGTAATGTGTTTCATCATTGTTGCTGATGAGACCTACCACTGATGTGTCATCGGCAAACTTGATGATGTGGTTGGAGCTGAACTTGGCAGTGCAGTCGTGGGTCAGCAGCGTGAAGAGCAGCGGGCTGAGAGCACAGCCTTGTGGGGCACCTGTGCTCAGTGTGGTAGTGCTCGGGGTGTTGAGGCCGACACGGACTGACTGAGGTCTTCTGGTTAGAAAGTCCAGGATCCAGTTACAGATGGAGTTGTTAAGGCCCAGCAGCTTTAGTTGGGTAATGAGCTGTTGTGGGATTATTGTGTTGAATGCTGAGCTGAAGTCAATGAACAGCTTTCTAACATAGGAGTCTTTATTTTCTAAGTGGGTAAGAGCCAGGTGGAGGGTGGAGAAAATTACATCATCCGTAGAGCGGTTTAGGGCGGTATGCAAACTGGAGCGGATCGAGTGTGTTGGGGAGGCTGGTTTTGATGTTGTGCATGACTAGCCTCTCAAAGCACTTCATTATGATTGGAGTCAGTGCTATGAGACGGTAGTCGTTTAGACAGGACACAGGTGATTTCTTTGGTACCGGTATGATTGTTGTGGATTTGAGACATGTGGGGATGACTGCCTGGATCGGCGAGGTGTTGAATATATCCATTAGGACATCTGTCAGCTGTTCAGCACAATCTTTCAGTACACGGCCAGGTATGTTGTCAGGACCCGCAGCCTTGCATGGGTTAATCCTAGATAGGGTCTTCCTTACGTCAGTTGGAGACAGACAGAGCGCCTGGTCGTTGGGAGGTGTGGGCAGTTTTTGTGCAGGTGTGTCATTCTGCATTTCAAACCGTGAGTAAAAGTGGTCGAGTGCATCTGGGAGGGATGTGTCATCCTCACAGGCCTGTGGCGGGGGCTTATAGTCAGTGATGGTCTAAATGGCTTGCCACAGGCTACATGTGTCTCTGCTGTCTGTGAAGTGATCTTTTTTTTTTTGAGCATATGACCGTTTCGTATTTTTGATGCCACAGGACAGTTTGGCTCTTGCTGTTTTGAGGGCTGCTTTATCTCCTGATCTGAAAGCTTCATCTCTGGTCTTTAGCAGCCCACAAACCTCTGCTCTCATCCATGGCTTCTGAATGCATGTTAACGCATGTGTGGTGATGGTCTTGGTGATTGTCACATCATCAATGCCATTTTTGATGTAAGCAGTCACAGCTTCAGTGTACTCCTGCAGGTCTGTGTGGTTGTTATAGGTGGCCTCTTTAAACATGTTCCAGTCTGTGTCCTGGAAGCAGCCCTGCGGTGCTGAAGTGGTATTGTCTGGCCATACCGTGATCTGCTTTTGAACCAGTTTGGCAAGTTTGAGAAGTGGTCTGTATGCTGGTAATAGCATAATAGAGATGTGGTCCGAGTAACCAGCTTTGTATGCGTTTTTAACTGTTGTGTAAACAAATTCCAGTGTGTTGTTTCCCCTTGTTGCAAAGTTCACATGTTGGTAGAACTTTGGCAAAACTGTCTTTAAGTTAGCGTGGTTGAAGTCGCTGGCTATGATGAAAAAGCCATCGGGGTTATTGGTTTGTTGTTCACTGATGACGTTGTACAGTTCACGAAGCGTGTCCTTAGCGTTTGCACATGGGAGAATGTACACCGCAAAAATAACAATGGCCATGAACTCCCGCGGCAGATAGAACGGTCGACACTTCACAACCATAAACTCCACCAGCGATGAACAGTGTTTTGATAATACTGCAGCATTGTTACACCATTCTTTGTTATATACACACACAAGCCATCTCCGCGAGTCTTACCAAACAGTGATTAATCTCTGTCCGCTCAGCAGCAGGTTAGTCCATGCAGCTGAATGGCGGAGTCTGTTATGTTGTCGTCTAGCCATGTTTCAGTGAAAACAAACACACAACAACCCCTTGTCTCATGCTGTGTAGACAGACTGAGTTGAATTAAGTCTAGTTTGTTTTGCAGAGAGCGAACGTTTGAGAGCATGAGTGATGGAATCACTGGTCTAGTGGGGGTTAGCCCTTATTATAGCTCGTATACCGCCATGCTTGCCGCGCTTCTGTCCCCTCTCAGCACAACACAGAGCAGTTGAGATAAATCAGGCAGGTTATTTGTGAATCTGTCTTAGTGGCTGGAACAATAGTTCTGCCTGGAAAATAACGCGGAGCCATTCAGTAATATGCAGCATGCACGATACAGGAAAATGGTCAGTAACATCATCAATTTGAGGTACGATATCTATTCAGTAAGATCAACTCCATGCGATATAATTAAATCTAGCGTATGATTAGGGATGAGTGGGTGGGCCCGATGACGTTTTGCTCTACTCCAAAAGAGTTTATTATGTCAGTAAACGCAAGTCCTAAAACATGGTTTGTATTATCAACGTGAATGTTAAAATCTCAGACAATTAGCACTTTATCAACATTAAACAATTGGTCTGAGAGGAAATCTGCTAATTATTTTAGCCCTGGCGGTCTATACACAGTAGCCAGAGCAAGAGATAGGACAGATTTATTTTGCATATCTGACAGTGTAACATTAAGCATAAGTATTTTGAACCTGTATTCTGTTTTCTGAGTAACATTGAGAATATCACTATACTCAGCGACACCGCCGCCACGACCAGTCTGACGAGGCTCATGCTTATAACAGTAGATTGGTGGAGTAGATTAATTTAGACAAATATAATAATTTGGTGTAAGCCAGGTTTCTGTCAGACAGAGTTCATCAAAACTATTATCTGTGATCATTTCATTTACAAAAACTGCTTTGGTTGTGAGTGACCTAATGTTTAGGAGCCCAAGCTTTAAAAACATTTTTTTATTTATTTTGCATTTTTCTGGTTTAATTACAATCATATTTCTTTCTAGATCCAGCATTAAATGTATATTTTGACCTCACTATTCGGGGAACAGACACAGTCTGTATAGATTGGACACTGCAAGTACTTCTATCATTTAAGTGGGTAGAACAAAAGTCATCATAGCAGTTATTTGAGAATTGGCTTGCTTGTCAGATGGAGCGTAGCATCCTGGAGATGTTGTTCGTCAGGAGTTCTGTCCCGACTGCTGGGGTGCAGGCCATCAGCACGGAACAAAGAGCAGTTTCTGATCTTTACACCATGACAACAACCATTCGTTTAAAGCAAACAGTCTACTGAACCTTTCGTATCCTCGCCAATATGTGGGAAAAGGTCCTGACACGATGATCGTTGTCACGGGCGATGTCCTGCATACCGTCTCGATCAGACTCCTGAAGTCCCTCTTAAGTGTCTCCGTCTGCCGCAGCTTGGTGTTGTTCACCCCTGCATGCAGCATGACCGATCCGACGCTCTCAGTCGCCCTTCGGGAACACGGGTATCTGCGCAGAAACATCAAGAACACAAGCACCAGGGAAACAGTGAGTGTGCACTTTACCTTCAGCTAACGTAGCATGGACGTGCTGGCGATAGAGACTCGGACGATCACAGCGTCACATTCCATGCTCGCGGAGAGGAGCGAAGCAATTGCGGATGGAGATCTCGAAGACCGGAAGTGGCCGAGGGGGAGAGGTCGTTGCCCGGGGCCTGGATCGCGTCTTCCACTGCAGCACTCAGTGTCCACGGTTTCCCGGCGCCGGGTGAAGGACATCTGGGAAGATCGCATCCCGGGTGCATGGGGCCTGTGCAGAGAAACGCATGGAGTAGAGGTGGTGGGAGTGTTAGCAGCGCGCAGCATACATACCCCTGACTTGTGAGCGTCAGCCCGTGATGTTTACAGCGTTGCTCTCCGCTTCCTCAGCTGGGCCTGCTTCCAAAGCAGCTCGTGGATCTGCTTCTTCACGGCCTCTAGCTCCTGCTGTGCTGAATGCTGCTCGAACGTGTCCTCACCTGCACTAAAAGGTAGACAGATTTACTCCATTAAAGCAAGTAACAGTGAAACAATGGTAAATGTGTGTGAATAGGGAATTAGCTGTGTTTGCTGCAGCCACAATGCTAACGGGTAGCATTAGCAGCAGCCGTGCTGGTGATGCTAATGGGCTATAAGCTAATAGCAGACTTGGGGAAATCAATATTCTTTAATTGCTAATGCATCATTTTCACACCACAGACTGAACACAATTAATCGTTGACTGGTAATTGGTTTGACCTAAAGTGGTATTATCTAATTGTGTACTTTATTTTAACAGCTGAAAATGTTTTGGTTGATTGTAATCCAATACATACCTTTCTATCTATCTTATCTGACATTATCAAGATGAATGGTGACTCTGGGCCACTCATAAGTAGCACGTGTATATTTGTAGCAATAGCCAACAATACATTGTATGGGTCAAAATGATAGATTTTCCTTTTATGCCATAAATAATTAGGATAATAAGTAAAGATCATGTTCCATGAAGATATTTTGTAAATGTATTACAAAAATACATATTTACATTACTGTAAATATGAATTTTTGATTAGTAATATGCATTGCTAAGGACTTAATTTGGACAACTTTAAGGGCGATTTTCTCAATATTTAGATTTTTTTGCACCCTCAGATTCCAGATTTTTAAATACTTGTAACTCGGCCAAATATTGTCATATCCTAACAAACCATACATCAGCGGAAATTTATACATCTCAATTTCGAATAATTGACCCTTATGACTGTTTTTTTGTGGTCATAACTTGTTCTGAAACAGTTTAACTCTGATTTCTTGTCATATTTTATTACCATTTTATAAACTATAGCGAATAAACTGTGAGAAATGTTGAATGTTTCATTCATTTTTTAAACTTCTGTACCACAGAAAAAGAAGCCACGCAAGAAGAAGTACGCCAAGGAGGCGTGGCCTGGATTTCTTTAAGATTATGATTTTAAGTTATTGGTTTCAAACGTCATATTTGGAACTTTTCTGAAACGCGATTAAAGGCATCTAAAAATGAAAGTTTTTGTTTACATAATATGTGTGTGTACTGTTTATTTATTATGTACATATAAATACACACACATGCATGTATATATTTCAGAAAAATATGTTGTTTATATATTATAATATCATATATATTAAATTATATTTATATATAATATAAATTATATGAATATGAATACATGTAAAAAATCTAAATACATACTGTATGTATTTATATATATATATTTACATGATAAATATACACAGTATACACATATGTGTATACTGTGTATACACATGTGTAAATAAAATGAGATTAATTGTTTGACAGCAATACTTCAAATTTATAAAGCTGCCTGTTACAGTTTGAGGCTTTGGCACATGGGTTAGTTATTTTGAGAAGTTGCTGCGTCTGATGTTGACTATCACGAATCTGGTTGCCATTTCACCACATGGACTCTTGCACCACACTACAGCTGCACATCACTCCACCTCAGACTACAACTCCCATCATTCACTGCACTTACGACGCACACATTCCCATCCACCATTGCACCAATCACACAGCTGTCACCAATCACTCATTTGCCCTGATTGTCTCACCACACCTGCACCTCATTCACACACACGCATATAAGCAGCACAGTTCCATGCACTCACTGCAAAGTCTTGTTTAGCCCCGTCTGACATTTCCGAGCGTTTACCCTAAGTGTATTTCCCTGTTTGTTACCTGGACTGTTCTCACGACTCTGACCGTTTGCTGCCTGCCTTTTTGACCCTGCCTGCCTTGTGATATCCTCTCTGTCTGCCGCCTGCCCCGACCATTGCATTGCCCCTGTTGATGATTCTGCCTTGCCTTCATTACACCTGTTCTCGTTACTGAACTTTGCCTGTCTGACCTCCTTTTGTTTATCAATAAAGCTGCATTTGGATCTAACGACACTGCCTCTCCGTTACAGAAGACTTCGCCAAACTCAGATCCAGCTGCTTTATCACGGCTACCCAGCCCAACCATGGACTCCATAGACCAACTCCTACATCTTCGCCAGGGAGGCCTGTCTATTGAGGAGTATGTTCACCAGTTCTGTGAGCTGTCTTATCAGGTACCGCTGTACGACGAATTTCTTTTCAAAGACTTGTTTCATTTCGGACTCAATGAGCCTATCAAATCCCTTCACAAATCATTTTTTCCTGGAGGAGAGTTTAAGGGCAGTTTGAGCGTTTTCATGGACCATGCACTAAAGTTGTGTGACTCTCCTTTTACTGTGGGTGCCACGGAGGAGGAACGCGACGCTGCACTCACTCGGGAGAGGACGCCCGCACCAGAGCACGCTCACAAAATGGTGGCGAAAATGGAGTCTGGTCGCAAAATGGCGGTCACAACAAGTAAGTAAGTAAGTAAATTTTATTTATAGAGCACATTTAAATTCAGCTTACACTGACCAAAGTGCTGTACAAAACAATCATAAAATACAGTAAAGTATAAAATAAAATACAAGTTAAAATCCAAGATAACAATGTTAATCCACAAATTAAAATTCAGGAAAGGCCATAGAATAAAGATGTGTCTTAAGTCTAGTCTTAAAAACAGAAATAGACGGAGCACTCTTAATGTCAGGTGGCAACTGATTCCATAGCCGTGGAGCAGCTACTGCAAAGGCTCTGTCACCTTTAAACTTAAGTCGTGACCGTGGGACATATAAAAGAGCTTTATTAGCAGATCTGAGGGACTTAGGAGCAGAATTAAACAAGATCAGATCAGAAATGTAAGATGGGGCTTGTCCATTAAGTGCCTTAAAAACAATCAACAAAATTTTAAATTGAATTCTAAAGGAGACAGGAAGCCAGTGGAGCGACGCTAAAATTGGAGTGATGTGATCATGTTTTTTTGCACCAGTTAACAATCTGGCTGCTGCATTCTGGACCATCTGCAAACGAGCCAGTAAAGATTTGGGAAGACCTAGGTATAAGGAATTACAGTAGTCCAATCGTGATGTAATAAATGCATGAATAACTTTTTCCAAGTCTTGAAAGGAAAGTGTTGATTTAAGTCTAGAAATGATTCTCAATTGATAGAAGCTATTTTTAACAACTGAGCTAATTTGCTTTTCAAGGCAAAGCTCAGAGTCAAAAATAACACCTACATTTCTTGCATGTGACGTAACATATGGAGTGAGACTGTCTAAGTTACTAACTATAGAATTTCTGATTTTAGAGGGACCAAAAATAATCACCTCAGTTTTTTCATTATTTAACTGGAGGAAATTATTCGCCATCCAGATTTTAATGTCCTTCAAACAGTCCATAAGAGGCTGCAGAGAATGTCTAGATTTTAATGGAACGTATAACTGAGAATCATCAGCGTAGAAATGAAAAGAGATTTTATATTTCCTAATTATATTACCAAGTGGAAGCATGTACAGATTAAAAAGTAGGGGCCCCAGAATGGACCCTTGAGGTACCCCATAAGGGAGAGAAACTGATGATGAGGAAAACTGGCCGATAGCCACTGAAAGTGTCCTGGATTTAAGATATGACTTAAACCACGATAATGCTGTATCCTTAATACCTACCCAATGTTCAAGGCGTGACAAAAGGATGTCATGATCAACGGTGTCAAAAGCGGCACTTAAGTCCAATAAAATCAAAACTGCATTTTCACCGGAGTCAACCGCAAGTAGCAAATCATTCGTCACTTTTAGCAAAGCCGTTTCAGTGCTATGATAGGTTGCAAAACCTGATTGAAATGGTTCAAATATCATAGTCGAATTTAAAAACGGAAGTAACTGTGATTGGACAACTTTTTCCATAACCTTTGAGAGGACGATAATTATTCAAACATTTTACATCAACATTGGGCTTTTTAAGCAGTGGGTGGACAACTGCATGCTTTAAAAATGCAGGGACAGTGCCAGAGACTAAGCAGGAATTGATAATTGTTTGGATGCTAGAACCAATCATATCAAAAGAACCTTTAATGATATCAGAAGGAACAACATCCTGGGGCGAGGTTGTAGATTTCACCTGCATCACTAAGTTCCTCAGATCAAACAAAGACACTGGCTGAAAGCTATTAAATTTGATTGTATTAACTGGATATTCAAGCAGAGTATTAGAGTAAGAAGGAATGAGGGAAGATCGAAAGCCATCAATCTTTTCAACAAAAAACCTCAAAAATCTCTCACATATGTCAACACCCCGTCATGTCATTGCTACCATTCACGAGTCAAGCCAAGTCACAGCTGATAGTCACGGGTCAAGCCAAGTCACCGCTGATCTACCTGAGCCTCATAACAGGCCTGCCAGGCCAGAATCTGCTCACGTCAGGCCTGCCAAGCCAGGGTCTGTCCTCGTCATGCCTGCCAAGCCAGGGCCTGCTCGCGTCATGTCGGCCTTGCCTAAGTCCCCGGCCAAGATGGCCACCACGCCTGCGGATCCGCCTCTTTGGCCAGGACTGATTGCTAGTGTGTTGGACCCACCACTGGTGTCGGTGCGAGCAGCTGGCATCCCCAGGCCCGCAGCATTGTCCGCTCCGCTCCAGAGGCCGCTCCGTCCCAGGAGCTCGCAGAGTCCGCTCCAGAGGCCGCTCCGTCCCAGGAGCTCGCAGAGTCTGCTCCGTCCCAGGAGCTCGCAGAGTCTGCTCCGTCCCAGGAGCTCGCAGAGTCTGCTCCGTCCCAGGAGCTCGCAGAGTCTGCTCCGTCCCAGGAGCTCGCAGAGTCTGCTCCGTCCCAGGAGCTCGCAGAGTCTGCTCCGTCCCAGGAGCTCGCAGAGTCTGCTCCGTCCCAGGAGCTCGCAGAGTCTGCTCCGTCCCAGGAGCTCGCAGAGTCTGCTCCGTCCCAGGAGCTCGCAGAGTCTGCTCCGTCCCAGGAGCTCGCAGAGTCTGCTCCGTCCCAGGAGCTCGCAGAGTCTGCTCCGTCCCAGGAGCTCGCAGAGTCTGCTCCGTCCCAGGAGCTCGCAGAGTCTGCTCCGTCCCAGGAGCTCGCAGAGTCTGCTCCGTCCCAGGAGCTCGCAGAGTCTGCTCCGTCCCAGGAGCTCGCAGAGTCCGCTCCAGAGGCCGCTCCGTTTCAGGAGCTCACAGCTCCAGCTCTCCGGGGTCCCTGCTGGTCCCGTCCGGCTCTCCAGAGCCCCTGCTGGTCCCGTCTGGCTCTCCAGAGCCCCTGCTGGTCCCGCCCAGCTCACCTTTGTCTACACTGGCCCCGCCCAGCTCACCTTCTCCGCTGGTTCCGTCCAGTTTAGCGCTTTCCGAGCGCCCCCGAGACTCAGCGCCTCCAGAGCGCCCCCTCGAGGTTGTGGTCTTCCCCAAGGAAATTGTTTTGGAGGGGCCACCTGCCTACCGACCCACGGAGTACCCTGATCCATCATGGCTGCCCGAGGCCCCGGATCTTCTATGGCCACCTAGAAAACTCCCTACCTCGGACCTTGAGACTATATGTGCTCTCTCTGTCTCATTTTCCCCACATGGACCTGGCCCTCCGTTCCCTCCCCCGGTTCCACCTCCGCTCCACCGCACTCCTGAATTGTTCCATGTGTGAAGCGTCTGGAAGCCACTCTTTGGGGGGGGGGGGGGGCTCTGTCACGAATCTGGTTGCCATTTCACCACATGGACTCTTGCACCACACTACAGCTGCACATCACTCCACCTCAGACTACAACTCCCATCATTCACTGCACTTACGACGCACACATTCCCATCCACCATTGCACCAATCACACAGCTGTCACCAATCACTCATTTGCCCTGATTGTCTCACCACACCTGCACCTCATTCACACACACGCATATAAGCAGCACACTTCCATGCACTCACTGCGAAGTCTTGTTTAGCCCCGTCTGACAATTCCGAGCGTTTACCCTAATTGTATTTCCCTGTTTGTTACCTGGACTGTTCTCACGACTCTGGCCGTTTGCTGCCTGCCTTTTTGACCCTGCCTGCCTTGTGATATCCTCTCTGTCTGCACTTGCCCCGACCATTGCATTGCCCCTGTTGATGATTCTGCCTTGCCTTCGTTACACCTGTTCTCGTCACTGAACTTTGCTTGTCTGACCTCCTCTTGTTTATCAATAAAGCTGCATTTGGATCTAACGACACTGCCTCTCCGTTACATTGACACTATAAACTGTGGCTGTATCTGTTGAGTGAGTGAATAGCACAAATAAACATTTTGTTTATATTTCACCCCATAATCATAAGGAATTTGATTATTAATTCATAATAAATTTCGATTTTGAATTGTTTTCTTTTTTGCATTACGAATTTCTTTTCATGACAAGATTACACTTTCATGTAATGTAAATCATCGTAATGCAAAGAAGTCTTTTGCAAAAATGTCCAACCACTGCATTTATTTAAAATGTGTATTTAATACATAGATTTAGCTTTTCTTGAAAGCCTGAGAGCTTAATTGCTAGTCAAGATGGCCACACAATTTTCAACCGTACTTTTATTGTAAGTTTGTTTTTAAAAAGACGTTTTCGTATTAAATATTTTAAGTACAAACCAAACCAAATGTTAAATTACTAAATGAATCCAAGTTTGAGCAGCGTGTTTAATCTATTTCACTGTTTTCATGAGGCAGATTGTAGTATGTATAGGACTTTGAATTGTTTAAGAATATCTTCAGTTGTTTACATCCATCTTCAATGAGTCCCTCGCTACCTCTGTGGTTCCCACCCCCTTTAAAAAATCTATCATCATCCCTGTGCCTAAGAACAGTAAACCCTCTTGCCTGAATGACTATCGTCCAGTTGCACTCACATCAACAGTCATGAAGGTTTTTGAGAGACTTGTAAAGAACCGCATTTGCTCCTCCATTCCTGCTACTTTGGACCCTCTTCAGTTTGCCTACCGCCCAAATAGGTTTACTGATGATGCCATCTCTCAGGTCCTGCATTCGTCCCTCTCACACATTGACAGCAAATATGGCAACTATGTCAGGCTGCTATTCATTGACTATAGCTCAGATTTTAATACTATAGTCCCCATCAAGCTAGCTGTTAAACTCTCAGACCTCGGCCTAAACACTTCACTCTGTGACTGGATTCAAGACTTCCTCACCTGCAGACCTCAAGTGGTGAAAATGGGCCAGTTCACCTCCAACTCCATCACCCTGAACATAGGAGCCCCACAGGGCTGTGTCTTGAGTCCCCTGCTCTACTCTTTCTACACACACAATTGTGTGTCCTCTCACAGCTCCACTTCTATTGTTAAATTTGCTGATGATACTGTGGTTCTGGTCCTCATTTCCAACAATGATGAGACCGCATACTTGGATGAGGTAGAGAGACTTACATCATGGTGCCAGGACAACTGTCTCTCTCTGAACGTGAGCAAAACTAAAGAGCTGATTGTAGACTTCAGGAAGAGACAGCAGCGGCCCTACACTCCTCTTATGATCAGTGGGACCCCTGTGGAGAGGGGGAGCAGCTTCAAGTACCTCGGTGTAAACATCTCAGAGGACCTGACTTGGACTGCACACATTCAAACACAAGTCAAGAAAGCCAGGCAAAGACTGTACCATCTGCGACAGCTGAGGAAATTCAGGGTCTCACCAGCTATCCTGAACACTTTCTATACAGGGGCCATAGAAAGTGTATTGACTCAGTGCATCTCAATGTGGCATGGAAATGCCTCAAATCAGGACTGCAAGGCTCTGCAGAGAGTCGTGCGCTTAGCTGAGCGCATCTCAGGGTCTGCTCTCCCCTCTCTGCAGGACATCTACCTCAAACGCTGCAAAAGCAGAGCTGCTAAAATCACCAAGGACTCAAATCACCCCGGTAACCATCTTTTCATCTTACTGCCATCTGGCAAGCGCTTCAGGAGCATGATGGCAAAAAATGAGAGACTGAGGAGGAGCTTCTTCCCTCATGCCATCAGGCTCCTAAACTCAAACTCGGTCAAATAACATTTATAGGACTCAATTTAATAAACTGTAAAACATTCATTATTCTCCACCATCCGCATTGCTGCTATGTGTAAATACCCGGTACAACCTGTTTGCACATTCTTCTTGCACATCCCTGTTTATATTATTATTTATTAAGTCCATAGTATACTGTATTACACATTTTATTTTATTGCACATTTTACTCCTTATTTTTTTTTATTTTATTTTTACCTATATTTATATTAGGGGTGGGCATAGATTAATTTTTTTAATCTAGATTAATTTTGGAATTAATCTAGATTAAAATGGCTCATTTGAATTCTGCCGAAGGCATTCAGAATATGTGTGCTACCCAAATAATGACTAAAAGTAAGTCTTTGAGAACGGGTTTCTCAAGCCAGGTGGCGCATTAGACCAGGGGCTCATCTCCTGTTTCCAAAATGCATCACAAACTGCTTGAGAAAGCTGTTCTACTATCATAATTGGTGATGAAAATAAACTATGTTCAATAAGATGAACTTGTGTTTACTAACTGTTTATTCAGTTAAACATGAATTTTGAACTGTAGGCCTACATAAGAGGTCGTGATGAACTGTTTACAGTTTCCATTGGGAAGCTTCTTAAAAATAAATGTTCCCTGAAGCAAACCCGGCGGCTTCATAGCTGCATCCATGTTAGCACGTCACGTCTGATGTGGTAATTTCACAGTAACGTTAGGCATACACACAGGTTCGAAGCAGAGGGTGACACGGGAGTGAATTCTCAAGTTCACATGAGACCTAAAGCGCATCCTGTTTGCTTAAAAGCGCAACGTTTCGTTGTTATTCTGAGTGCACACAAATAAACGTAGAGTCTTTACAGATTCGAAAGATGTATTAGGCTACTTTTATCTGTATGACCAAAAATTACGGAGATTTTAAGAGCAAGTGAGCGCACCGGAGCCTGTCCTGCGCAAACGCGCTTCCACACAAACACTTCAATAGCGCACATTTCTCTAGGTTAACATCATATTGAGCGGCCATGTAAAGTTGCTACTACATACAGCTTTCAGATGAAAAGCCATATTTGAGGTTGATGAATGATAGGTGAGCGTTTGGATGTCCACATATATTACCACATAGACCAGCCGTTAACAATCTGTCCATCACGGACTGCGAGCCTCTAGTTCGAAGACTCGTTCTCGCCCCCTACAGTGCAATTCGGCTAGGTATACATCCGCGTTAAAATATCAGGGTGAAAGTAATCATAGCTTGCGTAGTATAGACCCAGCTCCCAACCCAACTTTGAGAATAGATTAACGGCGATATTTTTTTTATCGCCGATAAGAGTCTCGCGTTAACGCAGCACGTTAACGCCGATAACGGCCCACCACTAATTTATATATATTCTCGTGTTATGTTTCATTTTTTTGCACTGTCCTTTGAGCAGACCTGTCCTGATTTACATTTCACTACTGATTATATCCTGTATAATTGAGTATGTGACAAATAAAAAGAACCTTGAACCTTGAATACTGTGGCTGTGTCGATTTATAGAGGGAAATGCAAACACTGATGAAAAGAGGACAATGCTTTGTGTCATCTGAACGCAGGAAGCTGTCTTGTAATGTGAACTGTTTTGTTAATGTTTATATATGTATATTTTTTATTTTCTGAATGCGATGGATGAGTAAAAAGCACAGACGAAAATACTAAATGTGAAAGGAATTATTGGATTATTTGTCTAATAAACTGTATTCTCACCTTTAACATGATTGATGCTTTTTTTGTTTTTTGTTTAGAAAACACTGTGTGAAATGTACCATCATGAACGAGTGACAAAAAATATTGACCTTTTTCATGATATTCTAATTCTTCTTTAGATGTACCTGTAAGTAAAGAGGTTTGCCCACTAGAGGGTAGTGTGTGATAAAGTGGTCTAAATGGCCTTCACAAACAACCCTAACGCACGAAATGGGCACACAGGTGCCCCTAAAAAAAAATGAATATCATGAAAAAGGTCAATATTTTTTGTCACCCATTTCAGAAAGTGAAACCCATATATTATATAGATTCATTACACACAGAGTGAAATATTTCAAGCCTTTATTTCTTGAAATTGTGATGATTGGCTTACAGATAAAGAAAACCCAAAATTCAGTGTCTCGGAATATTAGAATATTACATAAGATCAATACAAAAAGGATATTTCAAACAGAAATGCCAGGCTTCTGAAAGTATGTTCATCTATTTACTCACTTGGTTGGGCCTCCTTTTGCATGAATTACTGCATCAATGCGGCGTGGCATGGAGGCATCAGCCTATGGCACTGGCCAGTTGTAATGGAAGCGCAGGTTGCTCTCTCATCTTCCATAGATTCTCTATGGGGTTCAGGTCAGGCGAGTTTGCTGGCCTATCAAGCACAGTAACACCATGGTCATTGAACCAGCTTTTGGTTCATTTGGCAGTGTGGGTAGGTGCCAAGTCCTGCTAGAAAATGAAATCAGCATCTCCATAAAGCTTGTCAGCAGAAGTCTTGGTAGATGGCTGCATTGACTGTGGACTTCAGAAAACACAGTGGACCAACACCAGGCCATGTCATGTGCAGCCATCTACATGGTTCAATGACCATGGACTTCACACTGGATGTCAAGCAACATGGATTCTGTGTCTCTCCACTCTTTCTCCAGACTCTGGGACCTTGATATCCAAATGAAATGCAAAATGTACTTTCATCTGAAGAGGACTTTGGACCACTGAGCAACAGTCCAGTTATTTTTCTCCTTAGCCCAGGTAAGATGCTTCTGACGATGTTTCTGTTTCAGATGTGGCTTGGTAGCTCTTTTCCTGAAGATGTCTGAGCGTGGTGGTGACTCTTGATGCACTGACTCCAACTTCAATTCACTCCTTGTGAAGCTCTCCCAAGTGTTTGAATCAGCTTTGCTTGACAGTATTCTCAAGCTTGCGGTCATACCTTTTGCTTGTGCACATTTTCCTACCCAATTTATTCCTTCCAGTCAACTTTGAATTTAATATGCTTTAATACAGCACTCCTTGAACAGCCACCCCTTTCAGTGATGACCCTCTGTGACGTACCCTCTTTGTGGAGGGTGTCAATGATCGACTTCTGGACCATTGCCAAGTCAGCAGTGTTCACTATTATTGTGGTTTCAACGAACAAGAGGTACCCACAACTTATAATGCATGGATGGTCATTTATTGAAACTCAAATGTAAATATTCTAATATTTTGAAATACTGCTTTTTTGACTTTCATTAGCTGTCAGCTCTATTCATAAAAAAAAAAAAAAAGGTTGAAGTGTTTTACTTTACATGCAATGAATCTAAAATATATTAAAGTTTCACTTTTTGAAATAAGTTACAAGAAAAAAAGTACTTTTTCACCATAATCAATTTTTTTTAGATGTACCTGTATATGCCAAGATGTAGGAAAAAACTGCATATAGAAATATTTTTATATACTTTTTTTTACCACATGAATCCATCAATTCAAATCTAATTTCAATATGAACAAAACATGTAAATATGTTTCTATAAAAAAACATCCATGCAGTCTAATTCGCGATTAGGCTCTGCATTAAACACAAGGATATTGTGATTCTTTTATTGCTTCCTTCACACACAATGTGGCTCTCAGTTTCGTCTGGCCTGTCATTGTTTCATTGAGTGTCTTTGTGTCCCACTAGGGGTCTCTTGCTCTTCCCTATGACTGTACTGTCTCACTGGCATGGATAAATGACACCTCATTAATCAAATGTGCATGAGTGCACTCAGGTTGCCATGGCAATAATTATCAGAGCTGCCTAATTCACTTTCTCAATTGCTTAATGATATACGATCTCTCGTATATCATTCTCTGTTTATTCCCTCTCTATAATTCAGCTTGGGATTTTTTCCCTCTTTTTTTCTTACCATTCGCACTGTTAACCCGTGACCACCATTTTATGAGAATAAATCAGGAACAGATTGATGTTAAAGTTGAGCCCACTTCCAGCTCTGACTTTCTGCAGTAGGCTACCTGCGACAACAGGTGGAGAAAATACAGCTAAAAAGATGTGGGCTATACAGCTGTACTGTTGAATTACATATTGTGTTAAGAAATCTAATTAAACTTGTGACAGATATGTGTCTACATACATATTGATTTCCATAAAATAACAACAATCATTTAATCTCGTCACTATGGAAGGATAAAAAATGTATTTAAAATAGTGCTGTCAAATGATTAATCACGATTAATCGTATCCAAAATAAAAGTTTTGTTTATATAATATGTGTACTGTTTATTATATATATATATATAAATGCACACACATACAGTATATATTTTGAAAATATTTACGTGTTTACATGTAGCTTATATATTTCTATTAATGTAATTTAGAATAAATATTTAAATATATTTAATATATAAACATAACATATTTTTATTTTCTTAGCTATATATATATATTTATATATATATACAACACACACATATATTATGTAAACTAAAACTTATTTTGAATGAGATTAGTCCTTTGACAGCACTAATTTAAAAGCGTCACTAGGCCTACATAAAAACCTTGTTATACTTGTGTGGTACCCACAGAAAGTGTTTACATGATTTTATGAACATTCATGAATTCCTTCGTTTTTTTTATATATATTCACACAATTGTAGGAACATTCATGAATTCCTTCATTTCTTTATATTAATCTTGTTCTATGAATAATCCAAGCAGAGACTTTTATTTTAAAACGGGAAGATCGTGTATAAGGTCCATCTCCACAGCAACTCCTAACACAAACAGAGGAGCTGGCAGGGAACAGATGCGATTCCCGTCTCTTTTCTTTTCTTTCCTGTGTTTACAGTGTTCACAGTTATCTGTCCACGGGTCTCCGGAGGTGGGACCTGCAACAGATTCTTGGGGGCTTGTCCCGGGATCGGCTTCATGTGACACAGGGAGGCTGATTCAATCATTTCAGAACCGTTGGGACCAGGTGGCGTTGGGCTAGAGGTCAGCGGCTGCTACATCCACATACAACGAGACAAAGAGGCACAGACCAGACGCTCAGTTTTCATCATCCTAAATTCGAGGCTGTCACTGACAGAAAGTGAAGATTATGACGGAACGCACAAGGAGGTGGCTGGTGTGGGACATCAAGAGAGATTTAGTCAACCTACCTGTTGATGAACTGTATCGCATTGCCAAAGGTATTGGACTAATATCTGAACACAACATAATTGAATTGGATTTCGAGGACAGTGAGAGGTGTTTTGAACACATTGATGCTTTTATGTCTAGTGTAGTCTTGCTAGAGACAGATGATAAAGGTATGAGAGTATTATTAACCTTACAAGAAATGGTGACATCAGCTAAACAAAACCGCACTGTTTTATGCACATCTGAAAATGTCACAAACAATCATCACACACATACTTCAAATACATTAGTTGCTGGCGACACTCACATACTACCATCACACCACACACTTACCTCAGGGGGTGCTGAAGACGGAAGATCCAACACAGATTCAGATATGTAGAAAATGCTCGCAGAATATGAAGAACTTGGCAGAAGAATCAGACAACACATGACACTCACCAGACCCATTGAGCCATCCCTTAGAGCAGCTTCACCACTTACCTGAACACACAAACCTGAACAACAGACCACACCGAGCATCCAACAGCAGCACACTTCCAATGAGAGGACTTTCATACATTCAGCCCCGTGAGTTCAAGAAACAATTAAGGTCAGATTGGGGACCACTCGTCGGATATCACATATAACAACATAATCCGACAAATGGATGGTGGCCTCAGAGAAAACTTCTGTGATGGTGATATTATAAGAGGTGTGCTGAGAATCATCAAGCCTGGTATCTTCAAATATATGTTAATGAATAAGGAGGATATGACAGTAAGTGAGCTAAAAGTGTTCCTACAGGCACATTTGGGTGACCGGAGCAGCACAGAGCTATTCCAAGAGTTAAAATGCACTAAACAGAGTGAAAATGAGACCCTGTAACAGTTCCTATACCGCATTATGGGCCTGAAGCAGAAGATACTTTTTGCAGCAAGACAAGCTGATGCAGACCGAAAATATAATGCTGATACTGTGCAAGACGTATTTTGACATACAGTGTACCAGGGCCCGAGTCATCAATACAAAGATATTCACAGTAAACTGAAGCCCCTGCTTACCGCTAATAATGTGACTGATGAGGTCATACTTAGACATGTCATGAAAATCACCAGTGATGAATATGAGAGGCTGCAACGGCTCGGTACACCAGCCAGAACGAAACAGTTCACAGCAGGTAGTGCACAAGTCCATGGTATATCTAACAGTGGGGTGGGAGAAAGTATGCAGGCTGCTGACGGCGAGAATCGATGCTCTTACCAACTTGGTTGATAATTTACAACACTCTATGGCAGTACGAGAGAGAGGGTGTCAAGACTCCACCAGTCAACGAGTCTACCGCCAAGTGAATCACTTGCGTTGTTGTCGATGGTGTACAAAAGATGATCGACAGGACTGTGCACATTGCTTCATTTGTGGTGAAGAAGGGCATCGGGCAGCTGGATGTTTGAGACGACCTCAGTGGCAGGGAAACTAGATGCGGCCACTGCAGAGGGACAGCCAGTGACTGCAAGGCGATGTCCCAAAATGATGCAACCTGCTCAACACTGGTCAGGTCGTGTTGGGAAGGAAAATGATAGATCAAAGACTCACTAATCAGACACAAGGGAATTAACCACAATGGATGGGCAGTCATTACACTCAATTTGCTAGGAAATGAGGACCCCAGCCTGTCTATCAATGTTCCATTTCTAGTAAGCAAAATGGGGATTGAGAGGCCACTTCTGGGGTTCAATGTAATAGAAGAACTGATACAGGGGCAACCTGAACGGCTCATACCCACACTTACCACGCTATTATCCAGGGTCATTGATGTTCCAAGCGAGAAGGCACAGACCCTAATTAAAGTGAGTCAGACTGCAGAGGAGGAGGAAGAAGGCCGTTTGAAAGTTTGCCGTAGAGGAGTTATTATTCCAGCAGGACAGGTCGCTTGGGTCAAATGTCAAGTTCCACCAAAGTTAGCACAATGGGACTTGGTAGACTTGTTTGAACCACAGGAAGACAACGCCCATTTGAGACATTTGGATATTGGAGAGGGACTCCTGGAGATACCCAATAAAGACAACTCATGCATTTCCATACCTGTAGGAATCATACAGGCGGTGACGTAACTCTACTGCAGGGCAAAGTCATCGGAACAATACAGCGAATTAAAAAATAGTGGACTCTGGGGAAAAAAGTGAAGCAAGGCATATACAGCGAGTACCCAGACTGCAACAACAAAAGAGGGAGAGATCAACACTACTTTGTGGCATCCTCCTGTTGAATTAGGACATCTGAGCGAAAGTCAAAGTGAAGTCATGCAGAAAATGTTGTATGAGGAATTAGGTGTCTTCAGTAAGGGTGACGACGACATCAGATGCATTCCCAGTCTACAGATGTCCATTATCCTTCAGGATGATATCTCTGTCCAAAGAGCTTATTCTGCTGTGCCAAAACCCCTGTTTAGTGAAGTAAAGGGCTATGTACAAGATATTCTAGCCAAAGGGTGGATTGTCAAGTCTAAATCGCCACATGCTGCTCCAGTGATTTGCATCAGGAAGAAGGATGGAAAATTCTGGCTTTGTATGGACTACCGTCTCCTGAATAAAAAGACCATCCCGACACCCATTACCTAGAATACAGGAGTTAATTGACACGTTTGGGGGGTATTATTGGTTTAGTATCTTGGACCAGGATGATACCTAGATGATGTCCTGTGTTATGCAAAGTCCTTCGTTGAACACGTTGAAAGCCTCAGGAAAGTATTAAGAGCTCTTCAGCACCACAGGGTGAAGTTGAAACCTGAAAAATGTGAGATGTTTCAGAGAGGTCAGATATGTGGGGCACCTGGTGTCATCTGAAGGTGTGCGTGTGGATCCAAGGGACCTAGAAGCTGTACAATCTCTGACTCGCAAGACGCCTCAGATAGTGGGGGATGTACCAATACTACTGGGGTTCCTCAGCTATTACTGTTGAATATGAGATGTAAAAATATCAAAAGTTCGTTGGAATTGTAGAAACGTAGAAACACTGGAAGAAACACCAGTCCTTAGCTATATTTTATTCCACTGAGGATAAGAATCACAAATGCTTAGCAGTTGACATGACAGGCAGTTCACAAATGTATATGGAGCAGGACTACCATGATGGACACGATGAACATGATGCACAGGATAAACAGGATGGTTTTAGGTCACTACAAACAATATAACAAAAATATCTAACTCATACAAACAACTCATCAACAAACATCAATATTGTACTCAATCCAAATAAGGATTAAATATCTAAACAATAAAAAAACAAGTCCAAACTATACAATTGGCAAACAAACTTATTTAACGCATCCTAAGGAAAGGACTCAAAGGAGATGGTTGGGTGGCACTTCAAACACCCACACCTCACCAAAATGCAAAAGGGACAAAGGAAGTGAGGTCTATTTATAGACCTTAACCAGGGGAATATTGGTAATGTATTGCATAATATATGGAGTTCACCCTTAAAGTAATTTACTAGGAATTGTGGGAGATGTGGTAGAAAGAAAATGAATAAGAAAAATTAGAAAAAGGAAACAAATTAGTCAAATTCGCAACAGCCGCCCCCAAATACAATCATTTATTTGCTATTGCTCGATTTGAGGTAACTGAATCAGTCCAGGTAACTGGACGTACATACATATTTTTTCCATTAATAGCAACCTCAAAAAATTATGCCCAAAACTGTAACGCCAAGATCTACGGCCAAGTAGCTCAGTGTTAGCATAAATAACTTGGGGCAGAGAAGAGTCTCGCCGCCCCATAAGGAGAAGATTTGGGGTGATGGGATCGAGGTCTGCTATGTTAAAAGAGGCGTAACCAAGTGGCTTCGAATTTAACACTCCTTCAACATCTGTCAGAACTGTCCGTAGGACTTCTTCTGATGCTGTTTGGATGCCAAGTACCACATGCAGAGCTGTTTTAATGGAGCGAATCTCTCGTTCCCATGAGCCTCCAAAAAGTGGAGCTTTGGGAGGATTAAACTTGAATTTGATCTGCTACATTTTCTAGTTAAACTTGTAACTCAGTGGTAAGGTTCTGGAAAGCTTCCTTCAATACTCTTGCAGCTCCACAAAAATTACTTCCTTGGTGACAAAGGATCTCATACGGCTGACCTCTCCTGGATATAAAAGGGCGTAGGGCCATTAGAAAGCTGTCCACATCTAAACTAGTTAACAAATCAAGATGCAGACATCGAGTAGTCTGGCACTTTTAAAGAATGCCCCATCTTTTTTCTGTTCTACAAACAATTTTGACATGGAAAGGGCCAAAACAATCCATCACAGTGGACCAAAAGGGAGGTTTGAACAAATGAAGCTTAGAGAGTGGCAGATCTGAGATTTGAGGGATAGATGGCTTAGCTTTCCACTTCCTACATTCCAAACAAGACAACTGATGTTTTTTTTACGGCTTGTCTCCCTCTAATTATCCAATAATTACGGCAAAGTTCTGAGAAAACTCTCTGGACCAGGATGGAAAAGTTTATTTTCACAGTCCTTGATAATTTAAATAGATAATGGATGCTTGGCGTCAAGGATGACTGGATGAATCTCAGGTTCCATATCCTCTACTCATCTGAACCTGCTGCCCACAACAATAAGTCCAGTTTCTTCTCTGAATTCAGGAGAAAGTGTAAGGAGACGACTTTGAGATTCAATGGGCTTTCCTTTCTTTAACCCTTTACGATTCCTTTAAAATTAGCCTAAAACGCCTAAAAAAAGCATACCCAAAGTAAATTGCATGCTGTTCTTGGGCCATTTGGATGATATGCATGATGTTGGTCTCCTTTGAAAGGTGACACTCTGAGGTTTGTTTCTCAACAGTCAGAATCACTGTAAGTCTTACTACTATTGAGTAATAGCACTTTGAATACAAAAAAAAATAAATCCGCCTGCATTTTTTTTGTAAATAGAAGCCTGCAGATGACTATAGCTGGGAGGTATGAACTGGAAAATACATTGGGATCACAGAATGAAGCCTTACCAAGCCAAATTTCCCATTTGATAAACAATATATTAGAAAATTTGTGTTTTACACGTTTATCTAATTTTATGTCTAGACGCTTCCAAAAAAATTACACTTGGGAGACTCCAAACGACCCTTTGTAACCAACGACACATACAATGCTGTAATTCTTGAATGCTTTAATGTACAGTCATCATTTTGGGCTCTAATGAAAGGTTATACTTAGAGCTATTCAATTTCTCTTCCAGATTCACTGTCAATAATTACTGACACATAGTAACTGAAGCATAAACACATTATAGTGACATTTATTTATAGAATACAAAATGTGTACACTTTTAAAATTACATATTTATAATTTATAATCTAAATCATTTGTTTTCCTATATTTATATTTCTGTACATGGTACATTAGTTAATTTGTGGGTTTTTTCTTATATTGGTGTTATATTGCATCCCTACTGTGTTATTCCTATGTATGTCTGTACTATCATGCAAATCTGTATTATCTCAACAAAAAGTGGTTTGATAAAGACACTGATTGTACATGCTGTGTTTATTGTATCTTAAAAATTTTAAATGTTTACATAGTTGAAATCACAAGAATCTCAGCTTTCTGTGGATATATGACATGATCAACTTTTTTTTTTTTTGTCTGACGACTTTACCCTGTCACTACTAGGCGTCCCGCCGGCGGTACGCTGGATTCTTAATTTAAAGACTGATAATCAGAGGGGCAACGTTGTTGATGGGCTTGTCTCAAAAGAAGGGTTTGGACGAACGAGGAGTCACAAGAGTCAGGACTACTTTGTCACAATAACTCAATTGTGGCAGACTTTAACTCTGACCATGACTGGAAACAGGAGGTCTGGAAGTACATGATCTTTCAACTGTGTTAGCCCACAAAAAGTGGTTTTCAGAGCTCCAGATCAGGACTAGCAGATCTGGCCACTAGATTGAGGCCACTTATGTGGAGAACATTTAAAAAATAATGGACCTTGTCTCCATCTATGATCAGGTTTGGCCAGAGAGAGAGGTATATGGCTGCTTTGTGTCACATAAAAATGATTTATTACCCTCATAAAAATACCACCCAAACTGGACACCTGTTTGTACAGCCCCCACCTTTGCGTCTAAGTTTTCCCCACGTGGGGGTCTTATAGCAGGGTAATACCACGTGGGTTCTTAGAAGGCTAACCACGTGGGTATTTTAGAAGGCTAACCACGTGGGTTATCTGATCCGGAGGAGGGTGGGGGTTGGTGTGGAATGTTTTTGTTTTTGTGTGTTTAAACAATAAATTGTGAAACTGTGTAAAATGGATAGAAAGGGGTAGTTTTTATTAAAGTTTTTTCATACACATACATGTGAATGCACCGTATATAGACGTAAAATGAGCGATATCTATTTTTCCAGAAAACGTTGTTTAAAAAGAGGTAAAATACAGTGTAAGAAAACAAATACAAATCTGGGGTTTAGTCTTATCTTACTACGGTATAAAATAAATAAAAATGCGTCAGACGCGTTTGTTAAAACCTAGTGATATTGTAATTCAAAAAGCAGTTAGTTCGGCAGAGTTAAAGAAAAAAATACGAAATCAAAGTAAATAGACTAGGAAAAGACATCAAGACGCGTTTGTTAAAACCTAGTAACATTAAAATTTTAAACTGGTTAGTTTGACAATGTTAAAAATACAAATCAAAGTAAATAGACAGGAAAAACGGGTAAAACGATTCATACATTTACCAACGATCTAAAAAGAAAGGCAATCTCAGAGACGTTTGTTAAAACACCACAGTCAAAAGATAGTCTTGGGGTCGCTGAACGGAAAAGTTAAACGAGAGACTGAGTGCGGATCAGGGCCACGCGTGTCCGTGGAGAGGTCCGTGGAGAGGTCCGTTTACTACAGCGGCCAAACTCGAAATGAGGCTCCGATCACAGCGGGGGGAGGACCACGCCTACGTCCCACCTCCCCTAGATCCGGAGGAGGAGGAGGCAACAAAACGGTGATTTAAAGGAATTAAACCATCATATGTTTTAAAAAAGGGAGTGTTGCGTATACAACATCTTAGCCTAGACCAAAAATACAAAAGGGACTTTGTGAGTTTGAAAAAACAGGTATTATTCTACAATAATGGCAGAAGCAACATCGCCTAAAACCCCCGAGAAGATTGTTGAGCTTGCTATGGCTGATCTCACTCTAGCACCTAGGAAGATGAAACACGGACCGTGTCTGGCTACATTACTCCACGAACCTCTGGATAATGTTAAACGTGGGTTTCATTTATCCGGCAATCGTATTGGCGGTTACAACTTTGACAAAACCAACAGAGAGGTCAGATTGAGCACCACGGACAGCGATGAAAGAATCACCTACGACACCTGCGACGATCCTGACTTATTTTTTACCGTAAAAGACTGGTGTTTATTTTACAACTATGTTTGGCGTGATTTAAAATATGGGTGCGACGATCCTCTATTCATAGGTGAATGGAACGGTGTCACACCCGGAATGCGATACAGAGTGTTGGGGGATCACGTCAACAAACATGCTGATGATTACATTTACATATTATGCAGCGAACACACAGAGGGTCTGCCTGAACGCGTATGGCCAATATCTGAAGAAGATCACCTCAAATACTATAGCATCAAATTCTTGTTTCGATGGAAAGATGTACCTGCGTTAGAAGATATATTCGGAAAGATCGACAAATTGTTTAAGTGGTGCGAGGCGTTCGACAGATACAACCACATAAAAGTAAGATTGTTTCACCCAGAATGGTGTGTGACCAGTCGGAGAGGAGTTCACGTGGCTCCGCCTACATTCTATAATCATTAAATACAGAAGTCAGGACTCTCAGGGGATATAAACCTCGACCGTTAACGTCAGCAACATGTCCCAAGAAAATACCTCAGCGAGTCCTAGTCTTGTATGCGATGACGGCGTGACCGCTACGGGATTGTCTACGGACAACAACGTATGGCTGGACAAAATTTGTACAGAACTTGTATACCACAATCTAGCATTCTTGGCAAAGTACAAAACCTCTCAAGCCGCCCCGACTGATACTGCAGGCACCGAGGGCGTCTCGGATGCGGTCAACGGGTGCATCGGTGTGACGGGTCATAAAATCATTAAATCAGTTGTCGGTATCATTCTGGAACATCTCGTGGACAGACATCTGAAGAAAAATTGCTACGGCTGCGAAGTCGATCATCCTTCGCAAACGCAACATTCCTGTCTCTACGAGGCACCTGCCTACTATTTTCTCGGCTATTTTGAAGAACTGCGAAGTAAAGTGTGTAAACCATCTCTAAAACTCATCCTGGCTCGAACCTTGAAACTGTTTGGCTTATCACCGCACCTCCAAAGGATTCAGGGCGTTGTCGATGCTGTTCTGTGCGAGCTCCGAGATGAAATGTTCATAGTGGGAGGATTGGCTGAACTCAGGACGAAACTTGTGGATGAAACCTGTGAACAAGCTGTCTACGACGCTGTTGACAGCTGGAAGGAAAGCGAACCTGCAGATTCTGACTAAACCGAAGAAGAGTCATGGGGAATATCTGTAATTGTCTGATAAAATTCTTAATTAAAGATCAAATTAAGAACGAGATAATACATTTATTATATAAGATTATCAATGATGATGATGATGATAATGGGGGTAATAAACGTTTAATGAAATTAAAAAATCTAATGTCTGTTGTACGGGGTATGTCGAGTGAGTGGAGTGTTATGACAAATCAATGTATCGTAAAGGGGTGTGAAACCCAGACCGTGGTTAAAAACATTATCGAACTTTTGTCTGAAACTGAAGAAAGTCTTAAAATAGGTAACATTTTATGTCTTTGTACTTATGTAACCGATGTATGTATGATGATACAGGCAAGAAACAAATCGACGGATGTGCTTAAAATTATTGATGTATTAGTTGATTTTATGATTGAGAAAAATATTGTAATGTGTGCGAAATTCCTTCAGTATCTAGATGTTGTCTGACCAATCGTATTCAATGTTTTTACATCCGTTGTAAATAAAAACCTTCGACAATACCATAGCGGTCATTATTTTCATGAAAAAACATCAGAGTAACATGTCTGAATTAATGAAAAATGTGTACTACAAGCCTTCAGATCCAGGATCTTTGGGAGGTAAAGAACGTTTAAAACAAGGTGTGTTACAGCAATACGGAGTAACTCTGAAGGATAAAGACGTAACGGACTGGTTAGCAGCTCAGGACGCGTATACATTACACAGAACTGCACCTGTCAAATACAAACGTAACAGAGTAGTGGTGTACGGGAAAGATGTGCAGTTTCAAGCAGATCTGGTCTGCACATTCGAAAGAAGACGACAATATAAAATTTTTACTGACTTGTATAGATGTTTTCAGTAAGTATGCTTGGGCTCGTCCGTTGAAGAATAAGACAGGAAAGGAGGTCACGAAAGCATTCGATTCCATACTCAAAGAAAACCGAGTGCCACAAAAATTACAGACTGATAAGGGCACCGAATTTTTTAACAAACATTTTCAGCAACTGATGAAAAAGTATAACATACATCATTTTGCTACAGC
Organism: Oxygymnocypris stewartii; assembly: GCA_003573665.1. Taxonomy (NCBI): domain Eukaryota; kingdom Metazoa; phylum Chordata; class Actinopteri; order Cypriniformes; family Cyprinidae; genus Oxygymnocypris; species Oxygymnocypris stewartii. Next base: position 306,530 of record QVTF01022897.1, read on the forward strand.
GAGTGATGTCAAAGCATCTGTAATCGAGCGTTTTAATAGGACTCTTCGTGACAGATCCTCACGGTTTTTAACGGCTGTCAACTCAAAACGTTATTACGATATCTTACAAGATCTTATAGATGGGTATAACGCGAGTTATCACAAAAGTATTAAAATGCGACCCCTGGATGTACATAAAGAAAACGAAGCGGATGTGTTTAATAATCTGTACGGAAGGATGTCTAAAGACGTGCCTCCTTTTAGATATAAAATCGGTGATGTGGTTAGGGTGTCTAAAGTAAGAAACGTCTTTTCTAAGGGCTATGAACAGAATTACACAGAAGAGTTTTTCACAATAGCGGCCTGTGTACCACGAAACCCTCCGGTGTACAGGTTGCAAGACTACGATGGTGATATTATCGACGGATGTTTTTATGAAAAAGAATTACAAAAGATTATAGTAAATCAGGATAAGACATTTAAAATAGAAAAGATTTTAGATCGAAAAAAGAGAGGAAAACAAATGCTCTGTCTTGTGAAATGGCGTGGCCTCCTAAATTCTCGTCATGGTTGCCAGAACTGGATATCTTGGACATACAGAATCCCTTAAAGTAACGACGAGTCTATCATAACCATCATTCGTGAAAAATCTACATCATGGGTGAAGGAGGATTTTACGTCACGCTGCCTTGCAACGCATCGATGAACATATACCCTGACAATCGTATTTCTAATTACAAAACAAGACTTGCCAGGAACATTAATCTCAAGGGGCAGTGGGAAGTGGGTTTGATCGAATTTCATTATCCGAATACCTGGTACACATTTAACGATGAGGATGCAACGTTTATTATCAACACGGACCCCACCTTACTAGAGTATGATGAGAAATACCATAAAGAAGCCGAGGGTGTGATTATGTATATTAAAGAAAAAAACCTTAAAAACATATCTAAAGTATGCAATGCATTAAAACCAGGATATTACGAGGATGTACTGTTTCTGGTTAGAGAAATAAATACAAATCTGCCTCCTAGAGTGACCATCGGTTACGATTACGTCAAAAACAGGACATATCTTAAAGCACCGTTGAATACATCTCTGATATTTCACGGAAAATTGGCCATTATTTTAGGCTTAAAACCAGGGGCCCCTCTAGGGGGTGTAAATCAAAGTCGTAAAGACCATTCTGGCGACGCACCTGTTGTGACGTACGCCCCTCACCAGGCTGAAATAAGAGGTGCGTTTTATAGCATGTACATATACACAGACATGATCGAATATCAATCAGTCGGTGACTCGTATGTCCCACTACTGAGAACTGTACATATAGAGGGAGCGTCTAATGACTTCGTCAGTGTCAGGTTTGATAAGCCGCATTATGCGCCTGTGAATAAATCTAATATTACGGATATTTGTATCGAAGTCAAAGACGATCAGAACAAACACGTCCGTTTCACTTACGGTAAAGTTGTGGCCAAACTACACTTCAGACCTGTGAAATAGGTTTTAACAAACTATCACGCGATCATGGACCCCGAACGCTACGTTGCATACTATCGAAGCCAAGCCGGTAACGGGTTACCCGGTTATGCCGGTGGGCCTGTTATGTACGGGGGTGGTATAGGAGGCATTTTCAAAGCGCTTTTCAGAACCGCACTACCCCTGTTGAAAAGAGGTTTTAGTATAGTAAAACCACATCTAAAAACCGCAGCGAGAAACATAGCTAGTGACGTTGTAACCAGTGCCCTATCAAGATCTTATAACGACACTGACAACAACAACAACCGTGGTCAAAACGGCAATGGATTAATGGTTATGTCACGCGGTTCTTTTAAACCGCCCGGCGCACGAATACGTAGGGGGAGTAGCCGTGTGAAGAAAGCTAAACGTACTAGTAAGAGACGCACGGTCGCAAAACATTCACAACGTTCCCGTACGAAACGTGTAAAGAAAATCCTCCGTGTCAAAAGACCCCTGAATACCATTTTCTAAACCATGGCTCTATTCCACCATATGTCGGAGGAATGTATTAAATCTGAACTAGATTTATTTACAGTGCCTATGACTCAGACGTCTATTGAAAAAAATACCTACATCGAAATACCTCCTCTATCAGCAATAACGGATTCGTCACCGATATAATTTTTTATTGCAGGGACGGGCGAAGATTACATCGATCTAAATAATACCTTGATGTACACCAGGATCAAAATAACCAGACCGGATGGGGGTGATATAGCGGATGGTGCACCTGTTGGATTAATAAACTACCCCGGAGCTTGTATATTCTCCCAGGTGGATGTTTCTCTAGGCGACCGTCTGATAACACAGAGCTCCAGCACGTATCCTTATAGATGTTTGATCGAAGCTCTGATCAATTTCAGCAGAGACACGCTCGAAAGCATGTTTTCGGCAGGCTTGTTTTACAGAGACACAGCGGGGCACATGGATGCCACAGACCCCGCGGGACAAAACGTAGGGTTAATGAAACGAGCAGCGTTTACAACCGCTAGCAATGTAGTAGAATTATTAGCCCCCATTCATAGTGACATTTTCTTTCAAGAAAAATTAATGTTGAACGGTGTGGATATAAAAATAGGAATGACGAGGGGTAAAGACGAGTTCTGTCTGATGCGTGATGACGCAATCGCTTATAAACTCAATATAGTATCCGCATCTCTTTTGTGAAAAAAGTCTCTGTTTCGCCGGGTGTTCGGTTAGGCCACGCGCAGGCTCTTCTATCAACCACGGCTAAGTACCCTATAGAACGCGTGTGCCTAAATAATTTTTCTATTCCACCAGGATCTCGAGTCTCTAATCAAGAAAATCTTTTTCTCGGGACGTTACCAAAATCTATAATTTTGGCAATGACAGAAGATTCGGCTTTTTCAGGGGCTTACGATAAAAACCCCTTTGCCTTTAAACATTTTAATCTGGAATTTCTGGCTTTATATCGTGATGGAGTTCAAATCCCTTCCAAACCGTTTCAGCCGGAATATGAGAACGGATCTGCCGTGAGGGACTTTTATCAACTCGTATTATCTACCGGAAGACATCTTAAAAATCAGGCTCTGGCAATAGATCGGCAGGATTTCCTCAACGGCTATACTCTCTACGGATTTAATTTATCACCCGACGAAGATTGTTCGAATCACGTATCGTTAACACGGTCGGGGAATATTAGATTAGAAGCCCGTTTCAGACAGCCTTCTCACAAGGTCCATAACCATCATTGTATACGCTATTTTTGATTCGATCATTGAAATATCCAACCGGAGACAGGTGTTGGTCGATTATTACTGAGATGAATACCGTCCAACTAACGGCTGTTATGGATAAAATTACACGCAACACTTATTTTTTAGGTGTTCTTCCATGCGATTACCTGCCTAAAACTCCATTAAAGAATTTACCGGCCATGGTTATTTTAAACACTGACCCATCCACAGAACCGGGGCAGCACTGGGTGGCCGTCTACATAAACAGCGATGGCGTTAGTTGTTTTTTCGACAGTTTTGGAGGATCTCCTACAGATCCACGTTTCCCGAGGAACCTGGGTGATTTTTTAAAAAGCAATTCTACATGTGTGGAATACTCTAAAAAGCAGGTCCAAGATTTCACATCAGATACTTGTGGTCAGCATTGTGTTTTTTCTGTATCACATGTCAAAAGGACATGCTTATGATAATATTGTTAAAAAGTATTACGATGATCTGATTAAAAATGATGCTATGGTCGTTCGATTTGTAAAGAGATTGAAACCTCGTCTCTGTGATACATTGAATTGTATTCAGTGCGTGCAAATATGTAAATCTCTGTAATGCTCCTAGAACAATCTATAATGTGTTTAATAAAAGGTGTTGTAATCACAAAAAGTCTCAATGTATGTATTGTATGAATAAAAGACAATAAACAATCAGGTATATATATATTTTTTTATTAACAACACACACCTTAATACAAATCTTTCAAACATTTCAAATTTTACAAACATGTTTACAAACAATATTAAAAAGATAACCACGCATTGGCATCAAGAGTCGGTGAATTAAATGTGTTTCCGACAGGGGTGATAAGATGTGACGTAGTCATGATCCTTTTACCTCTCCGTTTTTTCAAAGGGGATGGTATCTCTGGCGACATCTGGTGGGTCTGGGTGATTGATTTCCCTTTGAGACCCTCGATAGAGCGTTTAACTTGCGGGTTGGTTATGGTTGAAAAGGGTATATTTAAAACAGCAAAAGCATCCAGAAATTCACTCCAACCTCGAGGTCTGTATTTGTCACGGATCGTATGAGGCGCAGTTATACTTTTAACCAAGTCCAGCATGTGTGATCCATTAATTACACGTCCTCTAAATACAAATTCTCCAGTATTCGTCCATGTACACAATTGTTTGGCATTAGACATTTTATTCAAGATGAATTTTTTTTTTTTTTAAACTCCTTTGCGGTACATTGTGTAAGATTTCATCGACGATTTGATCTTGTACATCTACAGCGTTATTAGCCGTTGGGGTGGGTGCATTAACATTTGTACCGCTACCATCTCCGTCCGGTTTCGGTAGTGTAAGAGTTAAAGTGTCACTTGCCAAATCACCCTGTTTTACTATCGTTAAAAATCTCTGTACGACGTTGGAATAAAGTTTAGCTTTCCCGTACGAATCTAAATCAGACCTCTGTAATATGTTTCTTATAGCCACGTCCAAATTGTTCTCCACAACTTCTTGAATTGTCTCACATGGATTGCCAGCTCTCAATTTATTCATCTGGTTCTGAGGAATTACATAATGCTTTTCAGCATATTCCATTTCTAATGTCGTCTGGAGGTTATTAAACTGGTGATAAACGGGATGGCCACGCTTAACAGAGGCAGGAGAAAACCACCTCTTTGATTAATCATACGTTTTTTTCTTTCAACATTTATCTTTTTACTAGCAGCGTATTTGATTTCCTCTTTTCTCTTTTTTAATCTTCGGAACTGCGCGTTGTTTAGAGGTATGGTCCCTCTGAGCACGTTAAGAGCTATTTCGCATAAGGTTAGAATCAACTGATCTGACGCCGATTGCAAAATAACACGTCGTTGCTTCGACGAAGCCTTATATAGCAATTTTAAAAGAGGTAGGTTTTTACAAAGCCTATCGCTCATTTTTTTTTTTTCTGTACGTATACCACCTGATGATCTGAAAACAAACCCGATCTGAGACGAAAACGCTCCGGCGTTTTAGCTTTAAAGTCAATCAATAGGAATCCAAAAGGTTGATTGGTCGCATCCTGATAACATTCCATGAAATATTTAGTGTTGCCGGGAAAAATCTGACGTCCTAAAACCATTATTTGCATCGCATCTCTCGGACTCTTGTACAAAATAATATATTGGGTGTTCAACGTAATAGTTCTACTGGTTTTACCTTGAAAAAACAGATTCTGAGTTATCAATATAATGGAAAAGGATTTATGATGTACATATTTCGTGAACGCTCGTGTGAGTTCGTCGTTCGAATAGGCTACTTCCATCAAATCATCGCAAATTAAAATAGATTTCTTATTGGGTGGTAATAAATTTTCATCCGTTAACGATTTTGGTATACCTTCGAAAAATTTAATATCAAACAATGAAGAGAGTTCGTCATACAAAGGTTGCCAACAACTATATAAAAAAACAATGTTATCAATTTTTACATTGATCACCTTATCCGCATTACACAATAATTTTTTCACAAAGACAGTCTTCCCGCTGCTTGAAGGTCCGGAGATCACAGCGGAGAAAGGGAATTGCAGACGGAAGTCAAAACTTTCTTCAACACACACATCATGCAATCTAGACATATTGTTAATATCCGTATGGTAATGTCGTGTAGTCAGACAAGAGCACACGTTTGTCATAAACCACTTTGAACCTTTTCAAAACTGATCTATTATGTAATGTGAACTTCTTTTTATTACGTACAATAGTGTCTGTGCGTGTGAGCAGATGAGTTGTGTCACGTGATGTCACATAATTGTGGACCAGACAGACCATGCTTTCTAAGGTAACTATTTGAGCGTTTGAAGAATTGAGTGTGATACCCTTCGCTTTAAGAGTGACTTTGTTTTTTGCAGTTTTAAAACCGTATGATTTTGGTCCGGTTGCCGCGAACTCCGTTATGTTATCGTCTGACTCAAGCTCGTTTGTCAGCTCGCCGAGATATGAGCCTGTTTGAGGCATCCAATCGCCTTTTTTCGACGAAAAGATAAGACTGTCCGTATCTACGTAAAAAACGCGAGGCCCTAATTTATCCATAAGTTTGTATAATTCCAAGCGACCATACGCTGTAGTGAAGGAAGCGATGAAGACATTAACATCGCATGCGGGGGCGGGATCGTTGTCTGCATAACACCACTGAACTAGCGCCACAGAGTCTGACACGAATGCAAAGTGTTTAATGACATGGCTATTTCCGAATATATAACGGGCGAAATCTTCAGGCTCCGTTAAAAGTTCCGCGGTAGGCAAATTACATCTAAGCCCAAACCTTCCCCAAAGAGAATTTAAAATATATTTATTTATAGATCTGCGTGCGGGGTTGAGCAATATTTTGTCAATGTCGAGCTGAATTCCCTCTTTCTCGAAATAATCTTTGATGTAAGACTGTTTTTCTGCATCTGTCACTACGTGCGAGGGGAAACCCGAAGCCTCTTGTTTGAATTTGAGAAATGTCTTCACATAATCTCCGAACAATGTGTCTGACGTATGCGGAAAGTGCCAGACTTCCACAATTTTGACCATTGTATATCCTTTAACGATAGCGTGCGCGAGTTCCACAGATGTCCATACCCCTGAAATTGATCTTTCTTCATCGCTGTGTTGACACCGCTCCTGTTGTTGTTTTTCTGCACATGTGCGACACAGCGCGAACAACAGTTTTCCCTGCGGGGATTTGAATGGGATGAGCGGGTGCAACAGCGCGCGAGGTGGCAGTACCGTACATTTAATAACCCCAAAATATGACTCGACCGGTTCGAAATCTTTTAAAATGATTTCGGGATGCCCGATCGGATAAGTTTTACGTGACTGTACGAAAGGGTACAGCGACGTAAAGTCCAAATATGATACGCACTCATCTTCAGCAGTCTTATGGTAAAGTTTCAGAGCGTTGGTGCGGCCACCAAAAAGCGAATCCCTAGGATTAAGTCACTCAGGTGCGCTGTATTTACTCATAAAAGCCATAACATCAGGATCGTTTTGTTTGGCTCTCTCCCACATGCATTCCCAAATACTAACCACTTTGAGATTGTAAGTGTCACGCAAAACGTTCAGTTTGTTATCAGACTGCCTTCTGAGCACTCCGAAAGGTATTTTTGACACGGGATTTAATTCACTAGGATTAAAGCGACAGTTACAGCCGTGCCAAAAACACCCCAGAAATTCCAAAGCTATTCTGTCGTCGTTATACTCGTAATACCCATCCAGATGATAAGGTCCGAATTTGACTTCGCTGTGATTTAACGCGTGATGTACGTTGACATTTTTGGTTGCTTTAATATATTCCAACCACTGTATTGACGGACTGGAATACGCTTTGTATTGATTAAGATATGCGTTTTTGGGCGTTAGGGCTATTGTGTCTTTGGTTAAAAAAAGGGTTTTATACACTTTCATTGCACACCCCGCAAGCGTCACACAACCGAATGGATCCACGTTTGTACATTCGATAAACTCCTTTCTGTATTTCACACACCCTTCTCGCAACAACACAACGTCATTTTTGCAATACATTGCGAGTTGTTTTTTGAAATCAAATATCTGTCCTTCTACGCTCTCGTACCACCTGTCAAACTTTTCACGCTCGTGGTCGGTCATTGTGAGATATCCATAATGTTCTTTAGACGGATATGGTCCGACGTAATCTGCATTTTGCAAACGATTAAAATGATGTGGAAAGTAACCTTTTTCCTCGGTGTCGAGGTTTAAGGCCGAGGTCATTTTTGACAATTTCATAGGTAAGAAACTGTAACTGTCTATGTATCGCTGTTTAAACGCTTGATCGTACATATATACGAGTCTGCACCCTTGGAGTATGATTTTCGGTGTTAACCCCTGACTTGTGAAATACTCGAGCAATATATAAGAATCGAAACCTGCAGCAATGTGTGCTATAAATGTAAAGTCTGCAAATTTTGGACGTCTGAAATATTTTATCATCTGATCCACACAGTCAACCCCTTCAGCTGTGAACACCTCACCTTCTTGTGAAATGGCGCATACGTAATTTGCTACGTGTTTTTCATGTTTGTACAATGTTTCAAAATCAAAATAAATATACTTCTCGTCGTGTTCCTCGGATTTTAGAGGCTTAATATAACACCTGTGATGTCCTTCGTCTATCAGATTGTCGTTGCAATGCGGACATTTGGGAGGCGTACATGTGTGTGATAATAATTTATCATCTGACCATTTAGTTCTATACTGTATGCAACACTTGTCGCAATATTTTACGAGGTCGCATCTTGACCTCGGACCGTCACTTTCCGGTTGTTTATGCTTTTCATAACAGAACTCAGATCTGCAATATCTCGCACAATCCTTGCAATGTATCCATTCCTTGGGGCTTGTTTGACACTGACGTGTATTACATACGTTACATGTAAATTTACAATGATGTAAACTACGGTCGTTAAATCCTTGATAGCAGTATTCGCACACATATGTGTAACCTAAGAACCCCTTCAGATTTTTTATCATGTAGTAATGGTCATCGTGTAGATATAAGTGTACGGTGTTCTGATGTGTTTCATCTGTATTTTTATACAGTTCCAATTTACCTGAAGATGATCTGTAAAAGATAACTATTTTCAAGTCTAGAGCTTTCTCGAATTTAGAAACGTCGTGAAACGCAATTTTATCTTGCGGCTCGTAACCCTGTTCCGTGTGTATACTTCTGCCTATTCTGAGCAGATCCTGATCGGGAGAGCGTGGGTTTAAAAAATGAGCTAGACAAATGCTAAAACACATATTGTTTGTTATATTTTTGGGTACGAAAAGATTCATCTTATTTTTTTGGATGACCATATTGTGAGCTAATTCTGATAGTTTTCTCCGAACGCCACCTTGTCTGTTACGAGCCACCGAGACGCATAACTGTAAAGCAGAATCACTACCCACATCCGCGTTGCTTTGAACCGCTCGTTCGATTTGCTCTACGAATGTACTAACATCATGATTGTTATCTGGTGTTAGTACAGTGTTGATATCTGTGGGGAGACTCTCACCATGCAGAGAAACATTTATAAAACCGTTTTCGCCTGCCATCAGCCGAGAAAAATCTATAATCTCGTTCAAAATGTCGTGCAGAAAAATATGATATGCAGCGTAATCTTCTGCAGCGATTTCGCGGAAATTTAAAGTTCTATGAATTTCTAAACCATTAAATCTCTGTCTCGGGATAATTGTAAAATCACCGACGCGTCCTCCTTCGTTTATTAATCTGTCTATAAAATGGCTCTAGTGAGACCCATATCTGGAGCTGACGGATCGTAATCTGAAGCGTCGTCATTAGACGGACCTCTACCGATCTGGGGGCCGTTATTTACAGACGCACCTAGCCACTCATTCTGTTCATCAATGATTTCGTGTAATCTTTCGACCATATTAAGAGAATGCGTTGGTATCCTCTGTAACTGCTGATCAATAAGCGTGTGCAAATGTTGTATGTTATTTTGAAAATCATGTCTAGGTCTTGACGACCTCTGCTCATCTTCTGGTACACCGTTGTGTGGATCATTATCATGACATCTTTTTCCGCTCATTTTTGAAAATTTATTTTAAAATCAGAAATACAAAAATGGTTCAACCTCAAAGACAAACACGTGTGCTCTTGAAAACACCACAGCTTTTCACAAATCGATATAAACCCTTACAACATAAATCACAAACAACCAGCAACATTAAATCAAACCTTATATGAATAAAATGTAGACAAATATGAAATGACTTAAATCAAACAATTCAAACCTTATATGAATAAAATGTAGACAAATACAATGTCAGTAACATGCAAATAATATGAGATTAAAAACAATCAACCCTTATGTGACTAAAACACTAATAAATGTAGACACATACAATGCCACTAACATGCAAATAATATGAGATTAAAAACGAATAAAAACAGTGTTCATTATAATTATTCCTCCCTCCTAAATAAATATTCGGCCAACATTCTTTGTATTACATTTAGACGCTCCGTAATCAATGATAATGCGTTTACCGTAAGATTTTGCTCAGTGATCAACAGTCTTACATCTTCTGGTAACCCGTTCATGTGTTGCTGTAATTGAATAAATTCTCCATACAGATCATTGTGACATTGCTGCCAGAAATCTGCTGCATAGCGTAACGCCTGCGTGTGATGTTGCTGACATTCTATTATATTTGTTAAAATAGCAAATACATCAGATTGTGCGTTAACCACAGCTTCTTCGATCTGTCTGTAAATTAAACCTTGATCTGCGAGGTCAAACAATCTTTCAAAATACCTGTTAACCCGGTTCAAAATATCATAATCCAGACTTCTGTTTAAATCATGATCTCTGAACACCGGCTGTGGGATTTCGTGCGGCAAAACATCCTCTTCCGCGGGTTCCGAATCACTGATACCAGCCTGATCCCACGCGTGTACCATGGAGTCATTCCACGTCGTTAGAGCCTGTTCGTCGTAATCTTGTTCTGTAAAAAGAATAACAATAACCATTTTATTATTTTATTAAATAAAAGTCAAACATAAAACTTAATATAGGTTTTAACGCTTACCATGATTCTCCGAAGTTCTCAAGCGACTTGTGGACGGGGCGTCGCTGTCATCCTGCTCGGGTATTCTGATGCGTTTTACACAAGCGCCAATCCCATACTGTGTAGGCGTACTCGCTTGTACTGCCTTCAACCGTGTGAACAGAATCCTCCACGGCCGTCCCTCGGGGTGAAATGTTTCCTGTGACGTTTTCTGGATCATGACGCGTTTCCGTACTGTCTAGGGGTTCTTGCACACCGTTCTCTGTAGATTGTATTATCACACAGTCGACATCAATATTGTACTCAACTGTTAAATTTAGTAAACATATTTTGTCGAATTACTGAAAACTTTTTAAAACGTTGTAGAATATCAAAACGCGTGTACATCTTACCGTCAAGACCTTCGACGGATCCATCATATGCAACCGGAAATGGTTCAACAACTATATTAAATGATAGAAAAACATTGTTATTATTGTTTTAGACATTAAACCAGACGACATAAAAAGTATAAAGACTTACATATCGCTTCAAGGATTTCTTCCAGATTGTCGTCAAATTCGATATTCTCAAAAACATCTGTAGATAATAATAATATGTAAAAAACTAATATTCACATCCAAATATTTGAAGAAAAGAAATGCCCCCAAAATACTCACCATTGTAGTTGCTAGCCATTTTTCCGAAGGTTGTTGAGGTATAAGGTGGTCGACCGTCAAGAAGTTCGAGTTTGTAACTAAATGAAGTCTGTATGTCCATTTTTAAACAGATCGGGTCATGACGGGACGTCTCTCGAAGCAGATCATAAAACACCCAACAGGAGGCGTTCTAACATCATAAATAAATACTGTCATATACATTATAAGTTTGATTACGGTTTTAACTCTGTCTAATTTGCGAAATTATTGTTTTAAACGTTATAATAAGTATTCTATAAATAACTTTTTAAGAACATCATTCTTGTGCACAGGTATAAACATTTTGTTTTATTATTTTAACACTAAACTCAAAGCTAGACCTATCTGTTTACACAATTTACCTGATGGCATATTTTAGTTTACATTAAAACAAAACTACGTACATACTTTATCATTATTCACAAACATTATATATATTTATTTGGCTTCTGCCTTTTTGTTATAACATCTCAAAACAGTATTAATCAATTACACGGCTGTGTCTTCATCAGTTTACTTAATGCAAACGTAGATTTTTTCTTTTAAAACTTAATTGTTTCAATGTTACCTTACCCATCACGTGTAGACGCTGTTTTATTCATTATTTTTCACATTTACATACGTTTGAATGTTACGGGAGGTGTTTTAATTGTCAAAATCAGAGCTACGGATATCTATTTATCGATCGTATCTAATGTGAACCGTTATTTGGATCCGAACGCGCGCGCGCGTGTGTGTGTGTGTGTGTGTGTGTGCGTGTGCGTGTGCGTATGCGTGTGTAATAGGTTAAATACTTTACACTCTGAACTTTCCCACACCAAACTAACAGACGTATACCATAAATGAATGCAGCGGATCTACTTTAATCACCGATGTAAAAATCAGTCCCTAAATGTCAGACCGTCTGTTTAAAATCTAATTAAAATGTAAATGAGTGGGGTACATCAGAGATGTTCTGGTATTTGTCTACCCCGTGGTTGTAAAACTCATGCATCTCTCTCTCTCTCTCTCTCTCTCTCTCTCTCTCTCTCTACTGATAACGCGTCTCACAGAGACTGTCAAACATTTAGTGTATATCAGTTAGCAGGCTAAATTTAAAAAGTTATAACATTTGTAAGATGGACAAAAACAATGAGTTAATAGAGTAAAATAAAACAACTTTTTTTTTTTTCACGTCTTATGACTTGATTAAAATATCAACTTTTAAAAGCTAAATTTCTATTTATTATTTAAATGTACTGTTGTCAGCTTCTTTAACCACTCCCATCTTGAATTTCAGTTTGAAGTTACACTCATCTGTATGGTAAACATGACCCATTAGAAAATGTATTTTATTTTCTAAAACACAACCCTAACTTTTAAATTCAACATAAACAGGTTTCAATAGGGATGTGTGACCCTCCTCTGACCGGACGGTGAACCGTTCCTGTGTGTGTGTGTGTGTGTGTGTGTGTGTGTGTGTGTGCGTGCGTGTGTGTGTGTGTGTGTGTAATAGGTTAAATACTTTACACTCTGAACTTTCCCACACCAAACTAACAGACGTATACCATAAATGAATGTAACGGATCTACTTTGATCAGCCATGTAAAAATCAGACCCTAAATGTCACGAGGTCTGCTCAGAATCTCATTAAATTGTAAATGAGTGGGGGCCGTCAGAGATGTGCTGGTATTTGTCTGTGTTTGTAAAAACTCACGCATCTGTCTCTACTGATAACACTCTCAAAAACATTTGGTTTTATATCAGTTAGCAGGCTAAATTTAAAAAGTCATAACATTTGTAAGATTGAAAAAAACAACGAGTTAATAGAGTAAAATAAAAACAACTTTTTTTCCACGTCTTATGACTTGTTTAAAAGAACAGCTTTTAAAGGAAGGATTTTCATTTATGCATTTAGCAGACACTTTTATCCAAAAACGACTTGCATTCAAGCTATACATGTTTTAGGTGAATGATATTGAATGTTTTAATTAATTAAGACATGTTAAAAGACTTTAAAAATAACTTCTAACATTTTACTTTACTCTAGATCTCCGTTTTGCTGCCTCCTCCTCCGGATCTAGGGGGTGGGACGTAGGCGTGGTCCTCCCCCCCACTGTGATCGGAGCCTCATTTCGAGTTTGGCCGCTGTAGTAAACGGACCTCTCCACGGACACGCGTGGCCCTGATCCGCACTCAGTCTCTCGTTTAACTTTTCCGTTCAGCGACCCCAAGACTATCTTTTGACTGTGGTGTTTTAACAAACGTCTCTGAGATTGCCTTTCTTTTTAGATCGTTGGTAAATGTATGAATCGTTTTACCCGTTTTTCCTGTCTATTTACTTTGATTTGTATTTTTAACATTGTCAAACTAACCAGTTTAAAATTGTAATGTTACTAGGTTTTAACAAACGCGTCTTGATGTCTTTTCCTAGTCTATTTACTTTGATTTCGTATTTTTTTCTTTAACTCTGCCGAACTAACTGCTTTTTGAATTACAATATCACTAGGTTTTAACAAACGCGTCTGACGCATTTTTATTTATTTTATACCGTAGTAAGATAAGACTAAACCCCAGATTTGTATTTGTTTTCTTACACTGTATTTTACCTCTTTTTAAACAACGTTTTCTGGAAAAATAGATATCGCTCATTTTACGTCTATATACGGTGCCTTCACATGTATGTGTATGAAAAAACTTTAATAAAAACTACCCCTTTCTATCCATTTTACACAGTTTCACAATTTATTGTTTAAACACACAAAAACAAAAACATTCCACACCAACCTCCACCCTCCTCCGGATCAGATAACCCACGTGGTTAGCCTTCTAAGAACCCACGTGGTATTACCCTGCTATAAGACCCCCACGTGGGGAAAACTTAGACACAAAGGTGGGGGCTGTACAAACAGGTGTCCAGTTTGGGTGGTATTTTTATGAGGGTAATAAATCATTTTTATGTGACACAAAGCAGCCATATACCTCTCTCTGGCCAGTTCAACAAGCATTCTTCCTCTAGTAATGTCATCAGCTGTATTCTGTGCAGAAGGAATATATCTCCAAGAAGAGTTCCAAGATTTCAATGACTCGGTTGGCTACAAAAACTTTATAGCGGCATGAGAGGGAATTCAGCCAAGACAAAACAGTTGTTGAGTCAGTCCATAAGACAGTATTTGTAAAGGGAATAGTCAGTTCCTTTTGCAAGAGTTTGGAGAGCTGTGCACCTATTAAAGCAGCGCAAAGTTCAAGTCGAGGGATGGATTTTTGCCTTTTTGGCACCCAGATCTTGCCATGATAAAGGAAGTATATGCCACTCCCTTGTCAGTTTCCATCCGCAGATAGGCTACCGACCCATATATGCTCTCTGAAGAATCACATAAAATATGCAACTCTCTGAATACAATTTGATCAGAAGGTAAAGTTAAATAACAGTGTGGAAACTGTATCAATCACAGATCAGATAGCTCAGTTTCTCAGGCCTCCCAAGCCTGTTGGATAGGATTTGGCATGAGGGGGTCATCCCAACCCCGAGACTTAATCCAGCATTGTTGTACAATTACCTTAGCTCTGTTTGTTAAGTGAGAAATATAACCCAACGGGTCATATTGACTAGCGAGAACTTTATAGATATTGCGCATAGTTGTTGTATTATACTCCACATTTTGAGATCGATACCCCAATGAATCCGAGGGATAGTGCCCACTCAGACCCAAAGCTCCTTCTGTTGGATCCAAACGGTCTTGACTGATCCAAAGTTCTGCACTCTCAGACCTGGCTTCAGAAGGAAGATGTCTCACAACATCAGGCTGGTTACTTGCCCACTGTCTGATTTCAAATCCCCCACTCATCTTTAAGGAATGCATGCGGTCGAGATGGTTCTTTGCTACTTGCACATATGGGAAACTCTCCAAACAGTTATCCACATAGAAAGACTGAGTAAACCAATTCAATATATCTTCATATCCTTCTTGGTAATCACAGACATGCCTTTGTAAAGCATATGTTGCACAACATGGGCTACATGCTGTGCCTAATGGTAAAACTTGCCATTCGTCGACATCGGGTGGATTTGACCTCTACATGTTGCGCCACAGAAAGCATAGAAGAGGACGATCTTCTGGTAGTAGCCTAATTTGGTGAAACATAGATTTTATGTTACCACAAATTGCCACTCTATACTGGCAAAATCGGAGTAAGACACCAAGTAAGGAAGGGCCCAATTGTGGACCAGGAAGGAGGTGGTTGTTCAATGATATACCTTTCCATTGATATGAACAATTGAAGACTATTTGTGGTTTCCCGTTATGCTCCACGAGATCGTGAGGGAGATACGATGATTCCTTCGGAAATATAACCAGATTTCTCCAACTTGGGAATTCCTTGGTCATAGACAGCAGCAGATTCGGGATTTCTTTGAAAGCGGCGCTCGATACATCTGAGAGAGGACATAACTGCATTTGGTGAAGCTCATAACTGAACAACAGAAGCAGCAGGCAATAAAGGAGTGGCATATCTTTGCACACCATCTATGTAAACTCTCTTGGTCTTGGAGGCTAATAAGTCCATAGCTTCTTGGTCCTGCTTGGACCTAGTAATGACGTTCTCATTTCTGAAAGGGAGAATGTCTAATTGCCATACTTTTTCTACATCATGGCGCAGATCCTCAAGTGGATTAATTATGGTAAAAAGGCACTGCATCTCATTAGTATTAGGGATTGGAATTGGGCCCTGAAGTACCCAACTCAGTTTGGTCTGGATTACGGCTGGAGATTTAGGAGGTCCAAAATACGCTTGGTCAACTGGATTTATTAGGTGAGGGTAGTCTGCCCCAATAAGGATAAGTGGTTGAACGTTAGAGAATGCTGGAAGTGGTAAGTCTTGAAGATGTCTGAAACATCTCTTTAAAGTCTCAGCGGGGTATGACTGTTCTGTCAGTCCAAATCTGGCGGTATAAAAGGCATTGTAAATGGTATACTTCCTTTCTGGATTGGCAGTTGAGGATATTTCAAAGGTTACAGAGGAGCCTTCAAGCGCAATAGTATCCCGACGAATGGTCCTAACAATTAGAAACTCAGTTTCCCCTTTGAGGCCTAAATGATTAGATGCTTGAGATAGCAACATAGTATGCTCTGATCCATCATCAAAGATCAAAAAAGGCATACGTTTGCAGGGATCGACCTTTATTATGGAGAAGTACTTCAACAACTTTCAGGAGTACCTTGCCGGAACCTACAAGCCGACTAAGATAGAATGTACCATTATCCTGCTCACGACGGTTGACTCCATGAAGGATGCCAAGATGTCGGCCTTTACACTGTGGATAGGATTTTTTCAAATCACAGTCAACAAATAGATGGTTAAGTCCACATCTCCAACATCTTTTGTTCTCTCTAATCCACTCGTCCATTTTGTTGACTTCTAAATCTCTAAAGGAAGGATACATGCCAATGAAGTGCTGTCTACTAGAACAATATGCACACGAATACTTGGAGCTCTGCTCTTGAGCTCTCAGATTCTTGGGTTAATTATTTGTGGATCTTGATACAACAGCATTGCCATTAGCTCCGTACAAGACTGTTTGGGTGTTAGAGTGGATCTTTAATTGCGGTTTACTCAGGAGTATCTATCACTAACATCACTAACTTGATCAGCCATCGCTTGACATTCAGCCTCTTCTTGGAGCAAGGCAGAAAAGCTAACCAGGTAGTAGCTTTGACCATTTAGGACAGCACGGGCATAACGAGCGAAATTGGTCACATGTTCTGTGGGCAATTTACTTAGCATTTGCTGTACATGAGAAGCACAGGTTAGTTCAGATTTAGCTTGATCTTGGCCCAAAGATTGGAGCATGCCAACCAAAGCTCGAACTTTTTGTGCGAAACTACTAAATGCTCTGCTGTCACCTGGTCTCACCTTTGGAAGAGCTAGAATGGTTTTGATTTCTCTCAAAACTAATTGATGAGGTTGCCCATATCTCTGCTGTAGTGCAAAAAGAGCCATACTATATGGTCATTAGCATAAGCTAGGGCCAGATTACGAGCAGGAGGGAATTTTAAATGGTCCAACAAGATATTATATTTGTAATGTTCTGACTCATGAGGGGACAATAACTTGGTCAGAGCTAACTGTAACATTACAAATTCTTGAGGATCATCATTTACCAGAAAAGGAAAGGAAGGTCCCTGAACACGAGAAACAGGATAGGAGAAAACATATTGTGAACCATAATATGGCTGAGGATATGGGTGAGAATGTAAAAATGGAATTCCAGTTGCCTGTGTAGTGGGAACAATGAATGGAGTAGGTTGTTGTACAACACGATTTCCTAAGTGACCTACAGCATGTGGCTGCGTATGGTAACCTACATTGGCTGAGGATACATAAGGAATTGGCTGAGGCTGCGAAGAAAACTGTTCTAATATAATCCGTGAAGGCAACTGAGTATGAACAAAACATGAGGAGAAAGAGTTACTTGGTAAATAAGCGCTTGGCTGTAGTGAACTAGCTGATTGCACCAACACCTGCGATGCTTGCATTTGAGGGGAATGAGTATTAACGGGGTCAGGGACTACTGGAACTACAAACGATTGAGTCATAGTGCCTGATTGTAGTTGTAATGTATAAGGTGTATGTGTATGCTGACGTGGACTACGTAACAATGAAGAAGGTGGGGGAGGCAGAGAACTAAGCCTGCTCAATGGTAGTGGTGATGGAACAGCTGATTAATTACCATGCTTACATGTAGATTTCTGTTCAGCTTTCTTAATACATGCACACAATTATTGAACAATAGATGGTTTAACAACAGCATTCTCATCATTATCAGAAGCATCATCATCAAAAGACTCTAAAATGTTTAGAATAGACTGCCAATTGAGACATTATAGACATAATCTCACCCAGCATACCCTCAAGTCCAAGTATTTCTTGTTTAACATCCATATCAAGTAAGTCATGTTGAGACTGTTCACCATGAGCAGATGAGCAAGGAGCAGGTCTTAAGGAACTTGCATTTCCATTTTCTATTTGTTGATGGTCGCTTACGAATAATGTTGATGAGGAAGAACGTGGAGGAGCATTTTCTTATACCATACAGTCTGCAAAACTGGCAGGAGGCCTTCTCATTCTCACACTACGCCGAACTGGAGGTCTTGCATAGTAATCCATCACACCAAATTCTGGCTCGGAGGACCATTTGTTGAATATGAGATGTAAAAATATCCAAAGTTCGTTGGAATTGTAGAAACTTGGTGGAGTGTCTGATTGAAACACTTGAAGAAATACCAGTCCTTTGCTCTCTTTTATTCCACTGAAGTGAAGAATCACAATTACTTAGCAGTTGACATGACATGCAGTTCACATTCATATGGAGCAGGACTACCATGATGGACACGATGAACATAATGCCCAGGATAAACAGGATGGTTTTAGGTCACTACAAACAATATAAAAAAAAGAAATCAAACTCATACAAACAACTCATCAACAAAAATCTAAATTGTACTCAATCCAAATAAGGATTAAATATCTAAACAATTCAATAAACAAGTCCAAACTATACAATTGGCAAAGAAAACTTACTTAACGCATCCTAAGGAAAGGACTCAAAGGACATGATTTGGTGACCATTCAAACACCCACACCTCACCAATGCAAAAAGGACAAAGGAAGGAAGTGAAGTCTATTTATAGACCTTAAACAGGGGAACGTGAGTAATGTATTGCACCATATATGGATTTCACCCTTAATGTCATTTACTAGGAGCTGTGGGAGATGTGGTAGAAAGAAAATAAATAAGAAAAATTAGAAAAAGGAAACAAATTAATCAAATTCGCAACAATTACCGAATATTTATTCAGGACTTCTCCAGAGTCGCAAAACCCTTTTATGAATTGCTGCAGAAAAAAACAGGGGCTGACTAAAATGCGCATACCAGCCAGAGCATGTGAGCGAAGTGGAGCGGTGTGACGCTCAGCTCAATATTCCGCTTTGTGGGCATGCGCTCCGCTCAGTCGCTCACGGCCAAAGCAAACACTCTGCTAATGTTCCGCTCACGCTCACCGGTAAACCAAATCCCGCTCAGATCATGCTCTGACATTAAATGTCTCCAGTAGGCCTATTTTTTCCCCATTTATAATGAAATTATTGAATAAATGTCTCAATTAAAGCAGTAGTTCGATAAGTAACGATTATGTTTCAGCGTGACGCTATTCATTTAAATGTATTAAATGAAAATGATTCATTTAAAAACGTGTCTTGTTTTTGAAGCCACTTAGCAAACTTTCAATTTTCACAGGATTTTATAATTTGGTTTTAGAAACTCTAGCTTAGACAAACTATTGCTTAACCTATCCCACAGATTCTGGAACTAGCAAATTCCCAAAGGGCATTTTGGGCTGAGCGAGCGGTGCTGAGCTCCACTCCGCTCACATGCTCTGATACCCGCAGGAAAGCTAAAGGAGCACAAGTCTCCTCAAAGTCTCCAGTAGAGTGGACCAGAGAGCTCCAGCAAACCCGGGAGAGGCTAATTGGTATGTTAAAAGAACCACCACTGTTGGCATATCAAGATTTCAAGTTATCGGATATGGATCAAGAACACTGACAAACACTGAGAAGAACTATTGATTACACGGTGGCAAACTTGAGTTCCTGGCGTTAAAGTGGGCTGTATGCGAAAAATTTAGGTACTACCTGTTTTATGCACGAAACTTTACGGTGTACACTGACAACAACCCGCTGACATACGTGATGAGCACAGCAAAGCTGAATGCAGTGGGCCACCGCTGGGTTGGGGAGCTATCTGACTTCCGGTTTAACATCAAATACCAGCCAGGCAGAGCCAACATCGATGCAAACCCTGTGGAACGACTCAACCGGACCCTCTTGCAGATGCTGAGAACACTGACAGACAAGGAAAAGGAGAGGTGGAAAGATCACTTACCTCAAATTGTGCAGGTTTACAACTGTAAACGACACGATTCGACAGGATACTCACCCTTTTTCCTGTTGTACAGACTGTATCCTCACCTTCCAGTCGATCTGATCTTTGGTCTTGTACAATCAGAAGAAGAAACAACTCCAAAGGGGTTTGCAGAACAGTGGACCCAAAGAATGACAGAAGCATAAAAGACTACAGAAAGTCATAATCATCAGTCAAGTGCAAGGGGGGAAGCTCAGTATGACCGTAAAGAGAGAGGAGTTGTGCTTAAGGCAGGAGACAGAGTACTAGTCAGGAACCTCGGTGAACGGGGAGGCCCGGGAAAGCTGAGATCCTACTGGGAAAAAGCTGTATATGGGGTGAAGGAACAGGTGACAGGAAACCCCGTACGTTTGGCCGTTTTAATTTTTTCCCTTTATCTCATAAAAGAGAGTTTGAGTACATTTTTATTGCAGGGCACAATATGGTATAGTAGTAGTAGTAGTAGTAGTAGCCTAATTCATATAGTAATAATACATGGGTCAAGACTGAGGCACCTTCTCAAAACAATTCGCTTGACCGCTTTCTTTGTATCATGCATGCTGCATATTAATGATTTTAACTATATGGCTCTGCGTTATTGTCCAGCCAGAACTATTGTTCCAGCCACTAAAGACAGATTCACCAATAACCTGCCTGATTTATCTCAACTGCTCTATGTACCCATAACTACAGATGAACTAGACAAAATTACTAGCAACATGGGAACTATCTTCTCTAATATGTTAGAAACTGTTACCCCTATCAAATTAAAAAAGGTTAGAGAAATACGTGCTGCGCCATGGTACAACAGTTATACCCATTCTTTCAAGAAAGAAATTCGTATTCTTGAGCGCAAATTAAGAAAAACTAACTTGGAAGTCTTTAGAATTGTGTGGAAAACAGTATGTCCAGCTATAGACAGGCTCTAAAAGCTGCCAGGACCGAGCATATCCGCAAACTCATAGATAATATCCAAAACAATCCAAGGTTTTTATTTAGCACAGTGGCTAGGTTAACAAATGAACAGATGTCACCCGATCTAAATATTCCCTCACAGTTTAATAGTAATGACTTTATGAATTTCTTCACTGATAAAATAGATAACATCAGAAATACAATAACAAATGTAGATTCCACAGCGTCTAGTACTTCAGCTTCATTCATCGCACCCAAAGAAAAACTACATTAATTTACAACTATAGGACAGGATGAGCTAAATAAACTTATCACTGCATCTAAATCAACAACATGTTTATTAGATCCTGTACCCACTAAATTATTGAAAGAGTTGTTACCTGTAGCAGAAGAACCGGTTCTCAATATTATTAACTCCTCGTTATCTTTAGGTCACATCCCAAAACCATTCAAGCTGGCGGTTATTAAGCCTCTTATTAAGAAACCAAAATTAGATCCTTGTGAACTGGCAAATTACAGGCCCATTTCAAACCTTCCGTTTATGTCAAAAAAAGTAGGTTCTGCTCAATTGTGCTCCTTCTTGCGAAAAAAATATATCTATGAAGAATTTCAGTCAGGTTTTAGGCCCCGCCATATCACAGAAACTGCACTTATTAAAATTACAAATGACTTGCTTCTTGCATCAGACCAAGGCTGCATCTCATTGCTAGTTTTACTTGATCTTAGTGCTATATCGACACTATAGATCATGACATACTTATAGATCGATTACAAAACTATACAGGTATTCAAGGGTAGGCTTTAAGATGGTTTAGATCCTACCTGTTCGATCACTACTACTTTGTTTATTTAAACGGGGAGGCATCTCAATTATCACCAGTAAAGTATGGTGTACCACAAGGATCTGTCCTAGGTCCTCTGCTATTTTCATTATACATGTTGCCCCTTGGTAATATTATTAGACAATACGGGATTAGTTTCCATTGTTATGCTGATGACACTCAACTATATATATCTCAACAAGACCAGATGAAACATCTAAACTATCTAAGCTAACAGAGTGTGTTAAAAATTTAAAAGATTGGATGACCAATAATTTTCTCCTATTAAATTCAGATAAGACAGAAATATTACTTATTGGACCTAAAACAGTACACAGAATATCTTGAATCACAATTTGCAACTAGATGGATGTAATGTTACTTCCTCTACAGTCAAAAATCTGGGTGTTATATTAGACAGCAACCTATCTTTTGAAAATCATATTTCCCATGTTACAAAGACAGCATTCTTCCATCTTAGAAACATTGCCACACTACGGAACATGTTGTAGTAAAAATACCAGTTTAATATGGAGCTATTGTTTCAGCTCCGGGAATTAGTTATTAAATATTTAATATGCTCGATTAAGCCCTATTAATATTTCTTTACAGTTTACACCTTATTAAGTGCTTGTCCAGCAATCACTAAAAGTACATTCTGTTAATCTAATTAAAATCTCGCTTACATTCCCCGTGGCCCCAGGTAATGATAAACGGGATTAATACTTTCTCATTTGAGCTAGGTTGCGTTATCTTTAGGGCAAATAAGGATAAAAATACTTAAAATCACATTCCAGAGACACTTGTTTATAAAATGGAAAAGGTTTATTCGTGATATTGCTATTCTAACATAAATGGATTAACTGATAAGACCCAAACATACAAACACATACATACGAGAGTTGAGGTTAAGGTTTAAAGAATACCATTCTTTCCTATTTCATAACTTAACCAACCAGCCAAAAGATCACGAACGAACCTTTGCTTCGTTACTGCATTCAGATCATATTTTAACCAGTTCAGTCAGGATTAGGAATTCAGTTTGTACTTGCTTAGATGGGTTTAAAGCAGGCTCGAAGTTGGTTCGTTTTCCCGCGGGAGTTCTTTGTTTCGGGCGTCACGTGTTCAGCTCGGGCTCCTTCGGTTGCTCTCGTGTGGAGACTTGAGACGGCTGCGTGACGTCACCGGGAAAGCTCTCCTCCGCAATCGTTGAATTCGTGGCTCCGTTACGGCTTTGGCACAGTCTTAGACCCCCTCCGATGGTTGGTTTCGTTGGGAGAGTCCAGCGGGCCGGCTTCCAGGTCAGCCTTGCGCGCGTTTGAGCGCGCAGGAGTTCAGGAGCACCAGAGAGTTGCAAGAGGGAAGAGAGGGCGACGCACCGCTCGCGCGTCGTTTTAAACAGTCCGTTTTTTGGACATCCCCAAAGGCGGCTGGTCCAATCAGAGCGTCGGTACGGGCCGGAGCCCCGCCTGCCCGGCTGGTTTTTGCAAAGCCCCTAAACATTCCAGGTTGAAGCACGATTAGAAATCAGCCCACGTTTTCCTAATAATTCACCTTCCACAAGCATATGAGAAAAAGAGTACACATTAATATCCATATATTTCTTTGTGGATGCTTTGAAAGTCATGAAATGAACGAATGTCTTTGAGAAGCATTCTCGCTACGTTCCTTTGTTCCACAACAGGAAGAAAACGCGCGCTTTTGCGCTGAGGCGGAGGAGGGGCTTTTAGAGGGCTGCTGATTCTTTAGCTGCCCCCCCCCCCTTCTGGTGACTTGTAGAGTTGAATTCCTGCCGATATATCTTACATATCCCCCTCGGGCTTGTTGATGTTCCCCTGATGGAACATTGTCAGGCCCTGGAACAAGAGGCAGGAAGAACAGGCACATACAAGACACAAACATCATTCCTATCACTGACTAAAACCTGGTGCAGGGTAATTTGGGAAGGAACAGGTTAGAAACTTGAGAAGACATAGGGATGCATTGTTTATCATTATTGACAATTGGGTCATTTTTGACTGTTTTAATTGTCAGGGGCTCGACGAGGCGGTATAGGTATGATCTCAGTCAGGTTGTTCAAATTCTCGGGTTCGGGGTCTCGGTCGGGATTACCACGTCGAAAAAGGCGAGGGACGCCTGACGTGCATTTGTTGAGAGACTCTTGGACGACGTTCACTCGCTTGTGTAGGAGGAAGGCCAGTGTCAAAGTCACAACATATCCTACGATAGTAGAGATACAAAGCGCCGTGTCAGCGGCAGACCAGGACCGAATAATTGGCGCGCCGGCGGGCGGAAGGCGAGCGATAGCTTCTAGCGCTGTCAGCCGGTGTCAATTCAATAAGAGATTTCGATTTCAACCTGATATTCATCGTCGGTGAGGTGATACAATGCTAACTCGTCAATATGGAGGATCACGCCCTTCGGGACAGTGATCCATAACATTTGGTTGGGCAAATTAATGCGCATGGCGTCGTGTTAATCGCATGTGAGGGTGGCTGGTCGTGCTGGGGTACTGACCAGCCAACGGTTTCTGATGATTTCGGCTTGCGTTACCTCAACTTGAGAACGTGGTGTTGTTTCGGCGGGGCAGCTAGTGTCGGGTTTAATGGATTCTAAGCCGCAGATGCCCTTGGTATTATCGCGTATGCAGAGTTTACTCGGGTAGGGGGGGAGTGAATGTCCTAAGTGAGCGTGCCCATCTTTGAGTTTGGGGCCAGATACAACTGTTCGTTGTTCTCGTAATACGCAGCGACTTTAGGAGTTTGGATTTTTACATAGGTTTTCCCTTGCCGTAATCCCGCATTCACAACGTCTTTGAGCCGGTAAACATTATTAACGTCGATAATGGGCAAACTGAAAAGACAACTAAATCACCTGTTTCCGGGTTCGCGTATATGGGAATAGCGCTACCGGGAAAGGGGCGAGATGGGTTTGGATGAGACTAGCGGGGCCCGCAGTGGCCGAAGTTACAACGTTTGAACAAGGCTAAGAGGTATCGTGTAGCACGGAATCCTATTCATGGCTACGTTGTCAATCGAGGAACTTACATCGTGTATCATGTCGTTCATGATTTTGGCGGGTGGCCTCGATCGGTCGACAGCGGTTCTCACAGCGAGTTACAGCGACTTTACTGACGGAAGTCGATCTCAATTTCAGGACCTGGATTCAAGGTTTGGTTAAGGGGTTCAAAGTGAAAGAGAGGAAAGGAAACACAAAGTGAGACACGAGATAAAGAAACCAAACGATAAAATAAATTTAAGAAAAAAAAAATTATATAAAAAAAAAAAAATATTAAAAATTTAAAAACAATTAAAATAAAAAAAATTATAATAATAAAAAAATTATATGATAATAAAAAAAAAAATTGAGAGTAACTCCTCTCTACTAGATTGGTCCTAGCAGTGCTGCGGAGGAGAGAATATGGGTTGTGTCTAAGCATGGTTGCTATATGTTTTCCTAAAATGACAATAATTATGCTTGTGTGGTGCATATGGTTGTCGGTCTGTGTCAGTGGGTCGGATCTTCCCCCTTTTCCTGTCGGTGGTTTGGATTTGCCGGTTGGCATTGGCAACCCATCATGGTGCATCGTGTGCGTGTGTCAGGGTACTCCCCCTCTGGCCGTGAGGTACTACGAGCTGTGGCGCAGTGAGTGGCTCAGGGACATACGTGTGGACACCGTCTTGCAGATGCAGCATGTAGTCGACAGAGTGGAGCTTGCGGAGCTCGGAGGATGTGTTATCATGGTTTTGACATGTGAGCTGTCATGGTTCGTAGTGACGAATCCGCATGTGAGGGTGAGGAGATCGTCAGCAGCGAACTGAGGTGGTATGGTAATGCAGGAGGGCAGGGGTGTGCTCGCCAGTGGCGTGCTGGCGGCGGGTTACTGCTGCCACTGTAGGGTTGGGTGGGAGGGCATGAAAGGTCCAGGACTCTTCATGTGATGCACCTGCTATGGTGAGGGCATCGTTTTGGTCATTTGAGGGGCTGGAGTTTGGGAGGAAACGTTTAGGATGTCAGACCTGATCTGGTGTTCTCCGGAGGAATGGCAGGTGACTGAGACAGCACTTTCAGGAACTTGAGGAGTTTCATCAGCAGGTGTTTGTTGGATGCTGCTGTGATTTGGAGTATTGGGTGTTGAGTTAGTGTTTAACTCTGTTGCTGGGTTTTCAGGTGGGGTTTCATGTCCATCTGAAGTTAGGGTGTTTACTGTTCTCTGAGAGCAAGGTGAAGCGGTGCTGTTTTCTGGGGCTGATTTGTTCAGCTTGTCACTGCCGTTCCGTCTGACAGCTAGTCAGTCTGACTCTGGTTCCTCTTTCTTTTCCCACTTCCGGTCCTCCTCTTTTCGTTGGAAGAACTCTTTCACCATCATTTCCATCAGCTTCTGTGAGTCAAAATGCGGTGGTGTTTCTTGTTCTTGTGTGGATTCAGTTTGAACTCGGTCAGTTTGGAATCTTGGTGACTTCTTTCGTCGATTCCTTGGGCTGACTGCTCCAGGGTGAGTTTGTCGCTTTCCCTTGGAGTTTCCATACGAGCTTGGCTGGTTCCACGATCTGTCCCATGGGCTCTCATGAGGCCCTGCCTGGTCCCATGACTTATCCCAGTGTCGTCCAGGTGAGCGTTGACGTCCACGCGGTCCATCCCATCGGTCATACCTCTGTTTAGGTCGGGTGTCAGCGTGTGAGTATCGTTCTCTGTTGGACGGGGGTGCATTCCACTTTCTGTGTGGTGGCTTAGCGCTGTCTTGGCGTTGGGTGCCCTCTAGAGCCAGTTCATGGTGTTGCGTGTTGAAATTAAGAACTGCTGGGGTTTTTGTGCTCTTTTCTGAGGCCATCTTTTGTTTGTAGTAGGCCTTTTGCACCAAGTCTCGCAACTGCTGAGTGTTCATCGTTCGTGGACATGCGAGAACGCCAAGATGGTGGCTTATGCCAGGATGAAGATTCCTGAGGAAGAGAGTTTTAAAGTTCAGTTCATCTTCCATGTCAGAATCATTGCGAGTTCCAAAATATGCTTGTCTGAGTCGACTATAGTAAGCTTGAGGAGTGTCGTGACGTCCTTGTCTCGTCTCCAGGGCAGCCACTAAGCCTTGATCGGACTCAGGGTCGGCGAACTCTTTAATAAGGGCTTTTCGCAGCCGTTGATAATCGGTCTTTGTGTTAACAGGCTGCCGGTCCAGGAAGCTGCGTACTTCAGGGCTGGATGTCGTTCGGAGTAAATAGAGTTTATCTTTGTCCGTAACGTTAGGTCGCATTTCCAGATGGAAATCAATATCTTGCAGATACGCTTGGACCGTTTGGCTGTTAGGCACGCTGGGGTTGAATTTGCCAACGTTTCGGGCGAGCTTGTCAAGGTCTTTTAGGTCCAAGCTGTGCGACGATCTGCGGCTGGCTACAGCAGATTCTTCTGGTTCTGTTGTGATATAAAGTTCTTCAGACGGCGCTGGTGACTGTTTTAACACCACCCCCTCTGTCTTATGTTCACGTGTCAGTCCAGGCACAGGTGACTTGGTCCTGCTTGGCAGGGGTGCGGTTGGTGCACGTCCTGTCCTTGACGGCTCATGGCGTAGTTCGTAAGCGTGCTTGAGTTCCTCTTGGAAACTTTCAGACTCCTCTGTGACGTAGTCGAGCTGTTGTGTTAGGCGGCTGATCTCGTTTCTTGATTCAGCCAAATGAGCTTCGAGGGCCTTGATTCTGCTGTTTTTGTCCCTGAAGTCAGTCTTTGCCTTCTCTAGTAGCTTCTCTGCATACTGTAGCTTGTCTGCACGATCAGCGACTGTCCTCTTTGAGTTGCTGCATTTCGTGGCTGGTAGCTGCTAGAGTTTCTTTTAGCCTGTTGATCTCCGCATCGGCGCCTTGCTCCACCTCATCGGTCCCTTCCTGTCGTTCACGTTCCAGCTGCTCTATGCGTCGTTGTGCGCTTGTCAGCTCCTGCTGGCGTTGTGCGGCGTGCTTGTCGCTCAGTTTGAGGGTGGCGATGAGTGTGTGACTTAAGCTTGAGGTGATCTTGGCTAATTCTTTGTGACTGTAGTTTTGACTTGGGTCTTGTCTCATGATGCTTGTGATGTTGTCATCTAGTTGGTCCTGTGTCTGATGTTGGAGTGCTTCAGCAGCTTTAGGGAGGATGCTGTTTGTTGTAGCACTTAGCCACATTTCCAGTCCTTCCCAGTGACCGACATGTTCTGGCTGGTGATACATGTTCTGGCGGTGATGGGATCTTGGACCGAACTGACACAGACCTTGGATGGGAAACAAAGCAAAACAAAAACACAAACAAAACAACAGGGGTGTGAATGTGCACAGTGTAGTGTATGCTAGTGTTGAGTGTGATTCTGTTTCTGTGGTCCTCTGTGGTGGGGTGCGTGTAATTTGCAGCTTCTGCGTAGAAATTGCGCCCACGTAGAGGCAGCACTGTTGGGAAACAGAAAGAAAAGCACACTAACAGAATGAGTACACAGGGACAATAACACTAGACCGATCTCTCTTTTAATAGCAGATTCTCTCTTCGCTTTGTTAAGTCTGATTTAGAAGGACGCTTCTAATCAGAGGATTGTAGGCGAGTTTTCTCTTTTGTAACAAGACTGGTATTGCTATTCCAATTTTCTCCTTGATGGAGGAAAACAACAGCAATGACAGTACTTGTCCCTGAATGGCAGGATTTTACACCGCAACGCTGGTCAGCGTGTGTCACGCGTGTTAAAACTTTTGCCGATGTCTATCTTCTCATTGCGCCTGCTTTAACCTGGGGGAATAGGATTTCACAATAGCGGGTAAATGGTAAACAGTTTTGAATGTGGTTCTCAAGTTTCATACATATCTGTTCAATTGTGACATTTCGCTCTATTCGTGATCTTCCCTTGGTTAGCTTTAAGCAAACAAGTCAAATTAGAAGTTAGTAACAGGGAGAAAAGAAAAGAGAAATTAAGATTTATTCCCAAGATTTAAAACTAATACGTTGGCACAAGGTGGTGCTGTTGAGTCGCTATGCTAAGGTTACGTTTCATGCTCCAGATTGGTGAGAAATGACTTTGACTGTATGGTGTCACTGTCACTTCTCTAACACAGCACTAGGGGGAGCACTATCTACTCTCAGGCCTAAGTAAAAAGGACTAATTTTAATTTAATAAAATTATTTTAATTAAATTATTATTAAATTTTTACTTGAGTTAATCAGATCACCTAAGGAAATGAAGTATGGCCTACAGGGGGCGCCAGACTTGTGTTAAGTCTGAAATTATAATTAAAATTAGACTTTGTGGTTTCTAATTAAAATGTATGATGTTATAATTAAAATTAATAGGATTCACTTAGGATTAGAATTTACAAATGCAATCTGCAATTGAGTTGATAAACCAATATTGTTGCAAAATGTAAACAGGAAGTGTAATTAATTATTAAATGTAATTAGAATTTTCGAATTCATAATTAATTATTAAATTAATTTACAGCTTCTAAATCACTAGTTTTGGATTCCCATAATAGTAATTAAAATAATTTCCAAACTTAAGCATTCCTCTCATTGTCATTACATCAAAATAAAGAAATTAATAATAATAATCTGTATCCTACTTGTAAGTGAAATTAAAAATTTCTGGCCCTCTTGATAACTTAAGGTTTTATTGTAGTGGTCAAATTATAAGAGCGTTTATGGTTCATAAATGGATGCTGTTGTTGCTGGAAGCAGGAATTGAAAATTTTATTAAATTAAATTAATTCAAAATTAATTTGTAATCAATTGTGACATTCAATTAACAATTAAAAATTCCTAACAATAGCGCTCATCCATTGATGTGTTATGAAATCATAAAAAGCCATTATAATTGAACTAAATCAACCTCACCACATTATCAAGGTAATACTTAATTATCTTCTAATAAACCTACCAACTATTCAACTACAAAACGTAAGATTTTAATCAACAGTATATTAAACCAACCTGTGAAATTGTTAACACTGATGAACATTAACACAGCCAACTTAAAACATAGTTAGTCTTTTAAATGAGAGAGGGAGGGAGAGAGAGAAAGGGAAAACGTGAGTGGCTTTCTCACACACACCCACTGCATTCAAGCTTTAAATGCTATGTGCTAATCGCTAGCCGTAATGCTACCAGCATGGCTTTTGCTACAATGCTACAGTTTCTTTGTTAGCTTAGCGCTAATGCTATTTACACGTGGCTAAGCTGGTCGCTATGGCGATTCAGTGCCTGTAGGCGGAAGGAAAATGTGCTTCACGCTTCAGAGTCAACGAGCCTGGTTCAGACTTGAATTTTCTATAGCACATATAATCTCACTCATTTAGGACGAGATACATTTATCTACGGGTTACTTATAAATTATCAAAGCCTCGGCGGGCTATCATGCGAATATCTGTCTGTTTAGACCGCACACATAAAAAAACAACCAATTAAATCGATTTGCAAAATGTCTCCCTTTCTCAAAAACGACTGGCCACTCCTTTGAGCGCCGTGCGTTTGAATTTCACTCGTGAAATCAAAAATTGGCTGAGGATTACTTAAATAGCGACTTTAATATTCTTCCGCCGGGAGTCACGTGGCTGGGTTTGCAGTGGAACACGCACTAACAAAAGCATTACCACGAAGGCCTTAAGAGAGGGGCAACAAGGGACACGCTCGTTCGCCTCTCATGCGCTTTAGAGCGACTTTTATTAATTATTTACTGCAGTTTAATTTCTTCTCGAACTCGAGTTAACAGTTACACTCTCTTTCACTCAAATTCACTGTGTTTCACAAACAATGCAATATCACAAATAACCGTTTGTTTCTCTATATTTACTCAATTCTTTTCCGGATAAAGATTGAGAAATAACTTATTGTCTCTGGTTTGACTTATCAGATTTGAATCTTTAATTGTCCGCTTTTTTCCTCCACCATTATGTAGTAAAAATACCAGTTTAATATGGAGCTATTGTTTCAGCTCCGGGAATTAGTTATTAAATATTTAATATGCTCGATTAAGCCCTATTAATATTTCTTTACAGTTTACACCTTATTAAGTGCTTGTCCAGCAATCACTAAAAGTACATTCTGTTAATCTAATTAAAATCTCGCTTACATTCCCCGTGGCCCCAGGTAATGATAAACGGGATTAATACTTTCTCATTTGAGCTAGGTTGCGTTATCTTTAGGGCAAATAAGGATAAAAATACTTAAAATCACATTCCAGAGACACTTGTTTATAAAATGGAAAAGGTTTATTCGTGATATTGCTATTCTAACATAAATGGATTAACTGATAAGACCCAAACATACAAACACATACATACGAGAGTTGAGGTTAAGGTTTAAAGAATACCATTCTTTCCTATTTCATAACTTAACCAACCAGCCAAAAGATCACGAACGAACCTTTGCTTCGTTACTGCATTCAGATCATATTTTAACCAGTTCAGTCAGGATTAGGAATTCAGTTTGTACTTGCTTAGATGGGTTTAAAGCAGGCTCGAAGTTGGTTCGTTTTCCCGCGGGAGTTCTTTGTTTCGGGCGTCACGTGTTCAGCTCGGGCTCCTTCGGTTGCTCTCGTGTGGAGACTTGAGACGGCTGCGTGACGTCACTGGGAAAGCTCTCCTCCGCAATCGTTGAATTCGTGGCTCCGTTACGGCTTTGGCACAGTCTTAGACCCCCTCCGATGGTTGGTTTCGTTGGGAGAGTCCAGCGGGCCGGCTTCCAGGTCAGCCTTGCGCGCGTTTGAGCGCGCAGGAGTTCAGGAGCACCAGAGAGTTGCAAGAGGGAAGAGAGGGCGACGCGCCGCTCGCGCGTCGTTTTAAACAGTCCGTTTTTTGGACATCCCCAAAGGCGGCTGGTCCAATCAGAGCGTCGGTACGGGCCGGAGCCCCGCCTGCCCGGCTGGTTTTTGCAAAGCCCCTAAACATTCCAGGTTGAAGCACGATTAGAAATCAGCCCACGTTTTCCTAATAATTCACCTTCCACAAGCATATGAGAAAAAGAGTACACATTAATATCCATATATTTCTTTGTGGATGCTTTGAAAGTCATGAAATGAACGAATGTCTTTGAGAAGCATTCTCGCTACGTTCCTTTGTTCCACAACAGGAAGAAAACGCGCGCTTTTGCGCTGAGGCGGA
Source organism: Oxygymnocypris stewartii (assembly GCA_003573665.1). Classification (NCBI taxonomy): domain Eukaryota; kingdom Metazoa; phylum Chordata; class Actinopteri; order Cypriniformes; family Cyprinidae; genus Oxygymnocypris; species Oxygymnocypris stewartii. Next base: position 338,730 of record QVTF01022897.1, read on the forward strand.
GGAGGGGCTTTTAGAGGGCTGCTGATTCTTTAGCTGCCCCCCCCCCTTCTGGTGACTTGTAGAGTTGAATTCCTGCCGATATATCTTACAATGTTAACTGTTTCTGAATGCATTCATGACCTCTGGACTGGACTATTGTAATGCACTGCTAGGTGGTTGTCCTGCATCTTCAATAAACAAGCTACAGATAGTACAAAATGCTGAGGCTAGAGTCCTTACAAGGTCAAGAAAATATGATCATATTACTCCAATTTTACAGTCTCTGCACTGGCTACCTATTAAGTTCCGTATCAGTTATAAAATATTATTACTTGCCTATAAGGCCCTAAATGATTTAGCTCCTGCGTACCTAACTAATCTTCTATCATGCTACAATCCAACCCGCTCCTTAAGGTCACAAAACTCTTGACTCTTGGTAGTACCTAGGATAGCAAAGTCCACTAAAGGAGGTAGAACTTTTTCATATTTTTCTCCCAAACTCTGGAATAGCCTTCCTGATAACGTTCGGGGGTTCAGACACACTCTCTCTATTTAAATCTAGATTAAAGACACATCTATTTAGCCAAGCATTCATATAATTCATCTCACAATCTTGTACTGCCAGTATATCTGATCAAATGCACATTATTATGCTTTAGCTTGGGTTGAACAGATAATTTCATCCAGGGTTGTTCCTGGATGGAACAACTGCTACGCTAATTGTCTTTATTTGTTTATCTGTTTCTGCCATGGGATTAACATCCCGTGGTAACTAGGAATTATACAAGCTTCAGTCTGGATCCAACCCTCAAATGATCTGAGATGACCGAACACCTGAGAAGAGATGATGACAACCCCTCGGAGGACCTCAAAGGAAGCCAACCATCAGCGATTATACTGAATTAACCAAATTTTGCCATAAGTTAATTATATTGAGTTTCTACAATATAAATCTATTTTAGAAACTTAATTTCCTGTGAAGTTGCTTTGCAACGATTGTATCGTAAAAAGCTCTATACAAATAATCATGAATTGAATTGAATTTATGGTCCTCTGATATCTAAGTTACATGACATGCAGGTAAACAAATAGAATAGGTTTACCTATTTAAGTATTCTAGATAAGTTTATTTTTAAAGTTAAGTTTTACATTTTACATTTTGCACTTTTGAACTAATTATTAGCTATTCATCAACTCATAAAGCCCCTGCAGTTCCATCATGAACTGAGAAACCCTGCCAAAGAAGGAGGGTAAAAAAGGGAGAAGGAATTTATTTGTGGGTCTGTAAAAAGTTAAAATATTTTATAAATATGTTTAATACAATATATTTTAAAACAAACAAATAAATAAATAAAAGTGAATTAAATAATAAAAAAAAAAAGAAAAATAGAACATGAAAATGTCTTCATGATATCTCTAACAATACTTTCCACCGTATTTGTTTTTTCGATTTCCTGTGAATGTGCAAGACATTTACATTTATGCATTTAGCAGAAGCTTTTATCCAAAGCGACTTACAGTGCATTCAGGTAATACATTTGTTGTCAGTATGTCAGTAGGTGTGTTCCCTGGGAATTGAACCCACAACCTTTTGCGCTGCTACTGAGCCATAGGGAACACAAGAATATGGGCAAGACTGCATATTAATTCGATGCTATCAGTTAAGTCTGACGTCACAAATCACAATTTCTGGATCTAAATGCTCTATCAAATGCCAAAAGCAAACAGCAAACAAATCGTGATCTCATACCAAAATCTCAGATGGCCAGACAGTCATTATTTTATAAATTGCTAAAATATTGGTGTCCAGGAGAACTGAAGTGTAGGTCTACCAGTATAGTTTAGATGTGTGATATGAATAATCAGTACTCATAAATCTGTTGAGATAACCTAATACTCTCAGTTGAAGCAAGTAGAAGCTTGGAACTGGAAACTGTATTCTTTATGTCACAATTGAACTATGTGTCACATATGTGTGACACTATGTATTGATGAATAAAACCCCTTTACGTTTACTCCTTCTTTGTGCACCTTTTCCTACAACCACGACCCGTGACACTGTGATTAACAAACATCAGTAAACAGTAAAATAATTTGTGCTACAAACCAGTGTGTTTATTATTAGTGGTTATGACAATAAGTAAAAGCAATAGAAGTATAACCTCTGTTTTTGTAAATATAAAGTAACTGGAATAGCTCAAATTAAAACAACCTGATTTCATTTTACAAGCCGGTGATTTCTTATGAAAGAAAGTATAAAATGATATTTGTTTTCATTCAAATTAGCCAACAACGAAACAAACAAACAAACAAACAAATATTACATGCGCATGTGCTGTGTTACAAATGCCTCCTATTTCATTAAAAGTAATAGTAATTAAAGTAATAAAAGTAATTGAGTAATAGTGGGTAGAAAACAGATATGCTTTCAACTTAATACAATGTAAACACTTCCAAATTATATTTTACTAACTGGGATTCACTATACAATATAATTATTTATATTTGTAATTAACATGCTATCTTACAGAATATACAGTATCTCACAAAAGTGAGCACACCCCTCACATTTTTGTAAATATTTTATTATATCTTTTCATGTGACAACACTGAAGAAATTACACTTTGCTACTGTAACCCTGTGTACAAAAAGCCTATGAGTAATAGGGTTAAGACAGTTATTTTATTATTTGTTTATCTTTTACATGTGCATGGGTTTTCAATTCTAAATCGCGGATGATGCATAAAAAGATTCATATACCTTTATATTTTTTAAGTTTGTATGTCATTACGTTATGTAGTGTAAAGTTTGTTAGTAATGTACATGTGCTTAACGTGGTGGGTACATGCAAACGTGTTGTGTGTTTTATGATTGGATGTTTTGTAGCTTAAATCCGCCTCCGTATAGGTGAATGTACGGTTATTGGGTAATCTAAGACAGAAAACGGGGGAGAGATAGAGAAAAAAAGAGAGTCAATAGAAGAGAGTCGTGAGTGAAGAACTGACGATATAGGAGAGGAAAGTGATTTTAAGTTTGGTTATAGTGAAGTATATTTGTTATTGGACTGTTAAGATTCAGTGAACGCATACGATATCAAGTTATTTTACTAGTTTTGAGTGGTTGCGGTCATCGCCATCTTTAAATGAGACAGCGCAGCCATTTTGTATAGTTTGCTCTGAAGTGCGTATGTAAACAGTTCTGTTCTTTTCACGGGACTGTGAACGATCTGTTGATTACCCGGAAAGCGAGTGAGTTTTCGGGCTTCGAGGGAAAAAAAGGCTGCCATCATCTGGATAGCGCACCCAGCCACCGGACGCGTTTGTGTTCCTCCGGCTACGAGGGACGATCGTGGTTTTCTCGGAGGATCAACGTGTCATGGCTCGTACCGATCGCGATCGACAGAGGAACAGAGGTACAGTGTTTTTTGTGTGTTTGCTCATTAGAGTGAAGCGGCCAGTTTCAGTTTTCAAGGTCCCAATGCACTCAAGCTATGACACAGGCCTGCAACGAGGGGGGGGGGGGGTGTGAGTACTGTGTGTGTGATTGGTGGGCCCACTGATTATTAAGGTTTAAGTGTGTTAAATAATCTGTTTTAAGTATATTTCTACAGAGTGAAATTGGAGATATTCGTTCATTTAAGAACGTTGTAATCTTTGAACATAACTAAAGTTTTATTTTGTATATTTGTAACCTTGTGCACTGCCATAAGTGTACAGTTTTGGACGAGTGTTTATTGGTTTTAGTAGCTTTGTAATTGAATAAGTCATATACTTGAACATTTAAGTATTTTGTTTTATTTTTATAACTTCATATTTACATTTCATAACATTCCATATCTTTATTTATTTATGAGTAGTGTTGTGTTTGGAAAAGTACATCTTATCTAAGTAGAGTGTATACACGTACAGCAAGGGAGATAGTTTATTGTAGATAGTGAGGAGGGCTTTAATCCAACATCACAAAGCATTTATATTCAGAACCTGGAGCTGCTTTTTACCAATTTCTAGTTACGAAAGGTAGGGGGCGCTACACAAAGTGGGGGCTCGTCCGGGATTAACTCCTCTCTGATAAGTCAAACTCCCTGAAAGCAAGAAGATCAAGAACGTGTTCATATACCTTTCATCAGTGCATTCCAAGTTACAGTGTTTAAATCGACACTCAAGATGGCTATAGGAAAACACCCATCTCTTCAAGCAGAATTAACCAGCTGGTGTAAAGATGTGGGCATTGAAGAGAAGCATGCTGTAATGTTGTTTAATGTACCTGCAGACACCGAAGTGGCAGTTATTGAAGATGTCATGCAAGCTGTAAAAGTGCTAGGAAGAATTTGTGTGAGAGACACAAGATAAGGACCTACCTCACACACTATGCTGGTGTTGTGTGAGTGCAAACATGACTCCTGATGAAACAGGTGAGCCCTGGGCAGTCGTAGTAGTTTCAGCTAAAGAAATCTTACCTGATGCTTCATCTGAAGAATTTACTGAAAAGCTTACCAAATTCCTGATGGGGGAAGGAAAGTCAGTAGCGGATATACAAGCTCTCTTTACTCCACGCAGTTCAGATGCTGGGTCTGCTGAATCCATTATTCGCGCAGTGGGTGAGATCTTGGTAAAGACTTCAAAGCCTTCAGGAGATAGCAGTGCTTACAGACGATTACGTACCTTTTCTGCCATAATGCCAACACCCATGGGAGAAGAAAGTATGGATAATTGAATGGAACAAGCTCGTTTAATGATAACCGAATGTGAGTGTTCTGAAAAAAAAAACACGACGTAGAGTTATTGAAAGTGTCAAAGGACCGGCATTGGAAATAATCAGAACTGTTCGTTTCTCAAATACTGAGGCAGATGCATTGCAGTATTTGGAAGCATTAGAAAGTACGTTTGGATCGTCAGAGTCTGGAGAAGATTTGTATTTTAAGTTCCGTTTGATGCGTCAAAATTCAGGTGAGCTTCTATCTGAGTTCCTAAGACGGATTGACAAAGCTCTTAATAAAGTAGTGGAACGTGACGGACTATCATCCATATTGGTGGATAAAGTTCATGTGGAACAGCTGATCAGGGGTGATATACATTCTGATATGATGTTACTTCAGTTAGGGCTCCATTAACGAAAAGAATGTCCACCAACTTTCCTGAGTCTTTTGAAAGAGATACGTGGGGTTGAGGAAAATGAAGCAGCACGACACAGGATGACTGCAAAAGCGACTTCGATACACTCTCATGAGGATGAAAGAGTTAGCTCTTTCGTCATTCATGAACTTAATTTGGAAATTCAAGAGTTGAAGACACACTTATGTGGAGGTGAATTCAACTCAGTGACTAGCTCATCCATGATGCTGAAAGCTAAAGACAAGTCAATCAAGCAAACTGTGAATGCTGATAATGCCGAAGTTCGAGAGTTGAGAAGCCAAGTTCAACAGCTGCAGAAACAGTTGGCAGTTATGAGTGTCAGTAATATTCAGCAGTCAACTACAATTACCAAACCGCAACATAAATCCCTTTCTGTATCGTCTAGATTTACGCCGACAAGACACAAAGATGATTATTTCTGCTATCGCTGTGGTGAAGATGACCATATAGCTACTAAGTGCCAAGCTCCTTCAAACGCAGATCAGGTGATTCAGAAGTTGGTTCGTTCCCTATGGAGGGCCAAGAGTGGAAAGCCTGAGGAAACAAGGGACTGTAAAAAGGATTCAGACCGTGTATGTTTCGCTAAAAGAAGCCAACCCGAGGTCTACGGATCAGGTGGATTGCCCAAAGGATTGGTGGGTCCAGCATCGACGGTGGAAGTGGAGTTAAATGGTTGTTTATGTTAAGCTCTGTTAGACAGTGGATCACAAGTGACCATAGTGTTTGAAAACTGGTATTCCAAGAACCTGAGTGATGTGCCCATTCACCCTTTAACTGGCTTATCCATATGGGGTCTCAGTTCATCCAGCTATCCTTACAAGGGTTACATAGTAGTGGATGTTACGTTTCCTGCATCTGTCACAGGTGTAGAAGAATCCCTGTGCATCCTGTCACTGGTATGCCCAGCTTCCTGTCATAATAGGTACCAACGCAAGTTTCTTTAACCGCCTTGCTGCGTTGAGCCAAGAGTTTGAAGGATCCAGCGTTGCAAATTCCCTGAGAATACAGACTAGACACTCAGAGATTCTCATTCCTAAATTATCTGAGACTGATCACCTCTCGGACAAACCTGAGGGAAGATTCAAATGGATGGGGCCTGGACAATGCATTGTTCCATCTAGGGGAGAGATATGCACAAAGTGTAAAATAGAGAATGACAAACCATTGAAGCAAGAGATCGTCATTGTGGAAAGACCTGTGCAGGATAGTTTGCCAGCTGGACTGTTCATAACTCCAGTGTTACTGCTACCTTCTGCGATCGAAGAGAGAAATGTCAGATTGCTGGTACACAATGAAACCTCCAAAGATATATACATTCCTGCTGGAACAGTACTAGCCAATGTGTATCCCACAGACACAATCACTACCCTTTCTAGAGACCAGAGTTCAACCGAAATTGATCCCCAGCTGTTTGAATTTGGTGATTCATCGTTACCGAAGACCTGGGAAAAGAGATTGAGACAGAAGCTATCGACAAGTGGGGATGTGTTTTCAACACAGGAATGGGATGTGGGATTAGCCCAAGGAGTTGAACATCGCATTCGGTTGCAAGATACCAAGCCATTCAGAGAACGCTCCAGACGCATTGCTCCTGCAGATATCGATGACGTGAGACGTCACATCAAAGACCTGCAGGCAGCTGGAATAATAAAGGAGTCCAGGAGTCCGTATGCATCGCCCATTGTCATTGCAAGGAAGAAAAGTGGGGCTATAAAAATTTGTATCGACTACCGAACTCTTAATGCAAGGACTATACCAGATCAATATACCACACCTATTGTCCAATTGAGGATGCTCTGGACTGTTTGGCGGGTAGTAGGTGGTTTTCCGTGTTAGACCTTCGCAGTGGATATTACCAGATACCCATGGCAGAGGAAGATAAATAGAAAACAGCCTTCATCTGTTCTCTTGGTTTCTTCCAGTTTGAACGCCTGCCACAAGGCATTACTGGAGCTCCAGCCACGTTCCACCGGCTGATGGAGAAAGCGGTTGGAGATATGCACCTTCTTCAAGTCATAGTTTACCTTGATGACATAATTTTGTTCAGACACACGCTTGAAGAACATGAGGAAAGGTTATTGAAAGTACTGGATCGTCTGAAAGAATGTGGTCTAAAAGTGTCAAATGACAAATGCCAGTTCTGTCAGCCCAAAGTGCGCTATGTAGGTCACATAGTGTCAGTGGATGGAGTATCACCCGATCCTGAAAAAATTGAAGCTGTGACTCGCTGGAAAATACCAGCTAATCTAAAGTCCCTGAGATCTTTTCTCGGATTCTGTGGATTTTATAGGCGTTTCATAAAGGATTACTCTGCAATAGTGAGGCCTCTGACAGAACTTACTAAAGGTTACCCACCAACATCTGGACGAACCAAGAAACAAGCAGATGGCCAGCCATACTTCAACGAATCTGATCCATTTGGAGAGCGCTGGGATGATATGTGTATTTCAGCTTTCAACAAAGTAATTAATTGTCTTACTCATGCTCCTGTACTCACTTTCTCAGATCCAAACAAGTCTTATGTCCTACACGTGGACGCTAGCATGAATGGGCTAGGCGCGGTCCTGAATCAAGAACATTCTGGAGGACTGAGGTCAGTAGCTTATGCAAGCAGGAAGCTAAGTGGCTCTGAGACACGATACCCCGTTCATCAGCTGGAATTCCTAGCACTGAAATGGGCAGTAGTAGACAAGTTCCATGATTACCTATATGGAGCTCAGTTCACGGTAATGACGGAAAACAATCCACTAACCTATGTGTTGTCAAGTGCTAAGCTGAATGCTACAGGACATCGTTGGCTACCTATAATTTTAGTTTAAAATACAAACCTGGACGTCATAACACCGACGCAGACATTCTTTCTCGGTATCCCTGGGAACCCACCAAGTGCTCAGAATGGAAAGAAATACCTAAATCAGGGGTAAAAGCCATTTGCCAGTTAGCTGTTGTTTCTGAGAGTGAAGAATCATCCCAAATGGCAGATTAACTAGGTCTGTCACCTCAGAGTATTCCCGAAGCATATGCTTGTCCAACCACGCTGACTCTAAGCTCAATGGAACATCTGACTTGTTCCGAGTTAAAGACTGCACACGATGAAGATCCTATCATTGCTGAAGTCAAGCGAGAGGTAGAGTTAAAAAAAATAGTCACCTACAGTAAGAGTTCCAATGATTCTGTTGCCCTGTTACAGAGACAGGGATCCAATCTGAAGATTCATAATACATTTCTGTATCGTGTTACCCAGAGTTACTCTGGGAGAGAGAAGTTGCAGCTTGTTCTACCCGAAAAGTACTGGACTCAGGTACTGTGTTCCCTGCATGATGACATGATCGAGACATTTTGGAGTGGAGAGAACAGCTGAACTCTTAAAAGACTGTTTATATTGGCCACGGATGTCCCGGCATGTTTGAACAGTATGTAAAAAATTGTGGCAGGTGCATCGCAAGAAAGACTTTGCCCAAGAAGGTTGCTCCATTGAATCACATCACCAGCAGTGGGCCGTTTGACCTTGTATGCATATATTTTCTGTCACTTGAGCCTGATTCCAGAGGGATTGGTAACGTTCTGGTGGTAACGGACCATTTTACCCGATATGCACAAGCGTTCACATGCAAAGACCAAAAAGCCTTGACTGTGGCCAAGACACTCTGTGACAAGTTTTTCATACATTATGGATTACCCTCTCGTATTCAATCTGATCAGGGGAGAGATTTCGAGAGTGCTCTCATAAAGGAGCTACTGAGGATGCTCGGAATCCATAAATCCAGAACATCACCATATCACCCGCAAGGTGATCCACAGCCTGAAAGTTTTAACAGAACTCTTCTTTGCATGCTAGGTACCCTAAATCCTACGGAGAAAAGCTGATGGAGTTAACACATCAACAGTTTGGTACACGCATATAACTGTACTAAGAATGAAGCAACTGGATACTCTCCATACTATCTTCTGTTCAGAAGAGAGGCTCGCTTGCCAGTGGATGTATGTTTCGGAACTTTCACTGATGGAAAGGGAGACACCAACCATCAACAGTATGTAAAAAGGATGAAATTGGACTTGCAAAAAGCCTATCAGCTAGCACTAGAAACTGCTCAGAAGCGTCAGCAAAGAAATAAGCGGATGTATGACAGAAAAGTAAAACACCAGACTTTGGATGTCGGGGACCGGGTGCTGCTGAGAAACCTTGCTGTGACTGGGAAGAATAAGCTTGGTGACAAGGGGAATTCTGTTCCTTACTTGGTGGTTGAACAGTTGAAAAACGTACCTGTGTATCGCCTAAAACCTGAAAGTGGAATGGGAAATATCAGAACTCTGCACCGAGATCATATCTTACCGATCGGAGATGAGGTGAGATTGCTTGATCCTGCCCAGTCAATGGATCATCTGACACCACCGGAGACGAGAGCACGATCTGTGAAGAGAAAACAGAGAAATGACTTAGGAGAGAACAGTGTGACATTGATGGATAATAATCATGTGAGTTACTCTGAAAGTGAAGAGGAGTTGTGTTGTCTGGGTAAAAGTAACACAACTCCTCTTCACTTTCAGAGTGTTTGCTCATTAGAGTGAAGTGGCCAGTTTCAGTTTTCAAGGCCCCAACGCACTCAAGCTACGACACAGGCCTGCAACGAGGGGGGGTGTGAGTACTGTGTGTGTGTGTGTGTGCATGTGTGTGATTGGTGGGCCCACTGATTATTAAGGTTTAAGTGTGTTAAATAATCTGTTTTAAATATATTTCTACAGAGTGAAATTGGAGATATTCGTTCATTTAAGAATGTTGTAATCTTTGAACATAACTAAAGTTTTATTTTGTATATTTGTAACCTTGTGCACTGCCATAAGTGTACAGTTTTGGATGAGTGTTTATTGGTTTTAGTAACTTTGTAATTGAATAAGTCATATACTTGAACATTTAAGTATTTTGTTTTATTTTTATAACTTCATATTTACATTTCATTAAATTTCATATCTTTATTTATTTATGAGTAGTGTTGTGTTTGGAAAAAAATACATCTTATCTAAGTAGAGTGTATACACGTACAGCAAGGGAGATTGTTTATTGTAGATAGAGAGGAGGGCTTTAATCCAACATCACAAAGCATTTATATTAAGAATCTGGAGCTGCTTTTTACCAATTTCTAGTTATGAAAGGTAGAGGGCGATACACTACAATGTAAAGTAGTGAGTAGGCCTAATTATTATTTCTCAGTACATAAATGTATAATTGCACTGTAACAAGGACACCTTGAAATAAAGTGTAACCTTTGTTATATTTATATTTAGCTGAATCTTCTAAAACTTAAAAATAAATAAATAAATAAGCTGTAACTGTTTAAATTAATTTAATTAGTTAAAGTAATGAAAAAACATATGTTGACATGACTTATTGATCATATAATTGATCCTTTTTTACAGCGAAAAAAATAAGGTGAGATACAGTATCTCAGAAGTGAGTACACTCTTCACATTTTTTTAAATATTTTATTATATCTTTTCATGTGACAACACTGAAGAAATGACACTTTGCTACAATGTATATGGTTAGGATTAGGGTTTGGCTACTTGGTTACTTGGATGTAATTATGCATAATGTATTGTTATTATAATAGTAAATACATGTAACACGTGTAACAATGACACCTTAAAATAAAGTGTTACCATAACTAATTATCACTTTAATATAATGTATTAATTATATTAATAATTAGTTAAAATAATTTGATTAAACACTCCCAAATTTAAGGCAGCAATCTGAACAAGTTTTTCAAGCTGAAGTAGGTGGAGCCTGTATATGTTAGGCTTCCTCTTAAAGTGATCATAAAATCTGGGGTCTGTGGCATCAGATAGTTTGAATACTCCTGCTGTAGAGCATCTTTACAATGCCAACAACAGTCAACAGTCTCAGGTGAGTAAAATCAGATACAACATTGTTTCCATGTGATTTTAATCAACGTGTTATACTTCTGAAACAGCTAAACCTTTTAAATGTTCATGTACAGAGATGCACGACTGCCGTCTAAATTATTGTCCATAGTAATCAACAGTAATCCACACATACAGTTCTTTAATATTATTTTGATTCCTCTCGTGATCGCTGATATCTAGAATCTCTGTGACTCTCTGTAACTCTATGAGTGATGAGCGCCCAGGGCTGCAGGTGACCTCGCGTGACAGGTTGAGTGAAGGGGCCGGTGAGGGCCTGTCATCTCCTGTTCACTCACTCAGTGTCTGACGCAGCCAGGCAGAAATCTGCACAACACCTGCTGACACTCAGCTGGCCCTGTGCCTTCATGTCATACACACTGCCGTCAGGATGCACTCGCGAGGTTACGCGCCTCTTACTTACTTACACACACGCATGCACGTATGTTCTGTCATGTCCCACACATAGGATCTTCTGACAACACACTTATCAAGCCTCCAACAGTCTGTAATATTTATTTGTATGCATTTTCCTGTCTTTGCTTTCTACGGCCAGACACTTACTGTAAGTGAATACGCAGAAGTGAGTGCCTGGGGTGTGGATGATAAAAAGTCTGAGCCATTAAACCAAACTTTAACATATTTTTATTGAATACCAAAAAAAAAAAAAGATTTCACTGCAATCAGTGTCCTTAAATAGCACAACTGTCTCTGTGACAACCCTAGCAAATAAAAAATACAAAATTGTAATCATTATTGAGCAGAAGAGTTTTAATGATGTTTTATTAACAAGGTTCGGGAGGAGCACAATCAGAAAATCAACCAATTTGGCACATGTGTTACTCGTTTAGCTAATCATCCTAATTAGCTCAATAAGTAGGCCTATATGCAGCCTACTTATCTCTATCCTACTAGAGTTTTCTGGCATCTTTCCTTCACCCCAACTCCTCACTCTTAATCTATTCTCATCCCATACTAGGGATAGGGGGAGTTTTCTGGGTCAGGGCTATATTCCGGCTCAGAGCCCTCCCCCAGGACAGCACGCCAAAATATGCTTACTATTTGCTATCAGATTACATGTAAGGGTGAACTCGTGAATTGTTGTTAAGCAGATTTTCGCAACAAGAAAAAAAAGAAACTTATTTCCACAACTTGTTAATTCTTGACCATGATTTACAAATGTATTGGAGGCCATACAAAGTACTAGATTTAGTAGTTTTTGTTGTGGGGTGTACTCATTTTTGCATCACCCTAATTTGAGTAAAACTGAAAAATGTGTAATCTAAGTTATATTATTAACCTTACTTTCATGTTATAAGTTAAACAGATGTTATATTAAACTTAGTCTTGTCAACATTTTGGAAATGTTTTTTTGTGTTCATTGAGATATTGTTTAAAATTTTACTTTTCAAAGGGCGTGTACTCATTTACGCTGAGCACTGTATATATATATATATATATATATATATATATAAATATACTCACGGCCACTTTATTAGGTCCACCTTGCTAGTACAAGGTTGCACCCCCTTTTGCCTTCAGAACTGCCTTAATTATTTGTGGCGTAGATTCAACAAGGTGTTGGAAACATTCCTCAGAGATTTTGGTCCATATTGATATGATAGCATCATGCAGTTGCAGCAGATTTGTCTGCTGCACATCCATGATGTGAATCTCCCGTTCCACCACATCCCAAAGGTGCTCTATTGGATTGAGGTCTGGTGACTGTGGGGCCCATTTGAGTAAAGTGAACTCATTGTCATGTTCAAGAAACCAGTCTGAAATGATTTGAGCTTTGTGGCATGGTGCATTATCCTGCTGGAAGTAGACATCCGAAGACGGGTACACTGTAGTCATAAAGGGATGGACATGGTCAGCAAAAATACTCAGGTAGGCTGTGGTGTTTAAACGATGCTCAATTGGTACTAAGGGGCACAAGGTGTGCCAAGAAAATATCCCCCACACCATTACACCACCACCACCACCAGTCTGAATCATTGAGGATGGATGGATCCATGCTTTCATGTTCTTTAAACCAAATTCTGACCCTACCGTCTGAATGTCGCAGCAGAAATCGAGACTCATCAGACCAGGCAACATTTTTCCAATCTTCTATTGCCCAATTTTGGTGAGCCTGTGCGAATTGTAGCCTCCGTTTCCAGTTCTTAGCTGACAGGAGCGGCACCCGTTGTGGTCTTCTGCTGCTGTAGCCCATCTGCTTCAGGGTTCGACGTGTTGTGCGTTCAGAGATGTATTCTGCATACCTTGGTTGTAACGAGTGGTTATTTGAGTTACTGTTGCCTTTCTATCATCTCTAACCAGTCTGCCCATTCTCCTCTGACATCAACAACGCATTTTCAACTACAATTACAACTAGCCTTATGTATTTGCCCTGGGCTCTCTCACAGCGAAGGTGAATACGCCATTAAATCTGTTCAACTGGCTCAGGGTCAGTGTTTTCATTCCATACTGTAGAAGTCACACCACATTCCTGTTACAACTTCATTGTGGTGCATAACAATCTCCTTTCCAAAACCACAGGCCCATGTGTTGTGAATTAAACTGCTGTTTGTTCTCATTTACAACATTTCTCCGTCTTATCCCTACCTTCATCTGCATGTACCTCTCACTCTCCCTCTATTTTCCACATTTTGTGTTGTAAAAGCAGCATTTAATTAGATGAAAGTATTCCACAACAGAGCATTGGAGGATTAGGTTGCTATTGACGACCAGCTGTCAATGGTCCACCCTTACGTCACCGTTGGGGGATTTTCCACCCATAAAGGGGGTTACGGCTTTTATACATGCATATTTGCACCACCCGCCTGTGCTGCGGTACAGCCAATGAGCGCGGAGCAGCGTCTGAGGGGCGGGGCGATTGTCGGAACGCGCTCACTTTCTCCTCCCCTTGTCAGATTCGCGCGCTGTGGCTAGTGGCGTGGGCGGAATCCCCTCGGTCAATTTATCAGCGAGTCACACACAAGCCTCGCACTGAATGTCACACTTGTTCACAGACAAGAGAAACGCTTGCCAAGAGCCTTCGTTTCCAAAATAAATGCACCCCTCCTCATCCGAGCAACGCTTGGCAGTGTTTTTTGGCGCTGCGGTGTCTCTCATGGATAATATGATGTTGGGGTTGGAGATTTTCTACTGACATGCATCCATGAGTAGTAGCCGCTCTCGACCTTTTTCTCAATTGGGAACTATAATCATCTGGGCAGTAAAGCCGTGTTAAAAGCATGCACGACTCACATCCCCCGCCTGTCAACGCAACAGGTTGCATTGCATTTCCGAATACGAACGCTGACAAAGGATATTATTAACAAATTAATAGCAAAATCTGAAAATATATGGTAAACTGCTTAGACATTTCCATTATTCAATAGTATATATCTATATTGTTATTGCTATACATAACTTATATAGCAATAACAATAAACTAAAGTGTTTCTTGTCTTTTGACGTTTCAACAGTAATTATTGGCAACACTTTAGTATAGAGACAAATTTAGTTGCTTATAAGCATGTCTATTATTTACACATCTGCTGTTTATTAGTACAAATAAAGCACATTCTGCATGACCATATTCTACATCCCAAATCGTTATAGCTAAATTTAACAATTAGGCCTAACTTACAAACTAATAATAAACAGCACAAGTGGAGTTTTGTTGTTGTTGTTGTTTTGTTTTTGAGGCAAAAGTCGCAGTTTTGTTTGTGGCAACAATTTATCCTTAAAGTAAAGTGTGACCTAATTATTAAGGATACTATATATTGATATCACTAGAATATAGGATCACAGGCCTACCCTACTAATAATTGCTTAGAAATATAGGCCTAACACTTAGTCTCTTGCTACACGTCACCAACTAGTTTTACATCCAACAAATTACTTTTTTTTTCCATTAATATGCAGTATACCATTTTCCACAGATTCCCATTTACACTAAGCTTGTATGAATTTCAGTTGATTATTCGTTTTATTATGGACTGTTCCAGTTGTTGTACCCATAACAGTTTTAATACTGTATGGGTAAAAATCAAATCAAATGTATGGGTACAAATAATCTTGAATTAATACTAACAATTAAGCAGTAATACCAATTCATAACTATCCTCACAGTTATTAATATTCCAGTGTTCCTAACTGAACAGACACTAGACGACCTGTTTATTAGACGCCAATGTTTATTGCATTTGGAAATTACAACATTTGGTTCATCACACTTGAATTATATTAGGCCTGTATTGGATTCAATCCGAGTATAGTGTATAACAACAGTGAAACTAAAAAATGGTTAAAGTTGTATATATTTATATTGCAGTGTACTAATTGGAATACATGTTAAAACGACTTGCCATAAGAGATGGACGTGCAAGGAAATTCTGCACATATAAATCTGTCTAAAGAGGCATGCATGTTGTGTGGTTGAAGGTGCGCGTCCCCTGGATAAACCTGTTCTGGAGGGAGTGACTTGATTCAAGATCCGTCCAATTATCTGATAGCAACATTTATCCGCCGCTACAGCCCAGTCTAGTTATCCGCAAACAGGCGTGAACCGATGTGGAAGGAATGTTCGTCTGAATATTTTATCTAACGCAAAGAAAAAAAGAGAAAGAAAAAAACGCGTCGGGAAATTCACAAACGGGAGATTACGCGGCTTAATCACGCGGCTCCATTTACGTTGTGTCTACTACTATAAGTAATAGTGGCTGCGCTCGTGTGAAGAGACATCGCTTACAAATCTGCGGAGAGAGAGAGAAGAGAGAGAGAGAGAGAGAGAGAGAGAGAGGGACCGGAGAGCTCCAGACAAACGGAAACTGTGGCCAGACTCCAGAGGAAGTCATTTGATTTCGCCCTTCTTTGTGCGATAGATTTACAAGCGTGTCTGTCAGACCATCTGTCAAAGCAATCAAAACTTGGTGCGAGCGCGCGATTAAAGGGACTTTGCATGCGCGAGATGCTTCAGTAATGAGTGTGTGATTTCAGCACCTCAGCTTTATGGACACCCACTTGCGTGTGACTGAATTGTTCAGTAATATGGAAGACAGACTGTTGCACATCGTGATGTCTTGGATGCTTTTGCGCGTTTAGTACACCACAGCAGACCAGAGCCGCGAGAATGAGCAGTCTATTCACGGATCCCGGTGCTTCTGCGTTTATTCACGTTTTGCATTTGCTGTAACAAGACTACAGAGAAAACCCCACACTGTCCACCTTCACTGGATTTAAGGGCGCATTGTTGCTTTTCCCCTTGACCTTGCCTTGTGACGCTCAAAAGCAGCATGCTAATGATGGAGAGTAGCGGGACAGACGCGCTTCAAGTTGAACTGGACGCCGACTATGAGCCGCACTGTCGCCCGAGGTCGTGCACCTGGCCTCTGCCGTGTCCGGAGGAGGAGAGCTGCGCGCTGCCGGTGAAAGTGGAGCCGCGTAACGTGCCGGCGTGCCGGAGCGGAGGGGCGCCGACGGAGTTCAAACATCCAGCCGGCGCCCCTGCGCCTATAACGGCCACCCCTGCGTGCATGTCCGGCGCCGCGCTGAATGCGGCCGGCCAGCTGCGCAAATCCAAGTCGTCGCGCCGGAACGCGTGGGGCAACCAGTCCTACGCGGATCTGATCACGCGTGCCATTGAGAGCACCCCCGAGAAAAGACTCACCCTGTCGCAAATCTACGACTGGATGGTGCGCTTTGTGCCTTATTTCAAGGATAAAGGGGACAGCAATAGCTCCGCAGGCTGGAAGGTACAATTGCCATGCACCTGATCGCGCGCGCGTGTGTTAGAATTGCATGCTCTGTAGGCACCTCGCAATATACAAAGGGCAGTTCTTCGCTCGTGCCAGACACCTACATGCATTTGACACGTTGTGGTGAGGGCTGCTCATTAAATCTTGCATTTGAACCGCATTCAGAATGTCGGGGGTAGAGCTAGAGTTCAATGAGTTCATTGCTCTTACAATAGTTTAAAGCGTAGTATAGGCCACGTATGGCGCAACGATCGCGTTTATGACGCATGAAGCTTGATTATGACGCGGTCAGTGAGATGAGTGGAGTAAGCAGGTCACCTGGGGGACACGCATGGTCTGGTCCGCTTCCCCGCGCGTCGGCCACGCACGCACACACGCCTGTCTGTCTGCTCTGAGATCTCCAAAACGCACCCTCTCTTCCTCCTTCTTCTCCTACTTCTAACCCCTTCCTCTCTCCCTCTGCCGTCTCCTCTTTAGGCCTGACATCCACCCAAAAGGCTATGGGAAATAAAATAGGTGGTGTAAAATTGTAATTAAAACATTCCATAATCGAAAAGGGTTATTTAGTGAAGCAAATGCAACTGCATAATTGCACCAAATTGGTTGGCAAAAGAAAAAAACACAGAATGTTTCAGCTGTTCATTTTTTTGTGTCATATGGTTCAAAGGTTTCAATTAGATCATATTTGATACTTTGAACTGTATGCACATGCTCTCACTGCACAAGCTTCATTGAGAACCCAAGGGACCTCTGTCTGTCTGTCCGTCTCTCTCTCTTGGTTCCCTCAGCACCAACATCTAAGTTAGAAAATGATAGTCAGACAGCTGAATTTGAATTATATGTCTCCCTGTGGTTTGTGGCTTTCTAGCAAGCAATTTAGATCACAGAGATCGAAACAACCAGAATGACAGAAAATTATGAAGTCAACCGAATGGAGGTGTGTATTGTAGCCTTTTATATATATAATACAAAACCAGCCAGAAGAATATGTTTTATTGTTAATATCCTAGAATTAATACAGAAAAACAATCTTTAAAAAATGTATATATTATTTTATTAATTACATTGTTATTACATCAGTTTTAATAATATCAATTTTAATTTAAAAAACATATATTGCTCTATTTGCTCTTGGTTTAAATGGATGGCATGCTCTTGTTTGAATTCATCTTGTCTTACAAAATATTTTTTGTTTTTCATATGTGTGCAATAGTTGATACACATAGGCATTTTATTACATCATCAAAAAAAACAAAGTTTTTGTAAATTGGATATTTACCTCACACTAAAGCCTTGTTTTCTCATTGGATACAGAGGACAAAGAGATGGGCTAAACTAATCTTAAGCCTGTAGTTTTAAGATGAAATTAAATCTGGTTTAATTCCTTACACAACTTGTTTGTGCTGCCCAGGCATGCACAGCTGTATTCTGCTCAAATGTTCCCATAAGGCCAGAGATTTGATTGGCTGGCAGCAGGAAAACATGTAGAAAAACAACTTCATTCAATCAAAATAAGGTTGTGAAAAACAGACCAAGCTCACACATGTTGGCCTCATAACATTTGGCGGCGGATTTTAATGCGCATTTAATTCTGACACATGCGAGTCATGCGCTCACACAAACAATACATACAAAACACACTCAACCATATTTACTTAATGAATGTACAGAACCTCCTTAGCACTCATATAAAAGATAGATAGATAGATAGATAGATAGATAGATAGATAGATAGATAGATAGATAGATAGATAGATAGATAGATAGATAGATAGATCTGAAGGTGGTTTGGAGCAGATTGAGATCACATACAGCCAGTGCCATTGGAATCACTCTTTAATAGTTGTTGTGTAATCCTCTCCGAGAGTGGCTTGTCTAAACTGTGGCAGCCGGTTCCGTGTCTCTTGGCTGTCCTGGCTTGGACATTGAGCCTCATCGTCTTTGGCATCAATTAGCTGCTATTAATAGTTTTGGTTTTGTGTGACGGCTCTGATTATGGCTGTTGTACGGCAGGCAGAGAAGAACACGCATGGCTCATTTAAATGACCAATGCACGTGGTTCATGGAGGGATGCCATGTTGAAGTGTTTTGCTTTCATGTTCACATTCTTTTAAAGTGTCTCTCTCTGTATCTCTGGTATAGCGTGAGGTTTTCAGAAGAGCCCACTGATGTGAGGCATCTGGTATAATAGTACAACAAGAGTGTGGCACATCCTGTCACTGGCTGTTGAGATGTATGAAATCACTAATCAGATTTCCTCAAACCTTCCAAATATTCATTGCGTTTATCTGTGATTTAAAAATAAGTAATGGGATTGGACCGTTAATGCATGTGTGTCTACAGCGGTTTATAGGTTTTTCCAGACATGGAGACTATATACTGGAGATGTTGTCTATAGCTTTATCTATACCCAAAGTAGAATTATATAACTCAGAGGTTGCTTTTACAAAGAACTTATTGGAGATCTCAGTCACGTTTCATTTAAACATTGCTTTTTCTAAAATGTTCTTTTCCTTGAGGAGAAATAAAAATAGACAGGAATTATACAATTGTTGGCATATGCTAAATTAATAGTAAAGTTCAAAACATTCAGTCTGGAAAGGTATTGATATAAATCTTGATTATCAGAAAGACGTTGTTTGAGACCAATTTTTGTTAGAAGAAATATACGAGAAGCCGGATTTTTAGAGGATAACATTTTCAGAATTGAATCTAATCTCATTCCTTCCTTGGATTAACAGTAAATAATTTCATAACTGAGTGTTAATGTGAGAGGAATAGGCAAATTGAGGTTGAATCCATATAAATTTGTATATATATATTGTATTATATTAAATTACATATTAAAATATGTATTATATTCAGATTCTTTGGTGTGATTTTTCACCTGGACTTGTCACCCACAGCAGTTCAGCATCAGAATCAAGTAAATTGGATGAAAGGACAGACGGCTCCCTCCTTGACCTCTGACCCTGACCACAGTCTCTTAGATACTCGCTAGAGCCTGTACGCATTAAAGACAATTGACTCTGAAGCCTGGCAGGTGCTGCTATTATCAGGTGCTTACATATTTAATCAGATCTTCATAAGATTCCCCCCCACCGGAGCGCTGGGCAAACTGAGATTGATGAGCTATAATGGGCAAGAGGAGAGCAACCATGATTAATGTATGCGCAGAGGAAAGCCTGCCTGTGCGGCTTGCTGCTGCACTCCAGATCCACTTTAGGACTGACTCTCATCTCACTGAGCGTGACATTTAAAGATAACTTTTGTTTTGATGTGCTGGATTAATTTAAATCGATTATATCACAATTAACTTAAGTTCAGGCAGACCTTAACAGTCTGAACAAATTAAAATAAGGTCATGAGATATCTACAAAATAGTGACAAAATGAGTAGAAATGTTGACATTATTAGATATGGCTTATGTATTCTATCATTCCAACTTTGGGGTTAGTAAAGGTTTATAGAGCAAGGCTTTAAATTATTCAAAAGTAACAAAAACAATGAATGTAAAAAAAAGCACTTTAAATTTCAGCATTTCTGTATTTCTTTCTATTCAAGGAATCCTGAAAAAATAAAAAAAATTCAATAATGATAATAATACCCTGAAAAGCTTCTTGAGCAGCAAATCAGCATATCAGAATGATTTCTGGAGTAAAAATGCTGAAAATTCAGCTTTACATCAAATAAATAAATTATACTTTAAAATATATTAAAATAGAAAACAATTATTTTAAATAATATAAAACAAATATTCCACAATAATATAGTTTTTACTGTATTTTTGACTGATAAAATGCAGCCTTGGTGAACCCAAATGTTTGAATGATAGTGTAAGTCT
Organism: Oxygymnocypris stewartii; assembly: GCA_003573665.1. Taxonomy (NCBI): domain Eukaryota; kingdom Metazoa; phylum Chordata; class Actinopteri; order Cypriniformes; family Cyprinidae; genus Oxygymnocypris; species Oxygymnocypris stewartii. Next base: position 359,355 of record QVTF01022897.1, read on the forward strand.
ATGGGATTCTACATAATATTCCTCACAATATGTGTGTTTGTGTGTGTGTGTGTGTGTGTGTGTGTGTGTGTGTGTGTGTGTGTGTGTGTGCGTGCCTGCATGTAAATCAATCAAACAATCAATCAATCAATCAATTACTCTAACCGAGGGTTATGAGTTAATAAAAAACAAACAAACAAAAAACAAAAACTAACATAATAATAGTTTGTTTTAGCAAATGTTTGATCCTGCCAGAAAAAAAAGCTGTCTTTACTAGATCCTGTCAAAAGAAAAACAAACAAACAAACAAACAAACAGTTAAGAGAGTTCTGTCTGATATCCCAAATCACACATTTAGTCTCATATCCAAACTAGTCATCAAGTAACTCTTCTATCTAAGGCAAGACAGAGGCGGGTAAACAGTAGGAAGCAGGAGACAAAGTGATTGAAAAAATGAGTTTATTGAATAATCTTAGCAGCGTCTTTCTCGATGCTCAGTCTGACTTCATCCAACAGAATTTCACATTCAGAATTGAAAAGTGTGTTCAGAGCAATATGTTTTGCGATCAAGGTCCTGTTTCTCTTTATGTGAGTCAATTTCTTGAAGGTATTTCTTGTCTTGGAAAGAAAATGCAAATGGGTTCTCCACATATATCATGCTAAAAAGATTTGAATATTCACGTTCTGTCTTGTATATTTTATTTGCATAGCTAAATTTAGATAAGCATGTGTCCATGTGCTGATGTGTCTGTGTGTGGTGGAATATTTTTTATGAAGCAGACAGTGAGTTGATTTTATTTATCAGTTTGATGAATATGAGTCAAGATGCAGGCCCAAGCATTTAATATGGCCATACTCCCGTGCTGGCCATGTCACACTGCTAACTCTCAGACACGACATATAGCCTGGAATGAACCCTGGAATGTCCCGGCTGATATAGAAGAGTGTACGCATTTTGCGTCCAGGGGATAATCTCCAAAATAGTGCTACGCTGATGCAGAGGAGAAGATACGGTGCCTCATTGTTGAATAAAGTCATTATTTTTGGTTTTATTTCCGTAACAAAAAGTATTCTTGTCGCATCATAACAGTCAGATTGAACCACTGCTGGCAGATGGAGTATTCTGGCGATGCTTTTCACACTTTTCTATGAATTTGACAGTGTAATTTACTTGGCAGTCAATGGGACAGTCACTAGCCTCCCAGTTCTCATCCAAGATGTCTTAAATTGTGTTCTGAAGACTAATGAAGCTTTTACGGGTTTGGACGACATAAGGGAATGAAACCCTTTAAGACTGTTCGATTAAATAATGAGTCAAATTAAAGATTTAAATTAAACCCGTGGTTGTAATTGCTTCCGTTTCATTCATTTTAAAATGGAAGGTAAAGTCAAGTGCATTGCATTGATGAAATACAGTATTTTGCCCAGAGGTCTCTTTTGCTTTTTTATGAGAATGAATAGAGTGATTTTATGAAATATCACAATTTCAAATTCTGTTTGAACTGTTATATTGTCACTGTTGTAACTTCTGAATTCTATTTTCTGTTGTAATAAATTGTAAAATGTATTTTATTGATCAAAGCTGAATTTTCAGTGTCATTACTCCAGTCTTCAGTTACATCTAATTATTATCCTACCTATTTTTGATACCATAATACATTATTTTATTCATAATTATATGATGAATATAAAGTTTAAAAGGACAGAATTAATTTGAAATAGTTTTTTTGTTGAAAAGTGTTAGTCTTTACTGTCACCTTTGATCAATTGAATGCATCCTTGCTGAATAGAAGCATGAATAAATAAATAAATAAATAAATAGGAATACTGCATAAATAGTAAGAGTAGTATGCTAGTATTGCTAGTATTCTGAATGTAGCCCGTGAGAGAGAAAAACAAAAACAATAAACCCTTTAAAACTGTGATTGGGAGACACTCAAAGACATAAATTGAAAGGAGTTTGCGAATTGGACAGATATGCGGAGAGACAGCTGTGTGTTGGTGGCTGTAATTGCGTGACTGTGAACAGTGAGCTGGCCGGCCTGCGTCCTTCTCCTCTCAAGACAGATAATGAGAAGCCCAAAGAAAGTGGCTGCATCCAGAATTATATACTACTTCTGCATTACTTCTGCTCATACCATTTCTTTATTACGTATAGCACAGTTTTGCAAAATTATGTATATACAGGATACTCAGATGACCTACTTAATTTGCCAAAATGTTCAGTACATAAATATTCATGGCACACCGTATCCCACAATGCAATGGGGCACCCGACATCTCTGTTTTTTAACTTAACATATATTTTTTTTACATTCATAATTGTTACAAATTTTTACAAATAATTCTAAAATGTTTATCTCTGCATGTTGTGCACAGTTTCCTATACTATTTAAAAATAATAATTGTATACTGCAAAGTAAGCAGTATGCTAGTATTCCATTCTGAACAAAGCCCCTGCCTCTCTCTATTTCTCTCTCTCTCTCCCTCTTCTGTCTGTCAAAGATTTGCTCGGCCTGCCAACCTGAATCTGAGCGATGCCCACCGACAGCGCCACTCAGGCAGAAAGACACACACACACTCACATACAGACATATAGAGGAGAGGAATATCGCATGCCAACAATTTTCCAGAATATATGAATAAACCCATACTGACAATAATCTCTCCATGACATGTGCAGAAGCAGACCTAGGCACTTAAATGCATGTAGACTTCGAACTCTTAGTTTTGTAAACACACCCGCATAACTGGGCCAGAAAACACACACAAAATTATTTTTTGAAGGTTTTAAATGAGTATTAGTTTAAGAATATAACAGTTCATGCCTCCAAAACATTGCATCATGTACTCACCATCTTCATCGTCCCAAACCCAAATGATTGCTTTCTTCTGTGGAAAACAAAAAATGATATTATTCACAATGAATGTGAAAGAGTATTGAGACAGTTGAGCATAAAAAATACATACAGTATATAAACATACTGTTGTAAACTCGGTTCTTCTAAAGTGTAGAAAACTCAGAAGAGAAGACCAGGAGACTTCGGATTGGATCAGCAGGATTCTTTTATTGAGAACACAAGCTGTTGTGAACTGTAGTCATCGAAATCTCATCTTAAGTAATTTTTACAGGGTATCTTATAGGCAGAATTGGAGGAGGGACTTTTGGAGGTTGAGACAAAACATCAAATAAAGCAAGCAACTGAGGGAGGCGTTAGTTGGTTACGGGAAACTTCCCGTGGTTCAATAAACCTAACGAATCCACGTCTGGCCAGGACAAAGCCATTTGCAGAACAAAGGTTGAATCTCTCAGTAGTCTGACTCATTGATCTTACCATTATCATAGAGACAAAAGGCCCAGCTGTCTCAAGCTCAAATGGTCAGGAAGCGATCTAAAGCACCTGAATTTGCCTGACACTTCTTAATCAGGAAGTGAATTTAAATTAAACATTAAAATAAAATTTGTAATCCCTCAATTCCCCCTTTGAGAGTTCTAATAACTCTCACAAAATACAAATTTAGACACTTAAAAGTTAATTCTTGTAACTTGTAATCGTTACAGGCACATAGTACATGTTCTGTGTTGCTTATATGTAATTGCATGCTGACACAGAAACAAAACATGCAATTAGGGTCCGTGAAGTTCTTACGGGTAATAATCTTTTCTGGTTGGAACTGTCATTTCCTCGTGAGAGGCGGGAGTCATTTGCTGAAAGAAACACTTGATACTGTGGATGCATAGATAGTACGCAAGTAGGAGAAACAACAGCAGAATTGTTATTTCCTTGATCCACAGCCAGGGTTTACCTAACAAGTTTCCGAACCATGAAGAATTATCTTCAGTCATCTGGTGTAATTTTGCTGAAAGACCAAGAATGTCTTGTTGGATTTTGTTCAAGTTCTCTGTTGGATCCATTAACCTGGTGCAGCATTCAGGACCGATAATGGTACAGGCTCCCCCTTGTGTTGCAAGAATGTAATCCAAGGCCACTCTGTTCTGTCAGATCATCATCTTGTGCGAGGCAAGAGTGTCCTTGATGTTGCCCAGGGCCAAAACCGTATCATTGGCCAATTTCTGTACTGAATCCGACAGGCTTCTGACCTGATCGAGAGCCTGCATGACACCATACGATGGGATTAATGCTCCAAGAGTTCTTGACCACCACGTTTGTACACAAGTGAGTCCTGGAATGCAGCCATCTTTGTTGGTAGAAGCTGAATTGTGTAGATGTGGAGAACTTGAGGTGGAGTGTGTATTTTCTCTGATGGCTGGTAGGACATAAACCAGGGTGCACCTGCCATTGAATTGGCTGGGTAGGATGCTGTAGACAGAAGTCCCACATAACCACAAAGTGCCAGTCGGTGGAGGAATCATACACCACTGATTTTTGGCAAAAAATTTCGGTAGGGATGGGTTCCCATAGAGACACTCTTTTAATTCATTCTCCTCTTTCTTATCTGATGTAGTAACGTACACATCGAATTCGGTTCTTCTTTCAATCACAAAGCTGCAACGTTCACGAGGAATTTCACCCAGTGTAGTCGATGCTGGAGCATGATTTTCCATGCACCAATAGAACATCCTTGGCATGAGTAGATCTGTCATGATGGGAGTAGCTGAAGTTAGGTTGCAGGATGGTAGTCCAGGAATGCAACACGAAGAAGCTGGAGGAATTGTTACGTTGTGACATGTATCCTTGTTGTATAGTCCACTGGTATGATGATCGAATAAGGTACACGTATCACATTTGGAGATAGGGTGTGCCACCCATGGGATTCCTGCTCCTACTGAAGGTGCGTGCGGCATGCAAACGTTCTTTCCAGCAAACAAGGCATTTCTTGACATATTCATCAGCTCTACGAATATGTTGTTTCTGGGGTCTACACTTTGCGTGATGTCCATGATGGTTAATAGTACGAAAATCTTGATCATGTTGATGGATGACTGAAGTTCCCGTATGTGAGTCTCTGCGTTGTGTATTTTTTTTTTCTTTTTCTTCTTCTTCTTTCTTTTCTCTTTCTTGTGTGATAGTTGGCTCGGCAATGGGTCTAGTTGTTTTCTAGAGGTTGTGGCTTCTTCCGCAGGTGAGAAGGGCGGTGCATATGGATCTCAGGACAGCCATCAAATGGTATCTGCACAGAGGAAGAAAGAAACACAAACAAGAGAGAACAACGGCGCAGAGCAGTATTTGTTGTGTCTGCAAACATTAGGGTTGTATCCTCTGTTCAAAATATAGTCTGCTATTGTTGTTCCTTCTTTCCCTATTTCTCAATTCCTGCGACACCTAAAGAACAGTGAGGAAAGGATGGACTAATGGAGGGGAAAGGCCTATGAGGAAATCTTCACCGCAGGGTTGGCCCCCGAAGCCTGTTGCTTTCGGTTCTTCCCTGGGCTCCTCACTGGTTCTTGTGTCTGCCCTATCCTATCCCTGCAGGGGGAGGAACAACTTTACAGTGTGACACATGAGTCCAAGTTTTCCTTCCCTGACACAATACTGCAGCAGCTGTAATCAACATCACTTGATGTGGTCCGTACCACTTAGGCTCTAATGGCTTGTTTTTGAACGCCTTTATCATGACCCATTGACCTGGGACGATTGTGTGTCCACCTTCTGGTGAACTCTCTCTTTGGCACTCTGCACTGCCTTTGTGAGGTTTTCACAGTAAGCGATCAGGGCATCTGAAGCAATGTGCACATCAGCATTTCTAAGATCAATCACACCTGGCATCTGCATTGGGCGTCCAGTAATAATCTCACGAGGGCTCAGTCCTACTGATCTGTTAGGTGATGCTCTCATACTACACAGTACTGCGGGCAGTGCTTCAACCCATGGTACTCCTTCCTGATGCATTTTGCTTAGCCTGGTTTTGATTGTTCTGTTTGATCGTTCAACCTGTCCTGATGCTTGTGGCCTATAGGGACAGTGAAGGTTCCACTTAATCTTCAACATTCTAGACACTTCCTTGACTACCTGTCCTGTGAAGTGGGTACCTTGATCTGAGTCAATGCAATCTGGTAATCCCCATCTGGGAATGAAATCAGTGACAAGACATTTAGCAGTATGTGCAGCTGTAGCACGCCCTGTTGGATAAGCTTCTACCCATCTTGAGAACTTGTCTATTACTACCAAAACGTCAGTTTTTCCTTTACAAGGGGGCAACGATATGTAATCGACTTGCAGGTGACGAAATGGCCCTGGTGGAGCTGGGGTATGTTCTGCTGGTGTAGTGGCTGCTGGTACATCATTATTTTTCTGACATGTAACACATCTCTTGACTGTTTCAGTGGCTGCGTTTCTGAATTTTGGATTCCACCATTGATTTGAGAACCTGTGATTCATCGTTGCTGGACCACTATGACCCAAACTGTGTATTTGTTGAGCCAAATATGGCAACAGTGATTCGGGAGCAACATACTTTCCCCCTTTGGTCCAGCAGCCGGATGAATCCACAGTGGCTCCTTTGTCTAACCATGTCCATGCTTCATATAGAGGAACGTCTTTATACAGATCAACGATTGATTCAGGAGGTAGAATTATCTTCTGTGCTGTACTATCTGAACACACTTGTACAGTTGCATAGAAACAAGCCTGTTTAGCCGCTACATCAGCAAGAGCATTACCTTTAGCTTCCGTAGTATTAGTTGTGAGATGTGCTTTCACTTTGATCACCGCTAATTTCTTTGGGAGTTTCATGGCAAACATTAAATCTTTCACTAATCCAGCATGCTTAATGGGGGATCCAGCAGAAGTTAGAAATTTTCTGGTTTGCCAAATGACACCAAAATCATGAATTACCCCAAAAGCATACCTGGAATCTGTGTAGATATTTGCAACCGATCCTGAAGCTAGCGTGCATGCTCTAGTTAAGGCTACTAGTTCTGCAGCTTGAGCTGAAAAATGATCTGGAAGACGACCTGAAGCAACTACTTCAGTGGTGGAAGTTACTGCATATCCTGCTCGTCTGTTACCTTCAATAACTTGAGCTGAACCATCAACAAACAACTCCAATTCTGCGTTCTCTATGGGAGTTTCTGCTATTTCACTTGTTGCTGCATATGTAAGCGTAACACAATCATGAGTCATTTCGCCTTCATCCTCTAACACAAATTCAGTCATTGCAGACATCATACATGAGGATGGGTTCGTGACTGGTGCACGCTGTATAACAATATTCGGGGCTGTGAGAGTTGCTAACCAATTTCCCCAACGGGAGGAGGTGACAGAAGTGACTTTTGCTTGATTCATTAGTGCGGACACCCTCGTGAGGGCATTTTACGTTTACAGTCTGACCTAACACCATTCCTGATGAAGCCTGAAGCGCTAGATGAACTGCCTGTACTGCTCTGAGGCATGGGCCCATACCTTGAGCGACTATGTCAAGTTTACCGGAATAGTAATGAATTGGGCGTAAGCTGCCCCCATGATCTTGCATTAGACATGCAGTCATAAAGCCTAAGTGTTCATGGACATAAAGCACAAAGGGTCTATCAGATTGGGCAACTCCTAATGCTGGTGCTTGACATAGTGCTCTCTTCAAATCATTAAAAGCTTTGAGATGAAGTTCTTCCATACAAACAGTATCTGAATCTTTACCATGGCCTTTCAACAAATCATAGAGAGGCTGAGCAATCGAGGCATAGTCTTCAATCCAAGGTCTACAATAACCTGTTGTTCCTAAAAATGAGCGGAGTGTTTTAATGGTATTAGGCGGAGGTATGGCTTTGACTGAAGCCGCTCGATCCTGTGTAATGGATCTATTTCCTGCACCAATTGTTTGACCCAGAAATGTGACTTGCTTTTTAGCGATTTGAGCTTTGTGAAAGCTGCATTTGTGTCCTTTTTTATGCAAATAGTCCAACAATGATGCCAATTCAGTTTGATGTACCTCATGATCTGTTGAGGCAATCAAAATATCATCGACATATTGGATCATAGTGGACTGTTTTACCGGACATTCTGGGTCACACAAATCACGTCTGACAGCCTGATGATATATGGTTGGGGAGTTTTGAAATCCCTGTGGCAATCGTGTCCACTGGTATTGCTCATAGTCAACTGTGAAAGCTAACCATGGCTGGCTGTCAGAGTGCAACGGTACAGAAAAGAATCCATTAGACATATCAATTACTGAAAAAATCTTACAATCTAATGGTAAGCCATTACAAATTGTAGATGGATCTGCCACTAGGGGGGTGATTTTTTTAATATGTTTATTGGCTACTCTGTAGTCTATTGTAAGTCTCCATGTCCCATTAGATTTCTTGATGGGCCATATGGGTGAATTACATGGACTGTTGGTTTTAACTAGCACTCCTTGCGTCAGCACATTTTCTACAATAAGTTTGATTCCCTGTATAGCTTCCTTATTAATCGGATATTGTTTGGTGACCGGAGGTGGAGTTCCTGTCAATTTAACTGGTTCTACACCTGTCAACAACCCACAATCATCCTTGTCTTTAGCCCAAATTGGATGATTCTGTAAGAAAGCATACACGGGAGGGGTTGCATTATTGGTAGAAATCTGTGCTGAAGAAATTTTTATGCTAGTAGATTCTGAGGACATGTCTAAAGTTAGATTTATTTGTCTCAGAAGATCCATGCCTAAAATTGCACCTGTATTTAATGGAGCGCATAGCAATTTTGTAGTCAGAGTTTTTGGGCCAAATTGTACCTCTATGGGCGGAGTTTCATACAAAACAGAATCTTCACCTATTACACCAGTTAAACAAAGTTTGGTTTTCTTGTATGGGATGTTTAAACCTTGTGCCAATTTTGTAGGAATTACTGTAATTTCTGCACCTGTATCAAGCAAAAAATCAATCTCTTTCTCTTTTATGCTACCTTTCACAAAAATTATTTGGTCATTGTGTTGGATTACAGGGGAAAGGTAGCTACTCACAGCCCCAATAATTAGTTTTTTTCCTGGTCTTGTTGTGCTCTTAGAAGAGCCTGAACTATCTGTACCACAGTTTCAGTGGTCACTGGCGGAACTACTTCAGGGTTGTGTGCAGGCTGAGAAGGAGCAGAATTATGCATAGCATTTATTTTACTATCTTGCAACTTCTTCCTACACTCTTTCTCCCAATGTCCTAATTTTCCACAGTATTTGCATTTGCTTTCTCTTTTAGACCATCTATTGTCTTGTTTCGTTGTGTTAAACGTAGCTGCTACTACTCTTACTTTTGCCTTGACATCAGCATCTCTTTCCCATGTAGCTAACCTGTCTAGGTTACTTCTGAGAGTTATGTTAGACCAAGTTAGATCTAAGAATGGTAAAGCTTTTCTGTATTCGGCTACAAGGCCATCTGACCAGATACGAACCAGGGGTCCCTTGTCATCTAGTACACTTTCAGGGTCATCAACAATTCCACTGTAAATTACAGCTGACTGACAGAATCTTTCAGTATATTCACTCACAGTTTCTTCTTTCCTTTGCACACAGGTAGTAATTCTAGACCAATCTATTTTGGGTCCTAAGATGTTCTTTAGGATTTTCAAAATACCTTCTCTTAAATCACCCTTACTGGCATTTCGCAGTTCAGAAGTGACAGCAGATTCAAAACTGTTGAATTCAGATTCAGTTAGTATTTGTGACATCAGCTGCGTGACTTCTGCCAACGACATGTCATAAAGACGCATTTTACTGATCAATGTTCTTCTAAATTCAGAAAAATGTGTGCGTGCTGACGGTAAACTCTGAGATAGTCTCTCTATATCTTTAGGACATAACGCTTTGGCAACAGTTTGTATTTGCACAACAGAAGAATTGAGAGGCACACTATCAGTTTCCTCAATTCTCTGAAATCTTCTCCTCGCACCACACACATTGACGGAATTTACAGGCACACCAGTTACTGATTGGAGAGCTACATCTGTTTCAAAGAACGCTTGTAAATCAGGGTAAATGTTATCAGGCTGACTTACTTCCACATCAGTTTTTGCTGCAACTTTCTTGAGGTTCAATTTCTTAGTCAAAGTGGATACTCTCGCACAGAGTTCATTGTTCTGTTTCTCTAGCTCTGAGTTACGCTGAGACTGTTGTGTCGCTAGCGTTACACTGAATTCTCTGTGACAACAGATAATGCCTTTCACATTGTTCTTACGAATACTTGCTCCTAGTACCTTTTTACACTCATCTACTGACCAAGTCTTGTCTGGATGAATCTCATATTTCTGCGTTAGTTCTAGTCTAACTTTTCAGTGACTATTAGGTCCATTTGTTCCCCTAACAGCTTTTGAATTCACTATCTGACCACAAAGGAGTCGCAAGACCACTCTTTTCTGTGGTTGGAATCAGTCTAGCATTCCTTCTAACCATTTTGTAAGTTTCTTCGGTACCACACAAAAAAAAACAAAAAAAAAAACTTCTCTGATCAACAGAGGGTACACTTGTTAAATAAAAAAAAAAGCTTAACTATTGTTAACTTTCCAAATTACCAACACTTCACACTTAACTTCCCTGCTTACAAGAACAGAGGATACTTTCATCTCTAAAATAAAAAACTTTAGAGGATAAACTCTTCCCTGCCTAAAACAGAGGATAAACTTCCCTGCCTACAAGAACAGAGGATACTTTCATCTCTAAAATAAAAAACTTTAGAGGATAAACTCTTCCCTGCCTGAAACAGAGGATAAACTTCCCTGCCTACAAGAACAGAGGATAAACTCTTCCCTGCCTGAAACAGAGGATACATTTAGTTAAACAAACCCTACAGATGTATGTTAACTCTTCTCTGACGGCACAGAGGATACAACAATTTGTACTGGTCTTAGGTTCTTTTGGATTAGAGACAGCCACTCACCACAACCCTTGGTTGAGAGAAAAATTCAGTCTGGGAATCTTTGTTCAGCTTGAAGTTTCGCTGGATTCCAAAAGATGCAGTCTGGATGCAGATCTTTGTTTGAGCTTGAAGTTTTTTTCAGGTGAGGAAGCTGGAACTCTATCCGGGTTCACGGCACCATCTGTTGTAAACTCTGTTCTTCTAAAGTGTAGAAAACTCAGAAGAGAAGACCAGGAGACTTCGGATTCGATCGTAGGATTCTTTATTGAGAACACAAGCTGTTGTGAACTGTAGTCATCGAAATCTCATCTTAAATAATTTTTACAGGGTATCTTATAGGCAGAATTGGAGGAGGGACATTTGGAGGTTGAGACAAAACATCAAATAAAGCAAGCATCTGAGGGAGGCGTTAGTTGGTTACGGGAAACTTCCCGTGGTTCAATAAACCTAACGAATCCACGTCTGGCCAGGACAAAGCCATTTGCAGAACAAAGGTTGAATCTCTCAGTAGTCTGATTCATTGATCTTACCATTATCATAGAGACAAAAGGCCCAGCTGTCTCAAGCTCAAATGGTCAGGAAGCGATCTAAAGCACCTGAATTTGCCTGACATCTTCTTAATCAGGAAGTGAATTTAAATTAAACATTAAAATAAAAATTGTAATCCCTCAATACCATAAAGCTGCTATTCCATGTCTTCTGAAGTCATTATATCTATGGGTCTTTAGGAGTCTAAATAGGTCATAGATGTATATTAAGTGTTATGCGAGTGTGTATGCATGTGAGGCTGTTGAATATTCACTTTGTGTGTGTGCATATATACTTCAACTTTTTAATGACGTTCTCCATTAAGTTTCCCAAAGACGTCATATCCCTCCCCCATACACACCCCCTGGCACACACACACACACACACACACACACACACACACACACACACACACACACACACACAACCAAATGACCCCTCCCCCCATTGCAACACACATGCTCATGGACACAAACACTTAAAACACACTTTCCAAGCATCCTCATTAGCAATTCATGAGCTGAGTCTCATTAGACACTAAGTTTTAGTGCAGGCCTCTGAAGTCGATGGCTAGAGCTGTTATTAATATTTCATATGTCTTCCCATTGAGCTAAAAAAAGAGAAGTTGCTTTGCTTCAGCTACAAAGTTGCTCGAGCTCTCCTCTTTTACCCCTCTTCCTCTATTTTCCCTACATTTTCCCCTTCGTTAGACCGCTTTTATGGACTGCCTCTTTTTTCTGGGCTCCATCTCTCCGCCCCTCTCCATGGAGCACAGATCCTAACTCAAACTGACTTAATTGGGCTGTCTTTGTTCGAAGAAATGTGAACCTACCTTACACTTTCCCATAGATTCAGGCCGAAGATTGAGACAAAACCCATAGGAAAGAATAATGAGATCTGTTTACTATCTCTAAAAAAGTAATCTCAGATGCGTCTTCTCCAGCATTTCAGAAAATATCTCTAAAATGTCTCAGAATGTTTGGCAGGATACCAAAGTCTGCAATCAAAAGTCACCAGAGATCTGGAATGGACATTTCTCAGCATTCATTATGTTCAGTTGTTTACTCTGTTACACATGAGCATTTATGGCTAAGAGTGCGATATCAGCTTTATCAGCTTTGTTTATGGCTAAGAGTGCGATATAATGACGTCATTAATGAACAAATAAGTCTGGAGCTGTGACAAACGCCTTGTGCACAGCTATGAAGTATGACACAGGGCTAACCACATGACTATTGCACCTATAACAGCTTATTTTTATCAGTTCTTTAGTCTTTGGGTCATTATATTTCTCACAGATTCCTGTTTGTTCTAAATCAGATACAGATACGTAGTACAGTAAAGATTACATTCATACGAATGCATGCATTAGTGAGAGCGGTTGCGCGTGTGAATTAATTATACCTGGTATACTCTCTCTACTAGTAGTGAAGCCGTGGGATTTAATTATTAAGAAAAATATGCTTGAACTTTTCCGTTTCTAAGCTATTTTACCGAGAAATCACAGAACAGTGTTGACATCTAGATATCTAGTATCTTTGACAGAAAAGGGAGATTTGAGATCGTTCTGTAATTAACTAGATCTTTGGGGTCAAGTTGTGGTTTTTTAATGAGAGTTCAGGTCTGGTGAGTTTGCTGGCCAGTTGATAACACCAACACCATGGTCATTTAACCAACTTTTGGTGCTTTTGGCAGTGTTTGCAGGTGCCAAATCCTGCTGGAAAATGAAATCAGCATCTTTAAAAAGCTGGTCAGCAGAAGGAAGCATGAAGTGCTCCAAAAAGTCTTGGTTAACGGGTGGAGTGACTTTGGTTTTCAAAAAACACAATGGACTAAAACCAGCAGATGACATTGAACCCCAAATCATCACAGACTGTGGAAACTTAACACTGGACTTCAAGCAACTTGGGCTATGAGCTTCTCCACTCTTCCTCCAGACTCTAGGACCTTGGTTTCCTAATTAAATACAAAACTTGCTCTCATCTGAAAAGAGGACTTTGGACCACTGGGCAACAGTCCAGTTCTTCTTCTCCTTAGCCCAGGTAAGACGCCTCTGATGTTTTCTGTGGTTTAGGAGTGGCTTAAAAAGAGGAATACGACAACTGTAGCCAAATTCCTTGACAAGTCTATGTGTGGTGCCTCTTGATGCCTTGACCCCAGCCTCAGTCCATTCCTTGTGAAGTTCACCCACATTCTTGAATCGATTTTGCCTGGCAATCCTCATAAGCCTGCAGTTCTATCGGTTGGTTGTGCATCTTTTTCTTCCACACCTTTTCCTTCCACTCAACTTTTTGTTAACATGCTTGAATACAATACTATGTGAACAGCCAGCTTCTTTGGCAATTAATGTTTGTGGCTTGCCCTCCTTGTGAAGGGTGTCAATGATTTTCTTCTGGTCAACTGTCAGATCAGCAGTCTTCCCCATGATTGTGTAGCCTAGTGAACCAAACTGAGATACCATTTTGAAGGCTTAGGAAACCTTTGCAGGTGTTTTGAGTTGATTAGCTGATTGGCATGTCACCATATTGTAATTTGTTGAGATAGTGAATTGGTGGGTTTTTGTTAAATGTGAGCCAAAATCATCACAATTAAAAGAACCAAAGACTTAAACTACTTCAGTCTGTTTGCATTGAATTTATTTAATACACGAGTTTCACAATTTGAGTTGAATTACTGAAATAAATGAACTTTTCCATGACATTCTAATTTATTGAGATGCACCTGTACATAACATTATAATGAGAACACTATTATAATAAAACGCTGTTCATTTTGAGTTTAGCTGCCTTGTTTCTGCACATTGTTGCAGGAAGAACACGTCCACAAAAGGAGTTCATTCAGAGACGCGCAGACACCTTGTGCACTCGGAGCATTTTGTTCAGATAACCTGTAAAGTCATAACATAAATAACGAAGTGTATTCTGTATGAAAAAAATTGTTAAATCCCATTCATTAAAAAAGAGCTCTCATATGCTTAATTTTACTGGTCATCTTCAGCACGCGCAGCTTCTCCTTGGCTGTATCCAGCAATGAGGTCCAGACCTCTGTACATTTTTCATGTTCAAAAATTACATTTGTTCTCTTAATGACTAATTTGCAGTTTAAAACTCCTCATATGAGTGTCTGCATGTATAATTCAGTTTAGACAGTTTGCATAAATGTTTGGTGTCTGTGGTGTGAAAATGAGATGCTGCTGGAGTGAACGAGGCTTGAGAGAGTCGTGAATGAGGGCGAGGATCCATCTTTGGACTTTTCTACATAATTTGACACTTTAGAAAGTTAATAAAGCCATAAAGTTTTGTTTTAATAGCAATATCTTGCAATACTGCATCATCAGCACTTAAACGAACAGTTATCAAAAAAGCCCACAGACAGAATACGAATTTCAGTAAGGCAAACACACAAAAAAAATATTATAATCTGTTAGAAATGTTATCAACGATTTCAAAGCACTGTCTCCCTCAATGTCTATGGTAGTCACGGCCCAGATGTATTGTTGCATGATTAATAAACAACTGATAAATTATGTTAGATCCACCCCTAACCTTTAGTAAAGTATTAACAGATTTTAATGCAATAAAAATGCTTTGATTTTACAACGTTCAGATCTCTAAAACGGAGAAAACATCTTTAACAAACATCTACATGTCTGTCCCTTTTAAAGAGTTTAGTGTAAAATTAGTTGTATTTGTAGGAGTTATTACAGCTCAATTCTTAACCCCACCCCAGACCTCACTCATTTTCAAAGCCTGGTTTCGGCCATGGTTTCGTCTTGATCCGGGATTTTGTTTCCACAGCAGCATTTTGTAGGGGTGTTGATTTGTTGCAATGTTGTTTCTTGCATCTCATCTCAATCTGTGTTTAATGAATCTTTTGCACAGTGCAGCATAATTAATTTGTATTCTGTCAAGTCTTTTATCAGACACACCTGTGATGACATCTCGCTTATATCAGGTGTAGATTTGATAAATGACATTCTGTAGCACTTAATGAGGAAAAACGGAATCCGGTTCCACAAACTTCCCAAAAGCCATGCCACTTTTAGGGTAGTTTAATTGAGTGGGGCCAGGTCAGTTTATGGCAAAGTGCACGCTGGGAGGTGGTGTTCGGCGCACTTGAGTATTCAATTTGAACAATTAGAGGTAGTTTGCATCCATCTTGTGCCGTTGCTGGTGGACGAGCACAATGGGACGTGGCGTGGTAAGCTGGTGAGTCATTTCATTGGAAAAAGAGGCTGAAAATGGCTCCGGAAGGCGCCCTCGCTCAGTCTCTTTATAAGCGCCTCTTTTATTTTCCCTCTTTCAAACTCTATACATTTTCCTAGCACATTCTCTCCCCTGGTTTTGTGGTTTGTCTGCCACCCCTCCTCCATTGCTACCTCGCTTGCTGTGTTCTTTATAAAGTCTTTCTCTTTCAACATCATACACATAACCCTTCTTACACCCCTAACGCACCCTCGCGCGCACTCCGACTCTCCTACATTCAATTCCCTGTATTCCTTTCTTTCTTTATGTCTTTCTCTGCCTACTATGGTCAGGTCTCATGGGGAAAGACAGTTGGCAGGAAGCAGGCTTGCTGCCATAGCAACAGGATCACTCCCTCTCCCTCAGGTCTCCTTAAAAACCGGTAGCTTGGCATTGTTGTAATGAGCAGACCCTATGTGCCAGGCTAACAGAGCACGAGTGTGTGTGCATTTATGTAACCAAGCGCATATTTATGTGCTATGTCTTACTGTGAAAAAGAGTCACTTTGTGTATTCAATTCATTTATGAGTCTTTTGTCCTTTTTCATCAACTTGAATATTAAAGGATGCATCTTAAACACATTAACGTAGCAGGTTTTAATTAACAAGGTGCTTCCCAATCTGTTTGGTGTTTGATTAAAGCGATCAGCTCATTCCACGCCCTGCAACCGAAATAATCGATGCATGACTTAATTCATGATTTACTAATTAATTGTGCATGCTCTACCTAGAACAGAGGATGACTTTGTGCTCGATGATAAAGTCAGTCATAGCTGTGCATGCTCGTGTTTTTGTTTGTGGAGAGAGCGGCGACACAAAAGACAGAAGAAATGCTGTTTGTTTGTTTGTTTGTTTTGTTTGTTTGTTGTGAATCAGTAGCTTGCATTTTATCTTTACATTTATTCACTATTATTTATCTTCGCAGTTAGTCACAAATCCAAATGAATTAGTTATTCAAATGTAGTCCTATAAATTATGCATCAAGACCCACACTGCAAAAATAATTTTATTAATCGGTCACACTTTATTTTAAGGTCAAATTCTCACTATTAACTATGACTTTTACCTCAATAAACTCATTAAACTAATTTGCTGCTTATTAATAGTTAATAAGGTAGTTGTTAAGTTCAGGTATTGGCTAGGGGGATGTAGAATATAGAATATGCAGAAAATGTGTTTCATAAGTACTCATAAATAGCCAATATGTTAATAATATGCATTCTAATAAGCAACTAGTTAATATTGAGAACTGGTCCCTTTACTAAAGTGTTAAATATTAATCTGTATTTTGTCTTGTTTCAGTAAACACATTCAAACTATCTTAAAATAAGATAAATGGCAACACTGTATTTCTCACTATTAACTATATCGACTGTTTATTAGTACATATAAAGCAGATACTGCCTTATTCGGCATGACTATATTTTAGATCCCTTAACCTACCTAAATTAACAACTACCTTACTAACTATTAAGCAGCACATCAGGAGTGTGTTGAGGCAAAATCAATAGTTAATTGTGATAATTGGACTTTAAAAAAATGTGACCAGATACATTTATTTTTAATCCAGATTACAATATCAATACATATTTTTCATCCTTTGTTATATTTTAAGTATCAAATAAATGTGGTTATATTTGTGCTTAACACAAGAAGAAAAACATTGCCAGTGGGTTAAGCAAAAAAAGTCTTCATATCTTATGCAATTGCACTTTTCGTGTGAATTTATCTTGCTTTAAGGCTGCTCCAATTCTTTTTACTGCAAACAAGAAATTGTATATATATATATATATATATATATATATATAAAACCGTGTACAATTATTCAGTATTATTTTACGTTGTTTCATCACAGCAAAATGTATGTCACTACAAGAGGTGTGTATCTGCGCACAGGACCCAGGTGTAAGACGATCTCCCACAGGTGTCTGTTCTTTCCACCTGTTGTGTGAAAGTTTAGGAAGTGATCGTCATTGTTTCAGGCTGATGCTGCTCTTTTTAAGCGCAGCACCAGTCTGGGACACGTGCCACACGACAACAGGGCAAACATATGCCAAGGGGCGGCTGTGCTACGCCGTGCCCTGTTTCGCGATGGCGAAGAGCTGGTTTTCATGCCCCAATGGTCTGGTCAGCTCTTGCATGCAGTGCGGGTTTTCTGATCCCCTGCTCTGCTCTGCTCTCCCTTAATCTGCCTGCTCTATTTTAAACCTCCCTCCCATCTTTTTTCTCTTTCTGTCCATCCTTCACTTCCTCCCACTCTCCCTCCCTCCCTCCCTCAGGCTCTCCCCGTTCCCAGGGAACTTGGCCCGGCTCGCCTAACAGCTCCAATTAGAGCTCGGTCCAAGGGGATGGAGCGCACGAGCTGGCTGCTCCCACCTACAGGCCCCCAGGGTCCCCTGACTTCTTTTCCATGCCCAGTCTTCCTCTCTAAGGCTAGGCTAGAGCTCAAGACGCGGCCCCTCCCTTCCGTCCTGGTCCCTCTGGTGGGTGGGCATTCCACAGGGAAGCGAGCGGAGAGAGAGGCCTTCTGTCGCCAAAGTGTTGGCTGTAATGATGCTCTGTTTTCAGGATACGAATGCTGAGCTTCCATACTTAACAATGTCTAATTTAGTTAATTTGTCAATTTGAAGACAAAACAATAAATGTTCAACCAAAAATTGTAATTCTACTATTTACTCAACCTTAACTCAAAAGCTCTTATTTTTTGTTTTTATTTATTTGCTGGAACAGCAAAGGAGAATTTTTCAGGGATCTTGACATTGTATGGAAAACAGTGACGGAAAATCTCCATTGCAGCTTTTATCTCTGCTCATATTCAAACAGCTGCATCACGTTCAGTTATAACATGCAACAACCGGTGGCGTTTTGAGAGTAATGATGTCAGACTTTGTATGGAAGGTCAATTTGACATTTTAGCTGAAGTATATGAACAACGATTACATTTAAAAAGTGCCTTGAAACTCACAGCATGTGGGTTTGGTGTGTTCGCGTAATTTTCACTGAAATAGGAAGTTGCGTGGGACATATCGAGCGGCTCATCTGTTTTTTTTTTAGCCAATAACATTTTTTTACATCACAGCATGATTCAGTATGATTCAATTTCCCCTTTAGATTTGATATAAAATTGTTTCTACTAGAAAAAAAACATGAAATATCATGCTGGTGCATGACACCGCTGTTATCTCTTCTTCTCACCATTGCTGTTTATAATGCTGAGGATGTCTAACCATTTGCAATGTTTAATCTCCTCCATCATTGTCCATTTTGTGTAGAATTTAGGTGGGTTTGATATGTTTTGTGGCTCACGCCGACTCACGGGGGGGCGGGTGTGGGGGGTGCTCGAGACTCTGCCCCTTTGAGGTCCGATGCTAAAGTGCTAAAGTGCCCTTGCTCTTCTGTGCGATATGAACAATATCGTGAACGATAACAATCATTACCGCCGCTCCCTATATACAAAGTATGCAGTTTGATTAGGGCACCAACTCCCTGGGGGCACCATCCCAGTTACTAAAAAAACAACAAAAAAAACCTTGACACACCATTCCCGCAACTGTTCATTACACCTCATGTTTGCGGCTGAATGCAGATGATCATAATTGATGGACAACTATGCCCGTGAAATGATCATAATTGATGGACAACTATGCCCGTGAAAAGACATCGCCAGTCAGGCACACAGAAAAGGAAAAAAAAAAGATGAAAACGAAGCCCGCATGTCACTTTCATGTAGGCTAAATTCATATTCAAAGAAGATTAAGATAATATATAGTTATTTTGTGGTTATGAAAATAGACCTAAGCCAACAACAGCCTTTAAAATGACTTACAATGCATTATATAAAACAATGAGGCAACTCTGCTGAAAAAACACAATAGTACCATCACATAAAATTCCAACACCATCACAAATAAATCACAAATACCAGTACAAACCATCAACTTTTAACCATTAAAACCATTAAAAAAATGGTTTTCTGTAGTGTGTATTGGGACATATTACATTAGGATGTATTGGTTTTAACAAGCCACCAATAGAAGGTGACCAATTACCAGTAGAGAGCAACAAGGTCCATTACAGTTTCCATTAAAACCACTACAAGTCCCATTATAACCAGTAAAACCATTACAAATTTTGTGATGGTGTCTGTTTGTTTTCAACATTACATGTTATAAATGCCTCTAAAGGGAGCCAAAGGCCTGGTAATTGCTGTTGTTACACTTACACAGGCTATTAACCAAACATTTAATTAAAATATGCACTGAATCTTTATATTTAGGCCACGTTTTTGCTATAGATGACACAGCCATTATAATTTCTTCAACAAAAAACATGTGAACATCACAACCCTTACAAAAATTAACCATAATTTTCGTAGTAAACTGCTTAATTTTCTTTTGTGTGATTTCTGAATGCTTGAGACTATAAAATCAATCAGACAACTGTATTACTGCCATAGGTAACTGTCTAGAGCTACAGTTGTAATTATACTGTATCAATATACTGTACAGGGTCACATACATTCACATAAGTAAAAAGATCTTTTGAAGAATGTGGGTAACCAAACAGTTGCTGGTCCACATTGACTTTGATAGTAGGGAACACCGTGGACCAGCAACTGTTTGATTTTCCACCTTCTTCAAAATAGCGTTTATGTTTAGCAGAAGACAAAAACTCAGGTTTAAACCAACTTTTGAGTAAATGTAAAATAAAAAATTAGCCTATTTTAATTCTTGGGTGAATTATTCCTTTAATGTTAATAAAATACCAAACACATAGAGACAAATCATTCAATACTCTTGACTGAAAAAAATGTAATACAGTTTCTTTAAAAAGAATCAATCTATAAAGTGTTTTATTTTTATATTTGTTCATTCAGTTTCTTGAATGCTCATGTTAAATACACCTATTGTACCTGAAAATAAAATAGTTTATTTTATTTGTATATTATGTGTATTTATAATGTGTATTTTTGTTCTCATTTTTTAATTACAAAGATAAAATAATGACAAATATTTTTATTTTCACCCACTTTGGCCTAAATATCTGCCATACTTTTTATATTTTGTTACCTTGAAAGGCTTTGTCTTTATTATAGGGAAATTAGTGTGGCTGTAATGCTCAAACAGCTTGCAAAAATAGAAAAAACAACATGACAAAGAATTGTGATAAAATCGTGAATCGTGATACCCCTAGCCAAGGGAGAACAACTCTCCATCCATCACATTGCCCACACCTTTCTCTGCTCTCCACCATTCGCAATAAACACCTGTGAGTTCTTTCTTTTTCCACAAACAGCCGAGCACCACTCGTGACATCACTCACAGGAAGTGCATATTTAGTGTTGGCTAATTTCCATCGATGGCCTCCAGAAAGGCTTAGCAGACACAGAACGCTAATTTTAAGTCTCGTTGCCTGCAGGAGTCCTCTCTCGCTCTCTCCCTCTCGCACAATGAATGCAGTCAGCGCTTTTATCTCCTACCACACTTGTGCTTATTATCAAATAAATGCAAGGCAGAGAGATACCCATTGACGGTAGCATGCATAAAGACTGCTGGCTGTGTGAAATGGATTAATAAATAATGGGTGAACGCGGCTGAAAACAGCTTTTCCAGTCCTACGAGCACGCGAGAAAGCTCAACAGAACAATCCCCCACGAGCCATGCGTTCCAGACCGCGTCGAATGGAACACTGGGTAGAATGTAAAGCAGAACACTGCCTGGAATTCTTGGAGGAGTCTGCTTAGTAAATTAAAACGCTCTTCAGAATGAGAAACAGATCATTTGGCAAATGCTTCCCGGAAAAGTTTGCTAAAACTTCGAGGTAGATAGTGTCTTAAACGCTGTCTTTTATAAGTGCTACCGTAGCTATGGCCTTTTTTGCTGCTCAGAAACTGAATAAAATCTAAAGCACTTTACGTGACCTTGTGTGAAAAACGAGTCGTGATCCTTCCAAATCCCATTCATTGCCCATGAAATTTGGTCCAAGGGCTCTAATCCAAGGCCTACATCAATGACTAGTGGACTGAAACACTGTATCATAGCATCATTTGATTAAAGCTCCTTTCTGGATTCACTCTGAATGGATCATATCCTTGGTATTCATTAATAGGTGCTTTTGGGAAAAGATTATAAGACTATTGTGACTATCAGACTACATCTGTCTTTTTCAGATTTGTTTGATACTGTGACATCTTTATACACCCCTTCAATATATTTGACGACTCTCTGGATACAATCACAACTTTCCCCTGATTTCAAAACAAACCCCTGTGTAATGTAAGTGTCGAAACCCTTGTTTTCTCGCTTTATGATATTTTGGTTTTGGTGTGTCAGAGCAATTGTTGATTTAGAACTTTCCATGTAAAAACTTCCCTTTTTATGGCTTGTCGTGGGTAGATGTGCCTAACACGAAAACAAGAGGGTGGAGGCGACCAATGGTGCCAGGCAGTCACATACATAGGTGATAATTTTGGTATAAACCTCAATTTGATCTTCATAAACCTCAATTTGACAAAAGCCACGTATTGGCATAAATTAAAAGAGATGGTAAAATTGTGAGCAGTGTCATTTAGCTGCTCCCTTCCACATATAGGGACAAGACATGGAAGTATACATATTTAGTCAGTTGCTTTATTATTTTCTGTTATATAGATGTCAGAAAGACCACAGCATTGCAAGTAACAAGGTTCAAATTTAGTGATGACAGAAATGAAGTGGCGCACTTCCAACAATGCAATATTATCATGCTCTCACACACACACACACACACACACACACACACACACACACACACACACACACACACACACACACACACAGTCTGGCATATGTGGTTTACAGGGACTCTCCATAGGCATAATGGTTTTTATACTGAACAAACTGTGTGTGCTATTGCCCTACACCTACCCTACACCTAAACTGAGCCTTCACAGGAGACTTTGTGAATTTTTAGATAAAGAAAAAAACACCATTTAGTATGTTTTTTTAAGCCTTTTGGTTTACGGAGACATTACAACTCATAAACCACCTTCATGTTGTAATACCATGTTATTATACATATTTTTGTCCTCATAAACCATATAGATCAGTTAACACACACACACACAGGAATACATTTGTGAGACCATAAAAACTGCTTTCTTATAATTTGTCAAATAAAATAAATCAAAATGCAGAACCACCACAAAAATAAATTGTTGACACTGACACATTGACAATGCACACACACACACACACACACACACTCACATATTACACTAAACCATGTAAAATGATCCATGTTATCCCCATGAATGAAAGTTAGAAATGTGGGTCTTTTATAAAGTGAATTTTTATAAAGTGAATTTTACATAAAAAACTTTTTTTGTTTGTTTGTAAAAACCTATATAAAAACTAGTTCTTTCTTTCTTTCTTTCTTTCTTTCTTTCTTTCTTTCTATAAATATCATAACACCTCCAAAAACTATACAAATATGGAGTAAAAAACATTCATAAACAGAGTCAAATTACATTTGTTTAAAATATATATATATATATATATATATATATTTTGTTACAAATTTACATTTTGTTGCCTGGGGTCTCTAGAGACCCCAAAGACCTTGAGTGCACACCCCAAAATGAAGACCGCATAAGGGCTAAGGAAGCATGGGTACCCTTAATTTAATCTGTAGTCTGTTTAGTTATGTAATGAAACTCTCCCAATTCTCCGTCTTGATCTCAATGCCGATTATTACGCTCATCATCACTCTTCCTCTACACTCCTCCTGCCTGACCAACATATGATCCCTTCAATCCCTGTTAATTTGTTGCGTTCCATGGGTTATAGTAAGCTAAGGGGCCGCCAGATCTAACCAGGATTAGCCCTAGATTTCTCTGGATTATTCAGGCTGGAGTGGGATTATACCTGATTGCCAAATTTGAAAGTGTCTATATATCAGGTTAGAGGGAGTGTGTGTATGTGTTTTTTTTCCATTGAGCGCACTGTTTCTGTTAGGATTCTCAGTCTTCATGTGTGTGTGTTTGACTGGCAGGTTGCTTAAAATGCTTGTGATTAAAATGCTAACTGAGGTCAACTTTTTCCACTAACAGACGTTACTCAACTGTATCCAGTATCCAGTTGTATCAGGTGGCAGTAAGAGTCACTGACAGCATTTTTCCCGTTGGTAGTTGCTTACTTTATATTGCCAACTATCTTTGCCAATGAATCCAAGCTTTATTGTAATTGTCAGACTGTAAATCAAGAAGTTGTAATGTCTAAATGCCATGTGCCTGATCACTCTACATCTAATCCTTGCAGAAAACAAAAATCCTTCATAGGTGAAACATCTACCATAATCAAATTGGGATTAGCAAAAAAAAAAAACGTATTTGTCAGAATACACCAATGATGTTGAACAAATAATTGTGTTGTTACTGCCGTCACTATTAAATATTCTGCTGTTCTGTAGCCACGGATTTGCAGGTCTTGTCTTTTTCTCCTACAGATGACTTGCAGGACCCTGTATGTTATGATATTACATTCGTTTTAATCGTTTAACCACCACAGCGTCCATTGGCAATGCACACGATTCGTGTCGAATGCAAGTAACGTCGCAGGTAGCAGAAAGTGCAAGCAGCGATTTAAGTTTACTTTTAGTATAGTTGCAGCACGGCTGTAGTATAGAGTCCGGACTCGAGATATTTTTCTATAGTCTCGGACTTGTCTTGGACTCGTTGGTATTTGGACTCGGACTTGGTCATTGGACTCGCCAAATGTTCTAGTTGGTCTCGACCGAGTCCAGCAATATATGCTTTTTTTCTCTTTCAAAACAAAACCATTAATCTAGCTCGCTTGTTCCGCAAATGGGTAATGTAATTGCCATTGGTTTAACTCCATCTAGAACGGGCATTGTCATTGGTCGCCTGTTAAATGCACAGCTGTGTCATATTGAGTGTGCGCTTGGCTCTGAGTGTGCGCGCTGCGTGGAGGCATACATCATTTTTATTTTGGCCACAGACACGCTGTCGGCAAGTTGCATAATACAGTTTGGTTTTACAAAGTTTTTTGGAGTTTTCCCTCTCACTTTCCTTCGCTTTTTAATACATTATTAATGCCCGTGCGCATTTTGCTTTCACTTTCATTAAAGGTCAATTGCTTATCTATAACTTACAAGGACACATTTTCTGCAATAAACATGGGACTTTAATTAACAAAACGAATAAAAATACACCATTACCACGCTATAAGCCTAATATAAAATTACAAACTTGCAAAATGTTTAAATGTAAAAACAAAAACCTGACAATCATCAAACGCCGTGGCACCAAATGAATAAGAAAAAGAACGAATAAGAGCAAAACGAATAAAGCCTGGAGGCACGGAATAATACACCTGGATGTAAAATAAAATAAATTACACAAAAATGTAAATAAAGAAAAAAATAAGCAAACACTGTGACTATGGCTGGGCGATTTATTAGATTGTATCGATTAATTCGAATTTAATGTTTTGCCACAATTAGATATTTTATAAATCAAGGAATCGCGATTTTGGATAGAAATATTACCAAACTCTAGAATTAGACACTTTGGTAATAACAGTAAAGAGAAAAGAACAATCCAACCGCATGTCGGCGCACATGATTAACCGCTCACTTGTGATGCTCTCTGGGTAACATTCACGCAGAATGTGATTTTGTGTTGACGTGGGCAGTGGAATAGAATAAATACAAGAAGATGTGAGTTAAACATTTTATTAACTAGAGTGCCGCGTTTTTAGAAAACCATTTAATGCACGAGACGCTGCAAGAGACGCAAGCGCAACAGTCAAACGCGTCCATGTCTACATAGAAAAAACAATGGAAAAGCAGCGTAATCAAATACAAAACCTGCGAAGAACTACTACTGTATGTCTGATATTTCAGGTTTGCATCAGGGTGACAGGCTGAAAACTGCTGTTCATTGTTTTACAGAGCCTTTATAGTTAATAATAGCACTCTGTGTTATACCTTCAGTCATTTTGAATTGGAATTATTTGAGTTTTTTGGAGCATTTGTCTTGTATTATTTCAGAACATATAGCCTAATATGCATAATAAAAGTGTGTACAAGATGCAGTTGTAGTTCATGCATCTTTTCTGCAAAGATATTTAGTGATTTGTTTAACATTTACATCACGAAGACAACGTCATGTGTGGTGCACTTAGAATAAACTTTTCTTTAACTAGAGGGTTAATAAAGAAAAAGTAGCTTGAATCATGTTGTAGTTACATTTTCAAGTTGACTAGATAAAATCTTACAAAATCGAGAATTGGTCAAATATTAGTGAAATTGCTAAAGCTAAAATATCCTCCTGAGACCCCCCCCCCCCTAAAAAAAAAGTTTTCATGTCATTACATTGGTTAGACCATAAGAAAAAAAATTACAAATAACATTTTTGAAAAACTATTTTTTCTTCATATTTGATTATATGTCCTCTGTAGAGGACACAAGGACTAAAATTAAATGGCACAAATAGACATCAAAACGGAAAAATCAATGGGAGTTTTTTAAATCACCAAATAGATTTTTAGGTTTCAGGATTTTTTTATACTAAACTTTGTTTAAGGATGATTATCAACTATGTTTTAAAATGTATAACAAAATGATTTGATATACAATTTTGTTTTATGCAATATGTGTGTAAAAAATTCCATAAACTGGTTTCACATTAAACACAGTGTACCTATACACTGTATCTAATTTGCATATTAATGTGTTGCTGTTGGGACAGAATGTTGAAAAATAATTTTCATAATGGGAGTAATACATGGCCAGATTTTCATAATAATATATAATATTTCATAAGCAAACTGATATATAATTTATTTCCCTATTCAATTGTTGTCTCCCAAAATGCATAATAAACATGCTTTTAGTCCTGGTGTCCTTTACATTGAACATGTATGAAATTATGTCCTGTTTGAAAACCAATAACATAACATGGGTGTTCCTGTGTGGCTCAGTGGTAGAGCATTGCGTCAGCAGCGCAAAAGGCTGTGGGTTCGATTCCCAGGGAACACATATACTGACAAAAATGTATAACCTGAATGCAATTGTAAGTCGCTTTGGATAAAAGCGTCTGCTAAATGCATAAATGTAAATATATATATAACATCTTCCTGAGATGTTGCTTTATGACAAACAATCTGAAAATTATTCAGATTTAAAAGACATTACAGAATATAATCATATTTCCATAAGGATGTACAATTTTTCACTAAATTAAATATAGCCATCTTTAAAGACGTATGAGAGGGTTTAAAAAACATTTAGTATCTCTATAAAGCCCTGAATGTGCTCTGTACAGGACATCCAGGCTTATAACTGTGACATGTGAGGTCTCAGAGAATTACACTAAAATAGAATGTCCACTACAGAGGCAAACACTCCATAGCTGGGTCTTAGGAGGATAAATAAAATAGCCTAATTTGATCCTACAGTGTTGCTGCACATGCTTTTAGATCATTACAACAATAATGCAAAAATATTATATTAGAATAGAAGATATGCCGTCTCTCATATCAAATAAATTATCAATAATTAAGTATGTAGTTTTGAAGAAGATAATTTTTTTCTTTCTCTGTTTTGACCGTCTCATTTGGACTTGGACTTGACTTGGACTCGAACCTCTTTGGACTCGGTCTTGACTCGGACTTGAACCTCTTTGGACTCGGTCTTGACTCAGACCCGATAGTCCTGGACTTGGACTTGTCTTGGACTCGACAAAGGTGGACTTGACTACAGCCCTACTTAAAGTATACTTTTATATACGACAAAGTGGGCCAATTTAGTCCCAAGGAGTATTGAAATAGTACACGTAAAAGTATACTACAAGTACACTGATATTTGTATACATACATAAAGTATACTTAAAAATATACTTGAACTTTACTTAAGTATACTTAATAAAATAAACTTGAAGTACACTACTTTTTGGTAAGGGTGGCCAGCGAATGACTCAGAGCCAGAAGAGCTTGAAGGTGTCTGGGTCAAATTCCTAACCAGAGACCTGCTATTTATAACACTCACCACAGGCCACACCACCACGGCAATTGTGACTTCATGAATAATCTGCTTTCATCAAACACCCGGCACTCTACCTCTTCCCCAGTCTTAATGGAGACACTATGGACAAAGAGTGGATCTTTTCAGTGACTAAACGACGATTCGTGGCCTTTCAAGTCTGAGAGTTGTCATGTTTTAAAAATGCAAGCTTTCTTCAACAAGCTCATGTGCAGACGGCTGTTTGGTGAGCTGAGCCGCGGAGTGGCGGGGTGCTCGTAATTACTGTGAAGTCATGCAGCTTATTGTTGACTTGCTAATCACTGTTCCTCAGAGACAGCTAAATCTACGGTGTGACTGCCAATGATTGAAGCTCTCTTGCGAGTTGGGCGAGTCATCTAACTGTCAGAGATGAAAGGATGTTTGTAGTTTACCTGCAGCATCAAACGGCATCAGTCTGTCTCTTCCCCCTGCTTCTCGCACGTAGCTCCTCTCTTCCCGTTTCCACAGTAGTCATGGTTACCTCCGCAACAGAACGCGCTTGCCAAAGCTGTCAGGGCATCACGCTCAGATCACCTTGTGCGGGTCGTTTCGGCATGCAGTTCCCACTTGTGACACCGCGCTTCAATTTGGCTTTGATTAAGTCAGCCCAGGAAGCATCTGGCTCTTTCACCAGCACGGGGGCTCGCGTAATTTGGCAGAATAACCCAAGGAGAATAAAACCTCCTACCTGGGGGACGAGGGCACATAAATATATCTTGCTTATCCAATTTTGCACCGCTCTGAATGGGAGCAGAGCAAAATGCAGAAAATCTACCACCGGTGTTGGGGAAAGAATTAGCCCATCAGGTGTGAGGTGACACTGAAACAGCACTTTCTCCGAGATTAGCCTGCTTTACAGTCGATATCCAGCTGTAGTGTAAATTTTGCCAAGGTAATTGGCTCTTTTCAGTGATTGATATCTGACCACTCATGTGAGCAGTAATGGTTTTCAGAACCACTATGGAAAACAAGAGGCTAATTTCTGTAAGGGGGTGCGATGGGGGATTATGGGCTGGATAGATATGGGATAGATGGACTGATAGACGCACTTGAGGCGTAATTGTATTGTGGATGATTGAGGGACAGGAAGTAGATTTGTTTCATCTTATTTACATTTTTTTTCTTCAGTCAGAGCAGGTGAATGAAATTAGTAGTGTGATTTGAGGCGGGATGGAGGGCGAGCGAAAAGAAAGGGATAAATAGATGCGGGACACAGGGACAGAGATGAATGAGACTGAGAACGAGTGAAGGAGGGTGTGAAGAGGCTATGCAGCTTTGAGAGAGATGGTGGGTGTTTGTAAAGACTGGAGCTCACACTACATTATTGTTGCTGTGTACACGTCAACACATTATATGCATTGTTGGTAATGTTGACAATTTGACAGATAGATGATAAAAAGAAACAGAGAGGGAAACAGATCAGTTAAGATGATCAGTTGAAACTCTGATTGTGTACCAGGCCAAGAAGGGAGAACTATGAACATGGGATGAGGGCTCTCTATGATTATGAATGTATAACCTTCACCTCAAACAAAAATATTTTGACCCAGGTCCCCTGGATTTAAGGCACGGCCATGGTGTGCGCACCAGAATACTGGGACAAGAGCATGCAACAGGGAGAAGCAGATTGAGGGATTTGACCCTTTTACTTTTTTCAGGGATGGTTAGGAATAAACTGTTCTAGTCTGTTTTGTGTTTCGATGCTGCACTTTCTCAGAGTAGTTGGCCTCATTCTTTTTATTTGTATTTCTTTCTTATGATGACTTGTAGTCATGCCCTAGCTAATAAAAAAACTGCTGTTTTCAAAGTAATTATTTTCAACCTCAGTAGACTCTAATCAATAGAAAATGTTTGAATTGCAACTGATTTTTATAATGTATAAAATTAGTCAATACAAATATTGTTGGTTTAAATTATTTCTGCATTGTATGCATGAAGATAATGAGTACATACAGGTGCATCTCAATAATTTTGAATGTCATGGAAAAGTTAATTTATTTTAGTAATTCAACTCAAAATGTAAAACTCGTGTATTAAATAAATTAAATACACACAGACTGAAGTAGTTTAAGTCTTTGGTTGTTTTAATTGTCATGATTTGGCTCACATTTAACAAAAACCCACCAATTCACCAATCTCAACAAATTAGAATATGGTGACATACCAATCAGCTAATCAACTCAAAACACCTGCAAAGGTTTCCTGAGTCTTTAAAATGGTCTCTCAGTTTGGTTCACTAGGCTACACAATCATGGGGAAGACTGCTGATCTGACAGTTGTCTAGAAGACAATCATTGACACCCTTCACAAGGAGGGTAAGCCACAAACATTCATTGCCAAAGAAGCTGGCTGTTCACAGAGTGCTGTATCCAAGCATGTTAACAGAAAGTTGAGTGGAAGGAAAAAGTGTGGAAGAAAAAGATGGACAACCAACTGAGAGAACCGCAGCCTTTTGAGGATTGTCAAGCAAAATCGATTCAAGAATTTGGGTGAACTTCACAAGGAATGGACTGAGGCTGGGGTCAAGGCATCAAGAGCCACCACACACAGACGTGTCAAGGAATTTGGCTACAGATGTCATCAGAGGCGTCTTACCTGGGCTAAGGAGAAGAAGAACGTCTAGGTTACGTACGTAACCCCCGTTCCCTGATGGAGGGAATGGAGACATTATGGCGTGACGACATAGGGGATTTACTTGGAATCCCCGATCATCTCTGACTAAAGAGAAAACGCCAATGAAATTTTCTAGTGGATTTTGCATACCTGAGCCACTCCCCGTGCATACGGGTATAAAAGGGTGACAGGTGCGTCCACTGATTAGGTTTTAAGCTGAGGAGCCGAGACGAGTCCCTGGCAACCAGCGATTGTTCAAGATTGTGGCATGGGGACATAACGTCCATCAGGGAACAGGGGTTACATACGTAACCTAGACGTTCCCTAACTGTCGGTCACTACGAGTTATGTCGTGACGACATAGGGGTCCTATGGAAAGCGCCACAAGCTGAACCCCGTCACAACCTTGTGGCATGCAGATGTTGACAAGCGAGCATGTGACAGATAAATGCCATGTGAGAGGTTGCAACCTTCCTACCGCCCCAGCGCAAATTTTCTAACCTTGGTGCCCACCGGGACCACTGAGTACATCGCTGCAGGAGATAGCCAAGCCGCTGTTCTTTCGATGTTCGATTTCGACCTTCAGTGAAAGATGGCTTCAGGTCTTTCCTATTTGTTGTTACAGCTTGCCGTAACGGCAGGGAAGCGAGCCTTCCGGAGAAGGGCGCTACGGAGGCCACATCCTGCCCGAAGGGAGGTAACATGTGGAGACACTGATATGGACTGGCCCAGGCTTGGGGCAGTGCTACATACGACTGGACTCTGGGGCAGATCCTACCTAGGAGTAGGGAGGAAGGCTGCCAGCAGAACCTGACAGAAGCTCTGTCAAAGAGAAGACACAGGTTTACCGTGAGGGAAACCTTACTGTGGAAGAATACACATATAGGATTACCCGAAGGGGAATGACAGTGGCTGACCAGAGACCCAGGCGAGCTAATACCAGTACTGGGCCTGGCGTCAGACTGCTCCGCCCAGTCTGACTGCCGGGGGTGCTTTGAGTATTTCCACCAGGGTTCACCGTCCGGGGGACTGAACTGGAGGAGGAAAAAGGCGCTCGTTTCCCTGGGTGAATGGGAATGGCGCAGCAAGCATAACACCGGCCAGTTCTTCCCGCCCATTACCTGTTACCCAACACACAGGAAGAATCTTGCGAAGGTGTTCGTGTCGCCCAGCCCGCAGCTCTGCAGATGTCTGCCAAAGAGGTGCCGTGCGCCAACGCATGGGAGGTGGCAACACTCCGAGTGGAGTGAGCCCTCACCCCCAGGGGGCACGGTTTGCCTTGAGATTGGTACGCCAATGCGACAGCCTCCACTATCCAGTGGGCCAACCTCTGTTTGGAGACAGCCTTCCCTTTCTGCTGACCTCCGTGGGAGACAAAGAGCTGCTCAGAGCTTCTGAAGCTCCGGGTGCAGTCCACGTATATGCGCAATGCTCTTACGGGATTGTAATGCTAAGCAATGCTCTCACAGTAATGCTAAGGCTGGATCTGCCTCCTCCGAGTGCAGTGCTTGCAGGTTCACCACCTGATTGCGAAAGGGCGTGGTGGGAACCTTGGGCACGTATCTAGACCAGGGTCTCAAGACAATGTGAGAGTAGACCGGCCCGAACACAAGGCACTCTTCGCTTACCGAAAACGCCTGGAGGTCCCCGACCCGTTTGATGGAAGTGAGCGCAGTCAGGAGCGCTGTCTTGACAGACAGGAACTTCAGCTCGACTGAGTACAGCGGCTCAAAGGGGCCCCTCTGAAGTCCAGCCAGGACGATAGAGAGGTCCCAAGAGGGCACAAGGGGTGACCCTTTGAGCTTCCCCGGGATGTGAACAGTGCGCAGTGACGGGCGAGCTGTGATATGCGGTGTGATCGTATACCTCCCAGCCGGTTGATGTACGAGACAGCCGCAGTGTTGTCCGTGCGGATTAGCACGTGCTTGCCCAGCAGCAGTGGCCGGAACTGCCGTAAGGCTAAATGCACTGCCCACAGCTCTAGGCAGTTGATGTGCCAAAGCAGTCGGGGCCTTGTCCAGAGCTTGCCCATTGAGTGTAGCACGCCAGCCCGTGCTGGAGGCATCTGTTGTGACAACAGTATGCTGGGACACTTGTTCTAGGGGCACCCTGGCCCGTAGAAAGGCAAGGTCTGTCCAGGGGCTGAGGGGGCGTCGACACTGCAGGGTGATACCCACTCACAGTGTACCACGGTGCCATGCCCGGGAGTGTAGCCAGTGCTGAAGTGGTCTCATATGAAGCAATCCGAGCGGTGTGACTGCAGCTGCGGATGCCATATGCCCCAGGAGCCTCTGAAACTGTTTCAGTGGTACCAGATTCCTGCCTCTGAAGGAACTCAGGCAGTTCAGCACTGCTTGGGCACGTTCCTCCGTGAGGCGTGCCATCATACTCACCGAGTCTAACTCCACACTGAGAAAAGAGATTCTCTGCACAGGAGAGAGCTTGCTCTTTTCCCAGTTGACCCGAAGCCCCAACTGGCAGTCACTGTGACCGCTCAACTGCTCTCTGGATTGGGCTAGGATAAGCCAATCGTCGAGTTAGTTGATGATCCTGATGCCCACTTCCCGTAACGGGGTAAGGTTGCCTTCTACGACCTTCGTGAACACACGGGGAGACAGGGAGAGCCTGAAGGGGAGGACCCTGTACTGCCATGCCCGACCTTCGAACGCAAACCGTAGGAACGGTCCGTGTCGCGGAAGGATCGAAACGTGAATGTAAGCATGCTTCAGGTCGATCGCTGCAAACCAATCCTGGGGCTGAATGCATTTGATCATGCACCTGTGCGTCAGCATCTTGAATGAGAGCTTATGTAAAGCCCGGTTCAAGACTCGTAGATCCAGGATTGGCCGAAGGCCACCACCTTTCCTGGGTACGATGAGGTAAGGGCTGTAAAACTCCTGCCTCATCTTGGCTGGAGGGACCGGCTCGATTGCATCCTTTGCCAGGAGGACAGCAATCTCCTCGCGCAAGACAGGGGCGTTCCGGACTGCCACCGATGTCTCGAGAATGCCATTAAACTTGGGAGGTCGCATGGTGAACTGAATCGCGCAGCCGAGTTGAATTGAGTGCGTCAGCCAGCGAGACAGGCTGGGCAGCATGAGCCACACCTCCAGACGCTGTGCAAGCGGCTCCAACGGCACATTCGACATACCTGTGGTGGTGCAGCGAAAGGGAGTAGGGGTGGATGGTACAGAAGGCGATGCGTTCTGAGGCATCCTTACCGAACTCCCTGGGTCCCAAACGGGACTGGCCAGAGGTGCGTGGGGAGGAATATTGTCCCTGAACTGTACTCTCTTGGCTACTGGCAAAATGGGTTGTGGGCGAGAGTGAGAAAGCAGGGCGTCGCACACTGTTGTCCCATGGACCTGAGAACCCGGAGGAAAAGGAAATTGCTCTTTCTTTGAGAAAGTGGGTACCGCTGGCCCTTGGAAAACAAAATGAAACAGAAGATTCTCCTCCCGGCCCTCCACCGGGGCAAGGTGCGGCGCTGTTCTCGCCGTCTCCTGAGAAAGAGCAAACTCCAACATCTCCAGGTTGCCCGCATCAGGGCCGCTTCGTCAACTTCCTGGACAACATGGGGCCTGGCTGGGGCGCGGGGGGCGCCGCTCTCCTGCGAGAGGCTCAACGCGCTGGCCTAGGTGTCGATTCAGCCTGGTTGAGCCAGAGATGGCGCTCCTGGACCACCATGGTGGGCATCGCCTTCCCGAGGGACCGCGCTGTGACTTTCATCGCTCGTAGAGCGACGTCAGTCACCGTGCGCAGCTCATGCATCAACCCCGGGTCGGTACAACCCTCGTGCACCTGTTTGAGCGCCTTGGCTTGGTGAACTTGCAGGATAGCCATGGCGTGCAGGGTGGAGGCTGCCTGGCCCGCAGCACTATAAGCTTTGTCTGCGAGAGCGGCTGTCAGCTTACAGGCCTTGGACGGGTGACGCGGACGGTTCCTCCAAGTGGCGGCATTTCGTGGACACAGGTGCACCGCAATCGCTCTCTCCACCTGGGGAATGCCCGCGTACCCCCTGGCAGCCCCGCCGTCGAGGGTAGTGAGGATGGAGGAGGTGGACGAGCAGCTTCTGGCCGTGAAAGGGGCCATCCACGACCTCGTCAGCTCCTCATGCACCTCCGTGTAGAGAATCCAAGAGGAACTCAAGCACACTTATGAATTACGCCATGAGCCGTCAAGGACAGGACGTGCACCGACCGCACCCCTGCCAAGCAGGTCACCTGTTCCTGGACTGACACGTGAACAAAAGACAGAGGGGGTGGTGTTAAAACATTCACCAGCACCTTCTGAAAAACTTTATATCACGACAAAGCCAAAAGAATCTGCTGCAGCCAGCCGCAGATCGTTGCACAGCTTGGACTTAAAAGACCTTGAAAAGCTCGCCAGAAACATTGGCAAATTCAACCCCAGCGTGCCAAACAGCCAAAACATTCAAGCTTATCTGCAAGATATTGATTTCCATCTGGAAATGCGACCTAACGTTACGGACAAAGATAAACTCTATTTACTCCGAACGACATCCAGTCCTGAAGTGCGCAATTTCCTTGACTGGCAGCCTGCTAACACAAAGACTGATTATCAACGGCTTCAAAAAGCCCTCATTAAAGAGTTTGCCAACCCTGAGTCTGATCAAGACATAGTGGCTGCCCTGAAGATGAGACAAGGACGTCACGAGCCTCCTCAAGCTTACTACAGTCGACTCAGACAGGCATACTTTGGAACTCGCAATGAATCTGACATGGAAGATGAACTAAACTTTAAAACTCTCTTCCTGAGGAACCTTCATCCTAGCATAAGCCACCATCTTGGCATTTTCGCATGCCCACAAACAATGAACACTCAGCAGTTGCGAGACCTGGTGCAAAAAGCCTACTGCAAACAAAAGATGGCCTCAGAAAAGAGCGCCAAAACCCCAGCAGTTCTTGATTTCAACACTCAAAGTCACGGACTGGCTCTAGAGGGCACCCAACGCCAAGACAGTGCTAAGCCGCCACACAGAGAGTGGAATGCACCCCCGTCCAACAGAGAACGAGACTCGCACGCTGGCACCCGACCTAAACAGAGGTATGACCGCTGGGATGGACCGCGTGGACGTCAACGCTCACCTGGACGACACTGGGATAAGTCATGGGACCAAGCAAGGCCTCATGAGAGTCAATGGGAGAGATCGTGGAACCAGCCAAGCTCGTTTGGAAACTCAAGAGAGAAAAGCTCATGGGAATTCAATGGAAACTCCAAGGGAAAGCGACAAACTCACCCTGGAGCAATCAGCCCAAGGAATCGACGAAAGAATTCACCAAGATTCCAAACTGACCGAGCTCAAACTGAATCCACACAAGAACAAAAGGCACCACTGCACTTCGAAGCTGATGGAAATGATGATGAAGGAGTTCTTCCAACAAAAAGAGGAGGATCGGAAGTGGGAAAAGGAAGAGAAACCAGATTCAGCCTGACTAGCTGTCGGACGAGAAGGCAGTGACAAGCTGAACAAATCAGCCACAGAAAACAGCACTGCCTCACCTCACTCTCAGAGAACAGTAACTTCAGATGGACACGAAACCCCACCTGAAAACCCAGCAACAGAGTTAAACACTAACTCAGCACCCAATACTCCAGATCACAGCACCGTACAACAAACACCTGCTGATGAAACCCCTCAAGTTCCTGAAAGTGCTGTCTTAGTCGTCTGCCACTCCTCTGAAGAACACCTGATCAGCTCTGACATCCTAAACGTTTCCTCCCAAACTCCAGTCCCTCAACTCCTAGGCGATCTCATTGAAAAAGGTATAGCAAGAAAGTTTTACCTCCCCATCATCATCAAACGACACATCAGAGTTGAAGCCCTTCTTAATACGGGAGCCGACATCACTCTAATGTCTACAGAACTTCTCAAAGAAGTCCAAGAAAGAACGAAGAGGACTAACGGAACCCTCAAGCTCCAAAAGTGTGAACTAAACCTTCAAGCATACTCGCATACGGGCCTACAACTGAAACATGTGGCCCCAATTCATCTAACAGTGGGACCCATGGACCTCGTCCATCCAGTATACGTGTCAACACTCAACACGTATCCACTCCTCATGGGGAAAGATCTGCTTAATCGCTTCAAACCTCTAATAGACTTCAAGCACCTAAAGATTTGGACACAAGTCTGTGAGCCTTCTGCCCTTTCAGTCATTAGACTCCAACGAGTCACAGTGTCAAGTCACAGACATCGCCCCTAAGTCAATGATCGATGATGCAGTCACAAAGCCAGGATCTGGACCGAGCACACACAGCAAGGACCCTTTCCTCTGCTCACTGCACGACCCTGGACCAAACACAGGCCCCCTTCAAATCATGACTGCGATAGATGTTCAAGGCACATCAGTGTCCGACACAGCACAAGCCCTGTGGGCAGAGAACTCAGCCATCAGCCTGAAGCTATTCAGAACACTGAAGCAAAAACCTCAGAGTCTACCACATGTCGCAACACAGCCTGCGACAGAATCACCTACACAGGTGACCATCGGGACCCAAAGCCCCTCAAATGACCAAAACGATGCCCTCACCAAAGCAGGTGCATTACATGAAGTGTCCTGGACACTTCATGCCCTCCCACCCAACCCTACAGTGGCAGCAGTAACCCGCCGCCAGCACGCCACTGGTGCGCACACCCCTGCCCCCTCCCACATTGCCATATCACCTCAGTTCGCTGCTGACGATCTCCTCACCCTCCAAAATGCGGACTCGTCACTACGAACCATGGCAGCTCACATGTCCGACCCATCAGAACATCCAATTTCCTCCACGGACCTAAACACATCCTCCGAGCTCCACACGCTCCATTCTGTCAAGCACATGCTGCATCTGCGAGACGGTGTTCTCACGTATGTCCCTGAGCCACTCACTGCGCCAAAGCTCGTAGTACCTCACGGCCAAAGGGGGATTATGCTGACACACGCACACGATGCACCATGCGCAGGACACCACGGTGTCAAGGCCACCTATGAAAAACTCAAGCAAGTGGCATACTGCCTGACATGCTGCAAGACGTAGCAGAATACGTTAAAGGATGCCTGATGTGTTGCCAGTTTCAACCGGCAAATCCAAACCACCAACATGAAAAGGGGGAAGATCAAACCCACTGACACAGACCGATAACCATATGCTCTACACCACACAAGCATAAGTATTGTAATTTTAGGAAAACATATAGCTACCATGCTTAGACACAACCCATACTCTCTCCTCCGCAGCGCTGCTAGGACCAATCTCTAGTAGAGAGGAGTTACTCCACACATGTGACACTCGTTTGCAGTCTCACCTCATTCGGTGTCCTTGTGTCTCTTTGTTTTTTTTTTTTTTGCTTGTTTTTTTTGTTGCTTTCTTTCTCTCATGTCTCACTTTGTGATTTTCCTTTCCCCTCTCTCACTTTGAACCCCCTTAACCAATCCTTGAACCCAGGTCCTGAAATTGGGATCGACTCCCGTCAGTAAAGTCGTCGTAACTCATTATGAGAGCCGTTGTCAACCGATCGAGGCCACCCGCCAAAGTCATGACAGATATGATACGCGATGTAAGTTCCTTGATCGACAACTTAGCCATGAATAGGATTCCGTGCTACGTGATACCTCTTAGCCTTGCCCAAACGTCCCAACTTCGGCCACTGCGGGCCCCGCTAGTCTCATCCAAACTCATCCCGCCCCTTTCCCGGTAGCTGTATTCCCATATAAGCATGCCAGGAAACAGGCGACTTGGCGATTCTTCTCAGTTTGCCCATTATCGACGCTAATAATATTTACCGGCCTAAAGATGTGGTGAATGTGGAATTTTGGCAAGGGAACACCTATGTCAAAATCCACACTCATAAAGTCATCGCGTATCACGATAACAACGAGCAGTTGTATCTGGCCCCAAACCTAAAGATGTGTACACTCACTAAGGACATTCACTTCCTCTGCCCGAGTAAACCCTTCGAATGCGATAATACCGAGGGCATCTGCGGCTTAGAATCCATTTGATCCGACACTAGCTGCCCCGCCGAAGCAACACCACGTTCTCAAGTTGAGGTAACGCAAGCCGAAATCATCGGAAACCGATGGCTGGTCATCACCCCAGCATGAGCTACCCTCAAATACGATCAACACGACACCGCCACGCGCATTAGTTTGGCCAACCAAACTTTATGGATCACTGGCTCGATCCTCCATATTGACGAGTTAATATTGTATCACCTTACCGACGACGAGTATCAGGCTGAAATCGAAATCCCACCCTTCTCCAAACAGCATTCTTTTGTCCTTGATCCAGAATTGGAAGAAAGGATCAAGGAGGAAGGAACGCAACTTATTGATTTGACACCGGTTGACACAGCTTTAGAAGCTATCGCTCGCCTTCCACTCGCCTTCCGCCCGCCAGCGCGCCAATTATTCAGTCTTGGTCTGCCGCTGACACAGCGCTTTGTATCTCTACTATCGTAAGATATGTTGTGACTCTGACACTGGCCTTCCTCCTACACAAGCGAGTGAACTGCCGTTCAAGAGTCTCTCAATAGATGCACATCAGGCGTCCCACGCCTTTTCCGACGTGATAAACCCGACCAAGAGCCCGAACCCAAGAAATTGACCAACCTGATTGAGATCATGCCTATACTGCCTCATCGAAACCCCTGACAATTAAACTAATCAAAATGACCCAATTGTCAATAATCCCAAACAATGCATCCCTACGACTTCTCAAGTTTCTAACCTGTTCCTTCCCAAATTACCCTACGCTAGGATTCAGTCAGTGATAGAGATGATGTTTGGGTATTGTGTGTGTCTGTTCTCTCTGCCTCTTGTTCCAGTGCCTGCCGATGTTCCATCGGGAACATCACCAAGCAAAAGGGGGATGTGTAGAGAATCATCGCACAGAATGAAATCCAGATGAAGCCGAGCTACGTCACTGACTTTTGTTTGATTTAAAATCCCCTCCTCATCCAGCAAACTGCGAGCTTTTCCTCAGAAGACAAAGGAGACCCACCCCCCACATGTCTTTCCTTTGTTGCACAGAGACAGTCATTTATTCCTTGGATATTAAAACCGTGGGCTCAAAGAAACAATATATATTAATGTTGTACTCTGTCTTATATAAGCTAGTTGTGTAATGGAAATTCGAAAATTGCCCTCTTCCTGCTCTTGCTCCTCTCCCTTCATCGCTCTTCAACTTGCGCACGGACGACCTGGAAGCTTCGCTGGACTCTCGCCTCTAACATCGGGCTGAGACAACTAACTAAGCGAATCCAAAACTTTGTAAAGCCGTAACACCGCAGAACCAGCAACAATGCTTTGCATCTCAACACAGAACTAAGCAAACCGCCGATCGGAAAGAGGGCTTCCCCAGTGACGTCACGCAATGAGGGAACGTGCAGCGGAGATTTCCAGGAAACACGTGGAAAGAAACAAAGCCACCGAAGAAATACGAAGAGAACACGTGGCATCCGAAACAAAGGATCGGACACTTCCGTTGAAACACGTGAACACCACGTGGAACGAGACAAAATATTTGCCTGCGGAAACTTAAGTGAACGCAAGTATACAAGCAACGTTTCAATCCTAACTGAACTGGTAATCGATCTGAATGCAGAAACATAGGATAATTATGTTTGTGATCTTCCTTATTGCTTTAGTTATGAAACATCAAAGAGTGCTACCTTAACCATTCTTCTAACGTTAACTGCAGAGCTTCGAATGTGTGTGTGTGTGTTTGTTTATGTGTTTTTATTAGTTTAGTCCATGAATGTTAGAATAGCAGTTAGAAATAAACCTTGTTTCATTTATAAAGAATTGTCTCTTGGGATGTGATTTTCAAGTATTTCAACGTTGATGCCAAAAAGGT
The DNA here is from genome assembly GCA_003573665.1 of Oxygymnocypris stewartii. Lineage (NCBI taxonomy): Eukaryota > Metazoa > Chordata > Actinopteri > Cypriniformes > Cyprinidae > Oxygymnocypris > Oxygymnocypris stewartii. The sequence continues at coordinate 399,425 of QVTF01022897.1, forward strand.
CGTGTTACCTCACGCAAAGCCTTTATTCTGTTTATCGTTGGCCACGAGAGCAAAATAAACTAAACTGATAAAGATATACTGATGTTAGTGATCAGACGAATCGTTAATACAGTATAAATCATAAGTTACAGATTAATATTACTTTAATCAAGCAATATTTTATCTGTAAGCTAATAATTCCTCGGAGCTGAAATAATAGCTTCATAGATTATGTTACATCCAGGAAGAAAGGCACCGGGGCAGAGCGTGGTTGTGAGCCGTGCCCCGCTCCGAGAAACCAATCATCCAGCCGCGAGGGCTCGGGACTGGGCGGTCTGTTGACCTCCAGCCCAATACTCATGGCTGCCCAGGAAAGCATGGCCGTCAGCTCTGGGTCCGGTGCGGTGGTGGCGACAACACCCGAGGGGGGCAGCCCCACCGCACCTTCATCCTCAGAGGGCGTGATCCCATCCCCCGATGCAGCGATCGACATCCTATCTACAGATGGCGCACCGAATGAAATGCTGGGCACCCCGTGGGACGGACCAGCGAAATCACCGGGAAACGGACGGGATGTTCGTTGCGTGAGGAGTAAGAGGTCCGTGGGGACGTACCCGGCGGAGAGGCTCTTTCTGTCACCCTCAGATCTCCCAGAGCTCCAGGGTCCTCTGCTCGAGCCAGAGAGACCAGCACGGGTGGCGGCAGAGGGTGCCAATCCTTTCAGAAAGGAAAGGCGAGATCGCAGCGAAATCATGCTCATACGCCCACAACAGGCGCATGAGTCATCCACGAACGCATCTTCAGCGTGTTGGAAGCCCATACACTGAAGACAACGATCGTGTCCATCATCCGCAGACAGGAAACGACCGCAACCAGAAGTACACAGAAGAAATGGCATCTTGAAAAAGACGCAATCGTCCGTGATTTGCTCTTTTATAATTTGCTCTCTTAGTTGAAGTGCCCAGGGGAATCGCTGATGAGAGGGACTACTACTCACTGATGAGAGGGATCACCTGTCGCCCTTTTATACCCGTATGCACGGGAAGTGGCTCAGGTATGCAAAATCCACTAAACAATTTCATTGCCGTTTTCTCTTTAGTCAGAGATGATCAGGGTTTCCAAGTAAATCCCCTATGTCGTCACGACATAACTCGTAGTGACCGACAGATAGGGAACTGGCCCAGTGGTCTAAAGTCCTCTTTTCAGATGAGAGCAAGTTTTGTATTTCATTTGGAAACCAAGGTTCTTGAGTCTGGAGGAAGGGTGGAGAAGCTCATAGCCCAAGTTGCTTGAAGTCCAGTGTTAAGCTTTCACAGTCTGTGATGATTTGGGGTGCAATGTCATCTGCTGGTGTTGGTCCATTGTGTTTTTTTGAAAACCAACGTCACTGCACCCTTCTGCTGACCAGCATTTTAAAGATGCTGATTTCATTTTCCAGCAGGATTTGGCACCGGCCCACACTGCCAAAAATACAAAAAGTTGATTAAATGACCATGATGTGGGTGTGCTGGACTGGCCAGCAAACTCACCAGACCTGAACCCCATAGAGAATCTTTGGGGTATTGTCAAGAGGAAAATGAGAAACAAATAAAGCAGATGAGCTGAAGGCCACTGCCAAAAAAACCTGGGCTTCCATACCACCTCAGCAGTGCCACAAACTGATCACCTCCATGCCACGCCAAATTGAGGCAGTAATTAAAGCAAAAGGAGCCCCTACCAAGTACTGAGTACATATACAGTAAATTAACATACTTTCCAGAAGGCCAAAAAGTCACTAAAAATGTTTTTTTTTTTTCATTTGTCTTATGAAGTATTCTAATTCGTCGAGAGAGTGAATTGGTGGGTTTTTGTTAAATGTGAGCCAAAATCATCAAGTCAAGTCAAGTCAAGTCACCTTTATTTATATAGCACTTTTAACAATACAAATTGCAACAAAGCACTGCACAATATCAAAATAGGCAAATTCTGTCAATGTAAAATGACAGGATTTAACACTCAATTATCAGCTGAATGCATTTCATTATTGAATTTAGTAATAGCATTGTCCAGCTCAGTTCAGTTTAAATAATATCTGTGCAATCAAGTCGATGATATTGCTGGAAATGAAGATTTCCCCAACTGAGCAAGCCAAAGGCGACAGCGGCAAGGAACGAAAACTCCATCGGTGACAGAATGGAGAAAAAACCTTGGGAGAAACCAGGCTCAGTCGGGGGGCCAGTTCCCCTCCGGCCAGACGAACCAGTAGTTTGTTCCAACTGCAGCAAAGTCAGAGTGTAAGTGGTCCACTGGTTCCAGGGGTCTTTTCCCGATGGATGTCTAGGTGACGAGGTTCTCACTGGAGATCTGTCTCTGGGGCTCATCTATGTGTCCTAGACTCCGCTGACGGTCAGGGCTGTAGAGGTTGTCTTCAGGTGCTGATCCTCCATTTATGGCAGACTTTGGTTAAGTCAGTATAATCGCTGATGGTTGGCTTCCTCTGAGGTCCTCCGAGGGGTTGTCATCGTCTCTTCTCAGGTGTTCGGTCATCTCAGATCGTTTAAGGGTTGGATCCAGACTGAAGCTTGTGTAATTCCTAGCTACCACGGGATGTTAATCCCGTGGCAAAAACATAGAAACAATAAGACAATTAGCGTAGCAGTTGTTCCATCCAGGAATAACCCTGGATGAAATTATCAGCATAACCCAAGCTAAAGCATAATAATGTGCATTTGTTCAGATAGACTGGCAGTACAAGATTATGAGATGCATTATATGAATGCTTGGCTAAAGAGATGTGTCTTTAATCTAGTTATCAGGAAGGCTATTCCAGAGTTTATGAGCCAGATATGAAAAAGTTCTACCTCCATTAGTGGACTTTGCTATCCTAGGTACTACCAAGAGTCCAGAGTTTTGCGACCTTAGGGAGCGGGTTGGATTGTAGCGTGATAGAAGATTAGTTAGGTACGCAGGAGCTAAATCATTTAGGGCCTTATAGGCAAGTAATAATATTTTGTAACTGATACGAAACTTAATATGTAGCCAGTGCAGAGACTGTAAAATTGGAGTAATATGATCATATTTTCTTGACCTGGTAAGGACTCTAGCCGCAGCATTTTGTACTATCTGTAGCTTGTTTATTGAAGATGCAGGACAACCACCTAGCAGTGCATTGCAATAGTCCAGTCTAGAGGTCATGAATGCATGAACAAACTTTTCAGCATTAGAAACACTTAACATGTTCCGTAGCTTGGCAATGTTTCTAAGATGGAAGAATGCTGTTTTTGTAACATTTGAAATATGATTTTCAAAAGATAGGTTGCTGTCTAATATAACACTCAGATTTTTAACTGTAGAGGAAGTAACATTACATCCGTCTAGTTGCAAATTGTAATCCAAGAGATTCTGTGTACTGTTTTTAGGTCCAATAAGTAATATCTCTGTCTTATCTGAATTTAATAGGAGAAAATTACTGGTCATCCAATCTTTTATATTTTTAACACACTCTGTTAGCTTAGATAGTTTAGAGGTTTCATCTGGTTTTGTTGAGATATATAGTTGAGTGTCATCAGCATAACAATGGAAACTAATCCCGTATTTTCTAATAATATTACCAAGGGGCAACATATATAATGAAAATAACAGAGGACCTAGGACAGATCCTTGTGGTACTCCATACTTTACTGGTGATATTCATTGCATCACAATTAAAAGAACCAAAGGCTTACACTACTTCAGTCTGTGTGCATTGAATTTATTTAATACACGAGTTTCACAATTTGAGTTGAATTACTGAAATAAAATATTTTTTCCATGACATTCTAATTTATTGAGATGCACCTGTACTTTTAAACATGCTATTGAGAATCTTTACACCTAGGTAATGACGTTATAAGAAATGCAATACCTTGCTATAGTGTGAAATATAAAGTTCATCGTTAGGCAAGACACACAGAGGAATGCTTAGCAAAAAGCTTTTGCTGTGACTTTATTTAATATACAGGTACATCTAAAAAAAATAGAATATGGTGGAAAAGTAAATTTTTTCTTGTAACTTATTTCAAGTGAAACTTTCATTTATTTTATATTCATTACATGTAAAGTAAAACACTTCAAAAGTTTTATTTTGTTTTAATTTTGATGATTATAGCTTACAGCGAATGAAAGTCAAAAATCTGTATCTCAAAATATTACAATATTTACATTTGAGTTTCAATAAATGACCATCCATACATTATAAATTCTGGGTATCTCTTGTTCTTTGAAACTTTTTGGGGGTAGGAAAATGTGGACAAGCAACAGGAATGACTGCATGCTTGAGAATACTGTCAAGCAAAGCTGATTCAAACACTCGGGAGAGCTTCACAAGGAGTGAAATGGAGTCAGTGTGTCAAGAGTCACGACGCTCAGACATCTTCAGGAAAAGGGATACCAAGCCACTTCTGAAACAGAAGTATCTTACCTGGGCTAAGGAAAAAAATAACTGGGCTGTTGCTCAGTGGTCCAAAGTCCTCTTTTCAGACGAAAGTAAATTTTGCATTTAATTTGGAAATCAAGGTCCCAGAATCTGGAGGAAGAGTGGAGAAGAACATAATCCATGTTGCTTGAAGTCCAGTGTGAAGTTTCCACAATCAGTGATGATTTGAGCTGCCATGTCATCTGCTGGTGTTAGTCCACTGTGTTTTCTGAAGTCCACAGTCAACGCAGCCATCTACCAGGAAATTGTTTAAATTGTATTTCATGCTTCCTTCTGCTGACAAGCTTTATGGAGATTCTGATTAAATTTTCCAGCTATAGTGTACAGCTTTTTTCTCTCTCTCTGGTTTCCTTTGTCTGGTGCTCCTCCAGGATCGCTACTGTGCCAAAATTATGTCGCACTCTCGCTTTCTTGTCTCACTATCTGGCTTTCCCTCATATTTCCACAAGACTGCAATCGATAGAGGCGTCTGTGATCAGGTTGCCACGTGTGATTCATTTGGGTAACCTTGTCTATGGTTTGATGTGCGTGTGGTCTTGGCTTGGCAAGCTGTAGCATGAGTCAGAGAAAGTGTGTGCCGTGCAGGAGCTGGTCTGCTTACAGTATTGATTTGCCTGATTGATATACCTTTTTGTATATATACTTTGTATACAACTGAACATTTCTTAGAATAATCCTTGAAATAAACCATAGTTCAGGGGTCTTCATCAGGGGGTATCCATCAATTACTTTCTGAGAAAAAGTTAAACAATGATAGCATGCAATTGTTTATGTCATCAATGATTATTTGGATACTGTACTGTATTTATCATAATAAAGTACTTAAATATGTTAATATGATTTTTAAGATTATTATTGCAGTTCTAGATAATGTAACACTATATAATAGGGGTCCTTGCCCATTCTCTCTCATCTACAAGTGGTACTTTTCCTGAAAAAGTGTGTTTAGATATCTTAATTTTCTACCTAAGATTTAGACACACATTAATGCCTGTATCTTATGTCTTCCTGTTTTCTCCTTCCCACAGAACTCAATTAGACACAACCTCTCCCTACATACCCGCTTCATCCGTGTTCAAAATGAGGGAACAGGAAAAAGTTCCTGGTGGATGCTTAACCCAGAGGGGGGAAAGATGGGTAAAGGGCCCCGAAGACGAACTGTATCCATGGACAATAGCACTAAATACGTGAAGAGCAGAGGCCGAGTCAGCCGGAAGAGAGCAGGAGCTGTGGGAATGGGCCGAGAGCTTGGAGGACCTGTAATGCAGGGATCACCAGAACACGGAAGCCCAGCTGGTAAGGGAGTAATGGAAGTTGGGGGTGAAGAGATTGATGCCTGGACAGACCTCCACTCCAGAACAAGCTCCTCTGCATCTACGTTAAGTGGATGCTTGTCTCCAATTCTGGCTAATACAGAACCTGATGAACCAGAGGAAGAAGATCTTTCCTGCTCAGCCTCCCCAAGACTGTACCCTAGCCCCACCAGCACAAAATCTCCAGCCCTGGGAACAAGGGGACACTGTCCATCTGTCGAGCTTCCACACCTAGCTGATTTAACTGGAGCCATCAGTTTGGAAGAGAGCTATTCCCAGCCTCTACCACTTAAATGCAATGGCTATCACTATGGCCCTGGACCCAAAGAAGAGACCTCCTACTGTGGAAAGGTCTATGGCCAACCATCCATGGGCATGCTTAGGCATAATATGCCTATGCAGACGATTCAGGAAAACAAGCCCACCAGCTTCCAGCGTGCTCTTAGGGCATACTCAGACAACAATGCCCTTGAAAGCCTGCTTGCTGGAGGGCCACAGTACTGTGGTAAGGACATGGTTGTCGGTCAAGGAGCGGCATCCCATTCTCTTATGTCACAATCTAATAGCGCCGTGCACGGCCACAATCAGAGCCAGAATCACAATCATAACCCAGAACATGGCCACAATCGCAGTTCCAGTCAGAGTCTTCACAACGGCCATGGAGTAACCCACGTGCAAAACCCAAGCCATCATCACAATCACAATCAATCTCATAACAAGCATCACCCAAGTCTTGACTATAATCATCACAAACACCACCATGGCCACGACTACGTTCAATCTCATGACCACAAACTCAATGCTAACCAAATGCACAATCACCTGCAACACAACAACTCCAGAAAACCAGACATTTCTCCCAGGGTGAACAATGACATGCTGCAACCCTACAACCACAAATCACCCAGCCTTTATGGCTCACGTGTTCATCTCCCTTCTACTGTCCTGCCTCCTAACCCTGCCAGTATATTGGATGTTCCCCAAGACCCTTGTTGCCTGGCTTCAGCCCCCCACCCCCGCCATCAGTACTACCTGAGTTCCCACTTTCACCAGGGCTTGACAGAACCCTGGCAGGGGTATTACAACCACACATTACAGAATCCTAATTATCATGGCAACCACCAAGCAAACCATCACCAGGATCCTACCAATCGGCAGCAGTCCGAGCTAGAAATGGATGTGCACCAGAGCAGTCTGGATTGCGATGTGGAATCCATCCTCCTGAACGACTTCATGGACTCAACAGAGGCAATTGACTTCAACTTTGATGGATCACTATCCCAGGGTGTTGGCATGGGAATAGGTTTGGGAATGGTTTTTTTTGCAGGACCTCAACAATCACACAGCAACCAGAGTTGGGTGCCTGGGTGAGCAATGGGGGCATTGAAGACCTACATATAGGCAAGCGTTGAACCATACAGCCTTCTGAAGGGCAGCAGGTCAAGTTGGGAACTCACTTGAACTAATTGACCAAGATTACCTTTTGCTGATGTCAGATTTTGTACTCATGATTATCCCTTGAGCCATCTCCTTAAAATCCCTCCTTCTATTTCATTTTCCTTGCTGTGGAATAATGTCATAGTGGCCTAACAGTACTTTCTGTGGTTCATGTCCTTCAGTTTGTGCTCAATTCATCACCTCCATGTCTTTCTGGGCAAAGACTTTGAAGCACTTTACATCGCCATCCATTCCGATGCTGTAACGACCTGGGAGGAATCACATTGTCCGCTGGCCTAGGGTTAATGTATGCAAACGACTTTGTTATCCTCCCTGAACAAAAAAGTAAACAAATAGTTAAGTGTTGGTGTTCTTTTACTAAACATGAGTACAGGACTGAGCAGTTGCTATAGCTGTCTGAGTGTCTGTGCCATCATTTGTGTATTCGTCAGTGTGGGAAAGTGTGTGAGTGCTTGAGTGTGGAGCTGCTTTTCTTCGGTAAATGTACACACCTCCTCCCAAGTAGGTCTATTGGATATCCCTTTATTGTAGGTCAGGACAGTCATCCATCAGAAACACTCTGTTGATATTCAGCACATCCTTTTTAATCTCCAAAGTAATGCACCAGCTATGCATCACTGTTGCAAATAGAATGTGATGCTCGGAGAGTGCAGGGCTGTTTTCCCCCCGGACACACAACGGCTTAATGTGTTTTGGCGAAAGTGATAATTTAAGTCACTCTGCAGTAAGTGGGGGCAGGGGAGGGGGTATTATAAGGAGGTAGGGAGGGCAGATATAGATAGATAGTGGGGAAAAGGAGAAATGCAAATATTATTACTATTCCCCCTTCCTCTCCATTCTGTGAATTTATAAAGCTTTCCCTGTAATGAAATAAGGAACGATTCAACACTACCGCACATCATGTGCAGGGCTCTTTCCTGTTTCACCTCGACGTTGCTACTCTGTGGGAGCCTTCCTCTGACTTCAACCACCACACTGGCTTTATTTTGGCTACATTCATTTTTGTTATCCTTTTGCCTATGCAGCGCTACCCTAGCTTATCAATGATGATTATTAAAATTAAAAAAATTGTCAACCCTTATTAACTGTGTGATAATGTAATACAGAGCTGGAATTATGTTTAACGAGTTAAAACTTGACTAAGCTCACTAAATATTTGATGGTAGTGCTACCTCAATGTTGCAAAAGGAAATGTGTCATCTCATATCTGGCTTGAGTTCACAACTTCTTTACAGAATGACAATTCCACCATCGTCTAGAGCCACTTGTGAACTGCATGCTGATTAATTCAGTAAGCAAGCAAGAAATTGGTGCTATCTTCTCTGTGCAGATTTCCCCTATCAAGTTGATCTCCCAGACTCAAGTAATTAAGAGCATGTGAATATTTTCTCATTCTGGATGCAACATACAGTAATGCCAAGGATTCAAATAGAAAGACTCTTCTAATTATGACATGGTATGGAAACATATGAGACATGTTTATGCAAGCATCATAGATACCAGTTATCTTAACCTCTTATGACCAGTAGATAGGGGTGGAATGAAGACATGGGAACACCACATGGAAAAGGAGCTTCACTTTGAAGTAATTAAATCGGCATTACATGAATATAGCTACAATGGAGAGTCGATTAGGTTGATTGCAAAACATGTCAGGTATAAAAAAGGTCTGACAGTTAGCACTTTGATAAGAGAGGTTTGGAAGCAACATAAGGCAACTAACATGCTTTTAAAACTGAATAATTTGTTCGTGAATTGCTGGTGCATCCATGTCAAAAATTGCTAAATTATTTATTTGTCAAGGGAGACGGGATCAAATATAATGATAGCATATTCTAAACAGTAAAAATGCATCAGGAAAGACAAGCAGAAGTTGCAACTCAGTTCACTCTGACAATCAAAAACATATAAATTACAGCATCAAAAATCATATGCTAAGCCTTCACAAAAGGCATTTTCTAGCATCAGATAGCAAAAGCACCATTTACTTGTGATGTCCCATAATTGCAAAAATCCACACTACTAAAGAAATGCAAGAGGAATTTCATGGCTGCCAGGATTAAGCCACCTTCCATGGCCAATCACTAAATCAGAACATCTTTGAATTCTTATGTAAATTTCTGGAACACAAAGAGTAGACTCCACCCCTTAATTACTTACGAATTGGATAGGTTTGTTTGTTTAGCATTCTTACAAGAATGTGTTGTGAAGGAACTCATTAATTCCTTGATATTTATATGCTGTGTTTCAGGTTATTTTGTCCACTCTTTGTATCATGACTTGGTCATGTCAACCATTATTGATGTTTCATAAAGTGCATCCCCATCCCCCCCACTATTTTTTTGATATATATATATATATGTTGCCAGGTGCTTTTTCAGATGATGAAATTGTCCAGAGATACATGACTTAGATTCATGTTCTGCTTAAATTTTGATGAGGAAAAATGTGTATGGAGAGAGAAATGGAGAGTGCCGTTAAAAAAGAAAAAGGAAACTGACAGAGAGTGAGCTGAAAAGGATGGCACTAGGTTGCTTGAAAAAAAGACCTCACAGATAGACATGGTGTGTGTGTTTATGTGCATGAGAGAGAGAGAGTCTGTCAGAGTAGCTTCTCTCAGCAGAGCTGTTTGAATCAGGCCAAATGTCAAGTGGCTCTCTACAGTGTTTCTCACATGGCCCGATCAGATAGCCATCCCTCTTTCTCACTGTTTCTCTCTTTCCTGCCAAGGACAATGAGCCCTGTCTTAATCCGCTTTCATCCCTGTCTTTATGTTCTTTTTGAGGTGGCCAGGAATTGTTTTTTATCCAACTGATTTTGATTGTTGGCCTACGCCTGCTTCAGTGCACAGCTTTGTGTGTGTGTGTGTGTGTAACACAGTGACGTACCTGAAATTATATGAAAATTAATTGAAATTGTGCCCTGATCTTTACTATACCTGACTATCAATAGTATAATATACACAGTTTATATTTATTGGGTATAAAGTTGGGCTTGTGGATGACAGTATGGAGCTCCTGTATCCCATTCATCTTTATTACAAAATCATGATTCTATTACAGCTCATTTCTGTTACATGCTGTAAAAAGATCGGTATTGAGAAAATTGTATAATATTTTTTGACAAGCAAATATCAGTTGTATTTCTTTTTTAAATGATGTATCTGCTCATCTTGTGGCCTGTACAATAAAATAAAAGAGAACTTGAAAAACTTGAAAGCCCTTTTCTGCCAATGTGTGAAGAATATTTCTGATGCTTCAATCTATTTGGTTCAGACAACAATGCACTTGAATGCACTTATTTCAGTATTTTGAATTATTTCTGAGTGAAACAGAATACTGACTGAGGAAAAAGAGAGGGAAGGGCTAGATTTTAGCATACCACCTAGCTATCTCGAGCTTGCAGCAGTATTGTGTTTGAAAATAGTACTTAAGAATGCACACACACACACACACACACACACACACACACACACACGCACACACACACAATGAGTCAATGGGTCAATGAGAATAATACTCAGTATGTGTGTTACCATGTGTGTCATGAGCTGCTGTTTACTGCTGCCTTGATTTGAAATGCTTTACATAGACAGTAACTCCTCACACAAATTACAAAGTCTGACATTATCATGTTGCTAAGCTAACAACGGCATTCTATAATTACCAAAACAAATATTGTGGATAATAATACACATTCAGTACTGAATATAAAATACAATGATTTAGAATTCACATTGTTTGCAACACTGCCATTACTACATTTCATAATTAATTTTATCATGGCTTTGTCCGCAAAATATACATGAAATGCTGCCTTATAATTTGGCTAAAGTGACATTATGTTGCCCACCTCTTTGGAAAGCCATTATATTGGAAGCACATTTATGATGTAGGCAGTCCAGTAGGTTTTGGAATATAATGTGTATGCGCTAATGTAAAAGTGCATAATTTACTATGCGCGTGTGTGTGTGTGATAAGGTTCATTAACACCCCTGATGCTGTTCCACAGCTGTCCTCGTCCCTGTGGAAGCATTATCACTGAGGGAATGCTGGCATCTGCAGTGCCATACTGTTCCACATCTTTCTCTGAGATTCTCACACACACACACTCGCACGCACGCACGCACGCACGCACACATGCACACACGCACACAGCTGCTTATCTAATTGACTCTGACTCATTTCTGGCTCTACCTTGCCTTCACAGGCAAGAAATGGACAAATGAGATGGTGAGAAATGAATAACTGAGTCGTGAGAGGAAAAAGAGAGAAGTAACTGAGGGAAACGGTACTGGAAACACATGCCTAGTCTGAACTTGACTCCTCCCCTCTTCCCTAGGGAAAAATAACCATAAAAACAGATTATTTTAATTTACAACCCGGATTCCATACATGTTGGGACGTTTTTAAATTAGAATAAAATGAAAACTAAAAGACTTTTAAATCACATTAGGTGATATTTTATTCACAATGGTACATAAATAAGATAACAAATGATGAAACTGAGAAGTTTTGCACTTTTATTCACTAAATGAGCTCATTTAAAATTTGATGCCTGGTACAAGTATCAAAAAAGGTGGCACCGGGACAACAAAGGGCTGAAAAAGCAAGACATTTTGAAAAGATTCAGCTGGGAGAACATCTAGCAACTAATTAAGTTAATTGACATCAGGTCTGTAACATAAAAGGGATGTTTTAGAGAGGCAGAGTCTCTCAAAAGTTAAGATGGGCAGAGGCTCTCCAATCTGTGAAAGAGTGCGTACAAAGATTGCACAGTACTTTAAAAAACAACATTCCTCAAAGTCAAATTGCAAAGCCTTTGCAAATCTCATAATCTACACTGCATAATATCATCAACATATTGAGAGAACCTGGATAAATCTTTGTGCGTATGGGACAAGGCAGAAGACCTTTTTTGGGTGCCCGTGGTCTTCGGGCCCTCAGACGACACTGCATTATTCATTGGCATGATTCTGTTTCTGATGGGCCCAGGAATACTTCCAGAAACCACTGTCGGTAAACACAATCCGTCGTGCCATCTGCAGATGTCAATTAAAGCTCTATCATGCAAAAAGGAAAGCCATTTGTGAACATGGTCCAGAAGCGCCATTGTGTCCTGTGGGGCAAGGCTCATTTAAAATGGACTGTTTCAAAGTGGAAAAGTGTTCTATGGTCAGACGAGTCCAAATTTGACATTTTGTTGGAAATCACGGATGCTGTGTCCTCCGAGCTAAAGAGGAGGGAGAACTTCCAGTGTGTTATCAGTGCTCAGTTCAAAATCCAGCATCTCTGATGGTTTGGGGGTGCATAAGTGCAAATGGTATGGGCAGCTTGCATGTTTTGGAAGGCACTATGAATGCTGAAAGGTATATAAAGGTTTTAGAGCAAAATATGCTCCACTCCAGATGACGTGTATTTCAGCAGGACAATGCAAAGCCACATATTGCAGCTAATACAACAGCATAGCTTTGTTGTATTGAGAGAAGCCGATTAGTCACCAGAAGAGACGGACGGCAGCTTGTACAGTGCTCAGCGTAAATGAGTACACCCCCTTTGAAAAGTACAATTTTAAACAATATCTCAATGAATACAAAAACCATTTCCAAAATGTTGACAAGACTAAGTTTAATATAACATCTGTTTAACTTATAACATGAAAGTAAGGTTAATAATATAACTTAGATTACACATTTTTCAGTTTTACTCAAATTAGGGTGATGCAAAAATGAGTACACCCCACAACAAAAACTACTAAATATAGTACTTTGTATGGCATCCATGATTTTTAATGACAGCACCAAGTCTTCTAGGCATGGAAAGAAAAAGTTGGCATTTTGCAACAAAATGAACATTTTGCCAGATCTATCTTATTTCCATTCTTCAAGAATGACCTCTTTTAGAGATTGGATGCTGGATGGAGAGTGATGCTCAACTTGTCTCTTCAGAATTCCCCATAGGTGTTCGATTGGGTTCAGATCAGGAGACATACTTGGCCACTGAATCACTTTCACCCTGTTCTTCTTCAGAAATCCAACAGTGGCCTTAGATGTGTGTTTAGGATCATTGTCATGATAGAAAAGTGCACGACGACCAAGGGCACCAAGGTAGCATCTTCTCTTTCAGTATAGAGCAGTACATTTGTGAATTCATGATGCCATCAATGAAATGCAGCTCCCCGACACCAGCAGCACTAATGCAGCCCCACATAAGGACACTGCCACCACCATGTTTCACTGTAGGCACCATGCATTTTTCTTTGTATTCCTCACCTTTGCGACGCCATACAGTTTTGAAGCCATCAGTTCCAAAAACATTTATCTTGGTCTCATCACTCCAGAGTATAGAGTCCCAGTAGTCTTCATCTTTGTCAGCATGGGCCCTGGCAAACTCTAGGCGGGCTTTTTTGTGCCTGGGCTTTAGGAGAGGCTTCTTTCGTGGACGGCACCCATGCATGCCATTCCTCTGCAGTGTACGCCGTATTGTGTCACGGGAAATAGCCAAACTGGGGTGACTTTCTACTTCTTTAGATAACTGCAGTGAACTTGCATATCGATTTTTTTCAACCCTTCTCATCAGAAGACGCTCCTGACGAGGTGTTAACTTCCGTGGACGACCTGGACGTCTCTGTGAGATGGTTGCAGTCCCATCTTTTTTAAATGTTTGTACCACTTTTGCTACAGTATTCTGACTGATAAGTAAAGCTTTGCTGATCTTCTTGTAGCCTTCACCTTTCTTGTGTAAATAAATTATTTTCTTTCTCAGGTCTTGTGACATTTCTCTTCCATGTGGTGCCATTGCTGACAGCATGAAATGGGAAGGGGTTTTCTTTAAGTAACACCCTTTTATAGTCAACTGTCACCTGTGTAATGAATAATTAGACTCACCTGTGGTTGAATTCTTGTTAAATTAGACATTTGTAGACTTTTAGTGGGGTGTACTCATTTTTGGATCACCCTAATTTGAGTAAAACTGAAAATGTTGTTCTCTAAGTTATATTATTAACCTTACTTTCATGTTATAAGTTAAACAGATGTTATATAAAACTTAGTCGTCAACATTTTGGAAAAAATGTTTGTGTTCATTGAGATATTGTTTAAAATGTTACTTTTAAAAGGGGGTGTACTCATTTACGCTGAGCACTGTAAGTGTCTGTAATTCTAGTTCATAGATCTGTTCTTTAATTTATTTACTTGCAGCTATGTAGGAATACTTCGTTTCCCATCTATTTTTAGTCAGCATTTTCGTTGAGGTTTATATTTTTGATTGCACTTACTTGTAATTATAATCATTATATTCCACTGCTCCTTGGGCAAAGTGTTAGCTTTGTCTCGAGCTAATAGCACTCTGTTAGGCTTATTGGCTGGGCTAATCAGAAGCCAGTCACAGCTGTTTTCACCCTAGCATCTTAGACTGTGTATTTATTTGATGTCCGAACGCTGACGCGGAAGTGTCTGCGGAAATGTTCAGCCTCCTCGTTTGAAGACAGACGAGTGTAAAGACAGACGACTTTTTCCTGCGTGACTTTACCTGAGCAACGACACCGAGCAACACACTTAAGTATAATTTCTATCTTCCCTCACACACTCTCCTTTGCTATCCTCTATCCTTCCACCTCTATCATGTGTTTCAAAACCATTCCGGTTGTCTCTTTACCACGCTCTAACATCACATGCAGACAGCAACGTAATCCTGCTAACCTACGCCCCATCTCTACATCTTCTACTACACCTCTTTCTTTCTCCATGGCTCTCTGGAATTGTCAGTCAGCTGTAAACAAAGCAGACTTCATTTCTGCTTTTTCTTTACAATCCACACTCAGCATCTTGGGCTTGACTGAGACATGGATTCGTCCAGAAGACTCAGCAACCCCAGCTGCTCTCTCTAACAATTTGTCTTTCTCTCACACCCCACGTCAAGTTGTCCGGGGTGGGGGCACTGGTCTGTTCATTTCAAATAATTGGAAATACACAACCCACTCTCCCCTATGCAATTACAACTCATTTGAATCTCATACGATTACTTTAATAGCTCCTATAAAACTCCAGATTATGGTAATTTACCGTCCCCCTGGCCAAATTCTAGCCCCCTTCCTAGAGGAGCTGGATGGGTTGCTGTCCTCTTTCATGGAGGATGGCACTCCATTCTTAGTTTTTGGCGATTTCAAAATTCATCTAGAAAAGCCTTATGCTACAGACTTCCATTCACTCCTAGCTTCATTTGATCTCAAACACCTAACCACTACTAGCATGCACAAATCAGGCAACCAACTTGATTTAATTTACACACGCAATTGTACTGCAGATAACATTCTGGTACAAATATCTTTGACCATTTCTTCATTAAATTTACATTACACTTTGCTACCCGGGTGCCACCAACCCCCTTACCGGTTACTTTTAGACGAAACCTACGCTCCCTTTCTTCCTCCCATCTTTCCTCTGAAGTATCCTCCTCTCCTCCCTCACCTACCCATTTATCATCTCTGAATGTGAATGCAGCTACTGACGCTTTATGCTCTACCTTAACCTCTTGTCTTGACAACATGTGTCCTCTCTCCTCCAGGCCAGCACGGACTGCCCCTTCTAACACCTGGTTATCTGATATTTGTCGAATTTTTTTACAGACAAAACGAAACTAATCAGTAGTCAGTTTTCACCTCCACTCACACAGGACCTCCAACCAACTAGATCCACTGTTCAAACTCCCATCTTCTCCATCTGTCCCCTCACTGAGGCGGAAGTATCCAAACTTCTCCTCTCCAGCCACCCTACAACATGTCCTCTAGACCCAATCCCCTCACACCTTCTCCAAGCAATCTCTCCCACACTCTTACCAGCACTCACACTCATTATCAACACATCTCTCCTCACAGGTATCTTCCCACTGCATTCAAGCAGGCTCGGGTAACTCCACTGCTCAAAAAACCTAAATTAAACACTTCTCTTATAGAAAACTACAAACCTGTCTCTCTCCTTCCATTCATAGCCAAAACACTCGAACAAGTTGTCTTCAACCAGGTCTCATTGTTTCTTTCACAGAACAACAAACTGGACGATAAACAGTCAGGTTTCAGGAGTGGCCATTCAACTGAGACTGCACTACTCTCAGTCACTGAAGCCCTGCGAATTGCAAAAGCCGATTCCAAATCATTAGTCCTCATTCTGCTGGATCTGTCTTCCGGTTTTGACACTGTCTATCATCAGATCCTCCTGTCCACCCTCTCATCACTGGACATCACTGGGATTCCACTTCGCGGGTTTGAATCCTATCTCACTGGTCGGTCTTTCAGGGTGGCCTGGGGAGGGGAGGTATCCAAAGCACATCAACTGGTCACTGGGGTTCCCCAGGAATCGGTTCTTGGACCCCTCCTCTTCTCCACATACACTACATCACTGGGTCCCATCATACAGGCACATGGCTTCTCCTATCATTTCTACACTGATGACACACAGCTCTAGCTCTCATTTTGACCAGCTGATCCAACGGTAGCTGCACGGATCTCAGGCTGCCTGACAGACATCTCAGCATGGATGAAAGAACATCACCTACAGCTCAACCTGGCAAAGACTGAGCTTCTTGTCTTCCCTGCCACTCCAACTCTTACAGCATGACTTCACGATTCAGTTAGGTTCACCAAAAATTACCCCATCAGCTTTGGTCAGAAATCTTGGTGTAATCTTTTATGACCAGCTGACCTTCAAAGAGAACATTGCAAAGACTGCTCAATCTTGCAGGTTTGCACTAAACAATGTTGAATAAAATTAATTTAATGCTGACCTTAGAGGTCTTATAGGCCCTAAATGTAAAAGGAGTAAGGCTGTACAACATGATTTAGTAAAATGCAATTTGCTTCCTCTCCAAGAGAGGAAAAGTACAGCCACAAGATTGTAACCCTGTAACCTTGAGTGTGTGAATATAAGGTGGAAAAGCGCCCTCCGCCTTCGTCGCATTCTGCAGAAAACTTGTGTCTCTGTAGACTGTTGACCTTCTCTGCAGAGAAATAAACCTTTTAAAAGACCAAGAGTTGATTTGTCTCTTGTCTGATGAGAGTAAGTAAAAAATTGCCATGACAGTTTGGCGTCAGAAGTGGGATTCCTTGGATGTGTCTTCTGGACCTGAGAGCGGACGGTGACCATACATCCTGGACTTAGAGTCCAGCCCTAACCCCGAATAGGTTTGAAGGGACGACAGGGGCCGATCGCGGAGGCCTGGAGGGGACACCACTGGAATCTTTAAACGAACCCAGGTGGCAACAGGACTCTCGGGTAAGAGACAAATCAAAACTTTCTAAAGAATTTTGAATTTGGTTTTTAAACTAGAATTGAAATTAAGGGGATAAACCATATTGGTGGGTCCTGAATCTGTGGTGCCACGTAACTGAGATCACTGCGAGCGGAAGGCAGCATAATCAAAGGGGTTTCAGGTGAGACGGAATTGCGTGGGAGGATACATCACAGCTAGAAAGATTTCTAGGGTAAATTGAAACTGCCGCAACTGGCGTGATTGGAAATTGAGCAAGAAATTGAAATCAGGTGATCTGGAGATTTCGAAGCAAGAATTTGAGATCATGCGCAGGTGGTTAACATATTTCTAGGGGGGGGGGGGGAAATCGAAACTGTGCAGGTATTAATCAGAGCTGCAGGGAGCGCTCCGCCCAGCTGATTTTGGGATAAGAGATCGGATCTGTTGGAGACGTCCGACAGATTATTTAGGCGCCTAAAGGAAAACCACAGAGGCAGAGAAACAGCCAATATGGGGAAGTCCCAGAGCAAGCTCACTAAATACGATACAACGGTATTTTGTTTGATGAAAAAATTATATGGCCAGAAAAGCATGCAAGCTATGGGGAAATTAATTAGGTATCATGATTTTCCAAAAGAGGGAACATTGAGTGTCACAAGATTAAATGTGGTAAAGGAATCAGTTGAAGAAGGAACTAAAAAACAGAAAGGGTGTTGTGTGAAGCATAAGTGTGATAAATGTGAGGAGATGGTGAATTGTTGGTTGGGGGAAGTAGACAAGAGGGAAAGAAGGGCGATGAAAAAAGAATTAGCGTATAGAGATGATAAGAAAAAGGAAAATGAAAAATGTGAAGAAAAAGTAACGGCATCACATAAACCTACTAACTGCTCTGATGTTTCTGTCTTTAAACATGCACCACTGCCCTATCATCACTATCCCGTGGCGGAGCTGCGAGCCCTGAAAATGGACCCTGATCTCGACTGCTCTCCACAAAAAATTCCAACAGCACTGCAAGCAGAGGAAGAAGAAGAGGAGGAAGACCCCAAAGCGATTCCTGAAACCCCCAATGAAGAAGTTGGAGAGGGGAGAGAGGAGAGAGTGCTAGTAGCTCCCCCGAGAAAGAAAGAGTGAAAACCAGCTACATTGAATGGAAAAACAGAAGAATGTCTGCCGTGCTTGGCACATGCTTTGCATGCCGAAGAACTGCAGACGGCGAAGAAAGAAAGAGTGAAAGTCAAGACTGACAAAGATCTACAGCTGGCCCTAGTGCAAGCTGTGTCAAAGCCGGGGAGCTTTTCTGTACAGCAAAATCAGCAGAAAGGTGGGGGAAGAGGAAAAAGACAAGGTGGAAGAAACTTTGAAAAACGGGGCTGCTGGATCTGCGACACTGATGATCATGAGTTCTCTAAGTGTACCAAGTGCAGACTGTGCAAGAAGGATGGTCATTGGACCAAGGACTGTCCGGAGAACCAGCGAGATCAAGAAGCAGACTGAAGCAAGGACGGTGGAGAGCAGCAGGGACGGAAAAAGGGGGAGCAGTCTCCGGCCACTGAAAAGGGAAGTGAACATTTGTTTAACCACACACACACACACACACACACACACACACATACACTGATGTACATACTGCTCTCTGCAATGAAGAAAAAGCTTGCGTTTCTATGTGTAATTCTGAATTGAATTATGAAAATTCTGATAAAAGTTTAATGATGTATAAAAGTGAGGCATTTAAGAGGATGCCGAGATACCCCATGTTTGTTGAGGGGGTAATGATTGAGTTTTTAGCCGATTCTGGGGCTTCAAGATCATATATACGACTATGTGA
This sequence comes from Oxygymnocypris stewartii, assembly GCA_003573665.1. Classification (NCBI taxonomy): domain Eukaryota; kingdom Metazoa; phylum Chordata; class Actinopteri; order Cypriniformes; family Cyprinidae; genus Oxygymnocypris; species Oxygymnocypris stewartii. The sequence goes on from QVTF01022897.1 coordinate 418,697, forward strand.
CAATGCCATGTCAACCGTCATTAATAGATAAAACAAATGAGTCTGTTTCTGCATCGGGGCATACAAGTGTTGAAAGATTTACAGTGCCTCTAAAGTGTGAAACAGAGGGGGGCAGAGTGCTGAATCATGCATTTGTTTATTCACCAAAATGCCCTGTGTCAATTTTGGGCCGAGATCTGTTATGCAAACTAAATTTGATGCTAGTTGCGAACTCCTCAGGTGTCAGAGTGGAGGAAGCGGAGGGGCAATGGTGTTTTTTGCAAGCAGAGCCTCAGTGGGCCACTCATGAGTGGCACATCATAAATCATGATTGGGCTGAAATGATGTGCGAATTGGCTAAGAGTCAAACTAAGCCACATAATACAGAAATCATGTCGCCTGACAATTTGAACGTCACATGTCGTAATGGAATTAGACAAACAATATGAGAAAGGCTGGTTTGAGGGAGAAAAAGGAGAAACTTTGAGTTTTGAGAAAATATTTTGGACAGAAAATATGTGTGCTATCTTAGTCAGCCTGACAGAGAAACAGCTTATTTTTTCCTAATGCCAGAGGCTCTGGCTCACTTATCACTTTCCAAGGACAAAGGCCAGACGTGGGCAGAGATAGGGTTTTTTTGTGAAAAACTGTGTTGATGCTACAGACTGGAGTAAGATAAGCACTGTTGTAAAACACAGCGAGAGTCTGGGAGCATTTATGTCAGAATACAAGCATGAAACTGAGGTAGTGATAAGAACCCCAATTTTTCCTGTGAAAAAGATAAGAGACAAAGGTCAACCCACAGAGTGGCATTTTGTGCAGTATTTGCAAGCAGTAAATGCAGCTGTCAGATGAAGGGCTCCATTAGTTCCAAATCCGTATACGATTTTGTCACAAATACCACAAGATGCAACAGTGGTTGCATGAACACATTCTTTTCAGTGGTAGATTTGGCTAATGCATTCTTTAGTGTGCCAGTGGACAAAAACAGTCAATTCTGGTTAGCATTTGAATTTGAAGGTAAAGGGTATACATTCATGAGGATGGCCCAGGGCTATTGTGATAGCCCAACTCTATATAATGAAGCCCTCATTAGAAGTTTGGGGCCTCTGACCCTGACAGCTGGAACTGTTTTGCTTCAGTACGTGGATGATTTATTTCTGGCTTCGAGAGATGCCGCCACGTGTGTGAAAGACACTGTGAGTCTCCTGCACCACTTGGCTCAGGAGGGCCACAAGGTCAGTCTGTCTAAATTACAGTTTGTGAAACAACAAGTTACGTTTTTGGGTCATGTGATGTCATAACACCAAACAGCAAATCCCTGTCTGACAAAAGAATTCAAGGCATTAAAAACATACCAAAGCCAATTACAACGAGACAAATGTTGTTATTTTTGGGCATGTGTTCATATTGTCGAACATTCATTCCAAATTATGCTATTCTTAAGCAGCCTCTGAGAGCCCTAACAGTAGGGAAGGGGCTGAGGTCATGTGACAAAATTGAATGGACAGGGGAGGCAGCGGAGGCATTTGTGAACATGAAAGTTCAGTTGTCTCGGGCGCCGACTTTAGGCCTACCGGTACCAATTACGCCTTTTGTTCAGATGGTGGATGAGAAAAATTAGTTTATGACATCTGTGTTGATGCAGCATTATGGAGACAAATTACGACCTGTGGCCTATTTTTCCAGTAAACTATTTTCACGACATTTGCTGAACATTTTTGTAAAAGATGTGTCATTTGCAATACCCACAATGTGGCAAAAGGTATAAAAATGTCCCAGGTATCCCAGCCAACACCGATAGGTCCTTTTGAATACCTACAAATGGACTTCATTGAGCTATCTCCATGTGAGGGGAAGAAATATTGTTTGGTGTTGGTGGACATGTGGTCCAAATGGTTCGAAGCCTTCCCAACATCAAAACAAGATGCAGCAGCAGTGGCAAAGGCTCTGCTGACTGAAATCGTCCCGAAGTGGGGGATCCCACAGAAAATCAACTCAGACAATGGGACACATTTTGTTAATGAGGTAAAAAAACAAGTGGGTAAATTTCTAGGAATAAATTTGAGAACACACTGCAGTTACAGACCCGCCTCAGGGGGCGGAGTCGAATGGCAAAACGGGATAATTAAAAAAAAATTGGCTAAATGTTGTGAGAAAACTGGACTCACATGGGTTAAAGCACTCCCGATCGTTCTCATGTATATGAGAATGAGAAAACGATCTAGGGTAAACCTGAGCCCATTCGAAATTCTCTTTGGTAAACCACCTTATATGGGAATAGATGGTGGCTACAACAGCTGCCATCAACAGAATTGTGTGAGCATGACATGTTGAGTTAATGCAAAGAAATGTCTTCTCTGTTGTCTAATGTCTCTGTGCAGGTAAAAGCTGCTCAGGGGAAAGTTGCTGAAACTCCCCTGCACGACATCAAACCAGGAGATTTCGTGGTGGTACGAGATCTGAGGAGAAAGAGTTGGAAGGCGAAAAGGTGGTTGGGACCATTCCACGGCTGTGAAGATAGCTGAGAGGGCAACGTGGATTCATGCCAGCCACTGCAGGAAAGTTCCTGGAGGAGGAGGATCTCAGGAGGATGAACGGACAGAGTAAAGGATCTGAAGCACGTCAACAAAGACCAGGATCCCAGAGAAACACCAAACACTACCAGCCGATGGAATGGAGCAAGCGAGACCGTGGCACCCATTCAGAGTGACCAAGTTTTGAGCCTATCTGTATCTATAGTGTTTAGCTTGCTTAAATCAGGGTCTGTCCCCACATAAAAAGCCTTAGCATGTTTACTTACTGCTTTTAAGAATTTAAGAGAGTGATCATTTATACAAAAGTCAGAGATGAAGAGTATAAATGTGATGTAATAGCTTAAATGTGCATTATTATTATTATTAGTTTGAGTATATTACATATAATCCAAGGGGGGGGGGGGGGGGGGTAGTCAATTTCTGCGTATAAATATTATGCCAAATAGAAACAGAAAATCGTGCTTTAGCCTACGCACTTTCATGAGATCGTGTTAGACAATTATAAAATAAAACGCAAATTATAATCGGGCCTGTTTTAGGCTTTCCCTTATTTTTATATTTTAGATGGTGAGGTGACAGGGAAAAATGACTCGCCATCTCCTCATTGGACGCGCAGAGAGAAATATATGCATCTTAACAGATTACATAGGCTAATGAAGAGTTTTTGCTTTGCTTTGAATTATTTCGTTTTAACGTAGTATTTTAAAGCTTTCTATAGATATATTTATCATATCTCTGAGCCAGTTTCGAGTTGCCGAGTTTCGGTTCATCATTGAAGCGCTCTTGTTCAAAACCGGCAGAAAGTGCATTCTCTGATTTCCTATTTTATAAAAGCACAATGTTGATATTGTGAATGCACACAAATAAAAGTAGACCCTTTACAGTTCATACAATATGATATATTACTCTTACCTTTATGAGAAAAAAAATCACATGGCGTATTTTAAGTTGTTTTTACTGTAAGAAAAAAATCCAAGTGACCACGCTGGAGCCTCCATGTCCTGTAAAGCTCGCTTCAGCTTCCACTCTCCACACAAACTGTTGGATATTGCACATTTATATAGGTTAAACATTTAAACTAACACTGTGATATGCTTGAACTGTTTATAGGCCTATCTATCGATTTTATTTTAGTCAAGTCGTGATGATTTGATAAGGCTAAATTAATCAAACATTAGCGATCAACTCTGATGCTGGCCGCTTGGTCGTTGCTTAAAAGAAAAAAAAAACATTTAACGAACAAAAAATGCTCCCAAGGTTTTTCTAAATTAACTTTATGAAAAAAATAAACGAAACATAGTCTAATCACTTTTCCATTACATACAAAACTGAACTATTTTAATAGGTAGCTATAAGCTGTTTTGGGAGAAGGGAAAGACTCATATCGCTGAGAACAAAAAAAAAAAAAGTTTTTTTTTTCTTCCAGTACATCCATGATATTTCCATGTTCCGCTTTTAAGCCACAACCTACAGATCCCACAACACAAACATAACATTCACAAACATAAAAGCAAGCATTGGCAGTGCTGCGTGCGTGATTTGGCAGGATGTGCGCAACGCGCACAACAAATAGCCCTGCATCAGTTTAATAACTTTGATAACTTTAATTCTTACAACTGTTAAATTAATGGGCAAATGGTAAATATGTCGAAGAGCACATAGAAATATATAGCAAAATAGCCAATGTAAACTAAATGTTATAAACATCGGAGCAACCATAGAAATGTTTAAATGAATCTTTATTATAACAAATTTAGCCTATATATTTTTTTTATTCACAACAGTTTACAGTTGCCCGCAGAAAAAAACAGGGGGTGCTGCAGCCCCCTCAGCACCCCCTGTTCCCGCGCCCCTGCCTTAGAGGTCTTATAGGCCCTAAATGTAAAGGGAGTAAGGCTGTACAACATGATTTAGTAAAATGCTATTTGCTTCCTCTCCAAGAGAGGAAAAGTACAGCCGCACGATTGTAACCCTGTAACCTTGAGTGTGTGAACATAAGGAGGAAAAGCGCCCTCCCCCTTCGTCGCATTCTGCAGAAAACTTGTGTGTCTCTGTAGACTGTTGACCTTCTCTGCAGAGAAATAAACCTTTTAAAAGACCAAGAGTTGATTTGTCTCTTGACTGATGAGAGTAAGTTAAAAATTACCACGACAACTACATCAGAAATATCAGGCCCTTTCTGACAGAGCATGTTGCACAACTTCTTGTCCATGCCCTTGTCATTTCCAGGCTGGACTACTGCAATGCTCTTCTGGATGGACTTCCATCAATCATAATCAAACCTCTACAAATGATTCAGAATGCAGTGGCACGACTGGTCTTCAACGAGCCCAAAAGAGCCCATGTTACACCTCTCTTTTTCTCCTTGCACTGGCTACTAGTTGCAGCTCGCATCCAGTTCAAGACACTGATGCTTGCATATAGAACAACCACTGGCTCAGCACCCAACTACTTTATTTTTATTTATTTAGTCATTTAGCAGACGCTTTTATCCAAAGCGACTTACAAATGAGGACATTATAGAAGCAATCAAAACCAACAAAAAAGCAACAACATGCAAGTGCTATTACAAGTCCTGGTTAGCCTAACATAGCACATAGCACATAGGAAGATTTTTTTTTTTTTTTTTTAAGAAAATGAGTATAAAGAATATAGAAAAAAGAAACTTAGTGTTAATTTTACAAGAAAAGCTAGCAGTTAGAGAATAAATATGCTATTGATAGAGGGTCACATGTTTGTGTGTTTTTTAAATAAAAAGAAGACAGATTAGATCAAATAAAATGAAAATAGAGAGTGCTAGAGTTAGAGGGTCAAATGGAAGATATGTGTTTTTAGCCGTTTCTTGAAGATGGGTAAGGATTAAGAAGCTCGGATTGAGTTAGGCAGGTCATTCCACCAGATGGGAACAGTTAATGAAAAAAAAACTACTTCCACTCACTATTACGAATCTACATCCCCTCCAGAAGTCTGAGATCTTCTAGTGAGAGACTCTCCAGGACATTCTCGTTCACCATTCCTGGCTGGTGGAATGATCTTCTCACCCCCATCCGGAATGCTGGATGCCTGTCAATCTTCAAGCAACAACTGCAAACTCATCTCTTTCAACACTACTTGACTTCATCCAAAAAAAAAAAACTTTTCAAAATCCTCATCTTTCTCTTTATCTTTCTCTCCTTCCCTTGCTAGCTTGTACTTATTTGAACAATGCCTGAGACTTGGTGTTACGAGCATTTCCTCCGTCTTTTTGTCTCTTCAAGATTAATCACTTTATGTATTCCCCAATTGTGAGTCGCTTTGGATAAAAGCGTCTGCAAAATGACTCAATGTAAATGTAAATGTAGTAGAAGAGTACGGGTGCTGAATTGGCCTGCCTGCAGTCCAGATCTTTCACCTATTGAGAATATTTGGTGCATCATTAAACAAAAAATACTAGGGATGCAAGATATTTATTGGACAGAAAAGTTATATAAGTTATATTTCACCTATATGGGTGAAAATTACGTAATTTGTATTGCTCCGATAAATAAATTAAATCCGATATCTAGACCCGATAAAGTACGCTTGCTGCGAAATAAATCAATCAGTCTGATTTATCTGAGATTCATCCTCTTTTCGACTGCAAGTGACCTGCTTTAAATTGCAGTGACTCTCAGCTTGTGTCGTGCTCATTACGTCATAATTTGTGAACATGTCTTTGCAGGTCTGGAAGTTTTTCTCAGTGGCAGAAGAGGACAATGCCATTGCTATTTGCAATGCAAGTTCAGCAAGGATTCCGAGAGGAGGAAAAAGGCATCAAGTTTTAACCTAACAAATTAGATATCTCACTTAAAAGGTCGTCATCACATCAAAGCTGTATTAAGGGACTTTAAGCAGCACCAACTGTTGGAACGGTAACAACATTCCAACGTCATATTGTGCATTCGCGATTTCAGCTGCTACTTTGTGGTGCTCTGTAACTGTTTACTACAGGACTCCGGAGAACAGCTGCTTTTCCATTGTCACAACGACAGCTTATTTAGTTAAATGTTGCGTTTTAGGTTATATACCATTTATTTCCATCAGTATACAATTCTACCATTGGTCTTTAATTTAATCTGTTTTGATTATGTTTTGAACTTAAACAAATTTTAACGATTGTTTTCGTTTGTACAAATATGTGTCTGCTGTTAGCAACAGCACCTCAGGTAGCACTGAGACTAAATATATGTGAAGAGAACAATGCAATTGTTGCTTAAACATCCTCCTCATAATCCATAATTTGTATTTAAATACATGACTGAATGCCGTGTTGCATCGTCTTGGTTACGATTGCCTAAACTTTTAAAACCGGCTGTGTCGGCACCGACACATTAAATCCAAGCTGTATTAATGTTACCATAACTCTTCAACCGTTTGCAACATCAAATAATTAAAATTGCTCATGACAGCAAACAGTATGCGCTTTTTGGCAATATATGGCTTATTATGGTAATTTCTTGCGCTCCGTCGAAAAATTCCAGCTGATTTCCGGGAGAGCGGGAAGGGAGAATTTGAATGGAGAGATAGGGAGAGAGCGCAGAGATTTGAATTGCATACTATAATAGATGAAACGAACAAAAACATGGTGAAAGAGGAGTAAACAGCACAAGAGTCGATTGTGATGATTTTTGATGAGACTTTGGGAGCACTCTGAGTGAGACTTTTTCACATGTTGTGTGTGCATTGCTATAATGAGTCTGTGCGTGTAAATGTATAGGTGAATGCATGTGCATGCATGTGTAATTGTGTGCGTGTATGCACAAAAAAGTCTCCTGAATAAAAAAAACTGTGGAACCCAGGAATTCAGTTTGCCTATCGCCCAAATAGATCTACTGACGATGCCATCTCTCACATCCTGCACTCTTCCCTCACACACATTGACAGCAACAATGGGAACTATGTAAGGCTGCTATTCATTGACTATAGCTCAGCTTTCAATACTATAGTCCTCATCAAGCTAGCTTTTAAACTCATAGACCTCTGCCTAAACTCTTCACTCTGTGGCTGGATTCAAGACTTCCTCACCGGCAGATCTCAAATGGTGAAAGTAGGCCAGTTCACCTCAAACTCCATCACCCTGAACGTAAGAGCCCCACAGGGCTGTGTCCTGAGTCCCCTGCTCTACACTCTCTACACACACGACTGCGTGTCCTCTCACATCTCCACTTCTATTATCACATTTTCTGATGATACTGTGGTTCTGGGCCTCATTTCCAACAAGGATGAGACCGCATACTTGGATGAGGTAGAGAGACTTACATCATGGTGCCAGGACAACTGTCTCTCTCTGAATGTGAGCAAAACTAAAGAGCTGACTGTGGACTTCACAAAGAGACCGCAGCGGTCCTACACTCCTCTTATGATCCGTGGGACCCCTGTGGAGAATGAGCAGCTTCAAGCACTTTGGTGTAAACATCGCAGAGGACCTGACTTGGACTACACACATTCAAACACAGGTTAAGAAAGTCAGGCAGACTGTACCATCAGTGACAGCTGAGGAAATTCAGGGTCTTGCCAGCAATCCTGATAACTTTCTATTTAGGAGCCATAGAAAGTGTATTGACTCTGTGTATCTCAGTGTGGTATGGAAACATCTCCAATCAGGACTGCAAAGCCCTGCAGAGAGTTGTGTGCTTAGCTGAGCGCATCTCAGGTTCTGCTCTCCCATCTCTGTAGGATATCTACCTCAAACACTGCAAAAGCAGAGCTGTCAAAATCATCAAGGACTCAAAACACCCTGGTAATTGACTCTTCATTTTGCTGCTATCTGGCAAGCGCTTCCGTAGCATGATAGCAAATCTGAGAGACTTAGGAGGAGCTTCTTCCACCAGGCCATTAGGCTCCTAAGCTCGAACTCAGTCTTATAACATCAACATGACTCCATTTAATAATCGGTAAGATATTCATTATTCTCTACCATTCGTATTGCTGCATGTAAATACCATGTGCAACCTGTTTGCATATTTTTCTTGTACATTCCTGCTTATATTATTATTTATTAAGTCTACAGTATACTGTCCTGCACATTTTATTTTATTGCACATTTTATTTTATATTTTATTTTTTATTTAACTTTACTTGTTTATTTTCCCATACCTATATTTATGTTTATTCTCTTGTGTTTGTATTCCATATAATTGCACTATCCATGGAGCAGACCTGACTTACATTTCACTGCTGGTTACATTCTGTATAATTGTGTATGTGACGAATACAAATCTTGAATCTTGAACTCTTCAGCAGCAGGAAACCTATATTAGGCTAGAATGGGACCAAATTCCAACACCAAAACTCCAGAAACTCCTAACCTCGATGCCCAGACATCTTTACACTGCTTTGAAAAGAAGAGGAGATGCTATACCATGGTAAACATGTCCACGTCCCAACTATTTTGAGACCTGTAACAGGCATCACATTTGAAATTAGCTCATTTTGAGCATAACATTTTAAAATGTATCAGTTTAAATATTTGTTATGTTATCTATGTTCTATTGTGAATAGAATATTCGCTCATGTGATTTGAAAGTCTTTTAGTTTTCATTTTATAAAAAAACAAAAATGTCCCAACATTTCCAGAATTCTGTTGTAGGTGGCCTTAACTTGCATCAAAAATAAGTACAATGTACTTATTGTGTTCATTTTGTATTGCAAAACACTTTTGCTGCTATTGAGGTGGAATAGGGGTAAGGTTCAGGACAGGTTTGGTGGTATGGGCAGGTTTAAGTGTGGGTTAAGGTGTAAGGGATGGGTCAACAGAGTAAATATAAATGTAATTAAAGCTGCAAGCAGCGATGGAAGGGACCTCGCACCCAGCTCACCGCCAATCGGTGGCTTCAGAAAGACAGGGACCGGTGAGCAATATGCATTTAAAAAGGCAAATATAGAGGAATATGTCAAAGTCATTTATATGTGCCAAACCTGCTGCTAGCTGGTGGTGCTATTGCCATAACTGAACATTAACATGTAGATGTCTTCAGGCTAGTACATTTGTCAAACATATGAAGTTTGGTGCAGATTGAACATGGTATGTTTGAGTTAGTGTAAAGCTTGGCATATCCTGTTGTCTACAGCTGGCGATATGATTACATTTGAATATTGACCTTTAGATGTCTTCAGGCCAGGACTCTTACCAAATATGTGAAGTTTGGTGCAGATTGGACAATGAATGCTTAAGTTAGTGCAAAACAAGTAATGTCCTGTTGCCAGTAGGTGGCGCTATGTCTTTAACTGAATATTGGCCTTTAGATGTCTTCAGGCAAGGACTCTTACCAAATATGTGAATTTTGGTGCAGATTGGACATTGAATGCTTAAGTTAGTGTAAAACAAGTAATATCCTGTAGCCAGCAGGTGGACTGGATTCTTATCGAATGTTTGAAATCTGGGGCAGATCGGACATTGTATGGCTGAGTTACAACAAATTGTATTCCCATGGCGAGACATTGAAATCTGTGATGCCGCCAAGGACACGCCCTTTAACAAAAACTCAAGATCTTTGCAATTTAACATCACAAAGGCCTTTAGGTTAGACTGACCAAATAATGTGTTGATGTCATTAAATCTCTAGCAGGAGTTAGTTACAGAGTAAAACATGTCACTTCCTGCAGCCAGCAGGTGGCGCCATGACTATAACTGAATATGGTCACGTAGATCTCTTCATGTCAGGAGTCTTATGTAATAAATCTATGAAGCTATTATTTCAGCTCCGGGGAATCATAAGCTTACAGATAAAATATTGCTTGATTAAAGTAATATTAATCTTTGACTTATGATTTATACTTTATGAACGATTCGTCCAGCGATCACTAACATCAGTATATCTTTAACAATTTAGTTTATTTTGCTCTCATGGGCAACGATAAACAAAATAAAGGGTTTTATACCATTTGAGCGAGGTAACACGAACTTTTTGGCATTAAGTTTGAACTAGGAAATCACATCTCAAGACGTAGATCTTTATAAATGAAACAAGGTTTATTTGCTAACTGCTATTCTACAATACATGGACTAACGTACCAAAACACAAACATACACTCACATACATACGGGAGTTTTGGGAGTACCTTCAGAGGAAGGTTAAAAATAGCCCTCTTTGCTATTTCATAACTGAAACCACCAGGAAGATCACGAAAGAGACGCTGCCCTTTTCTGCATTCAGATCAATTACCAGTTCAGTTAGGGTAGAAACTTTGTTTGAAATACTTGCATTGACTTAAGTTTCCGCAGGCGAATCTTTTGTTCATCCCACGTGGTGTCCTCGTGTTTCCTGGAAATCTCAGATGGTTCACGTTGCTGTTGCGTGACGTCACTGGGAAAGCCCTCTGTCGCTCGGTGGTTGCCTGGTTCTGTGTTGAGATGAAAAGCGTTGTTGAGCTGCTGGTTCAGTGGTGTTATGGCTTTACGAAGTCTTGGATTCGCTTAGCTAGTTTGTCTCAGTCCGATGTTAAAGGCGAGTGTCCAGCGAAGCTTCCAGGTCGTCCGCGAACGAGCAAGTTGGAGAGCGAGGATGAAAGAGAGAGAGCCAGCGCGTAGTGTCCGCTTTTAAACCACTAGGTTTAAACCCGCCCACGGTGGCTTCTTCTAATCAGATTGTTCTTGTAGGGCGGAGCCCCGCCCATGTCTTTGGGGCGTACCATTATGAAAATTCCATGTGACGAGGAATAAGAGTTTTAATACTTATGTACAGTGTTATCACATGTTTACCCATTTATAATTATCACCAAATCTGTTGTACCATTGATTCAAAATAATCATAACAGTCTCTATGAATCTAAACACGTTACAAATTTACAGAGAATATTAATTATAGATTAAGAAAAATTGCATGGGATACCCTATAAGGCACAAATTAAAGGATTCCACATTCTAAATAATCACATTCATACCAAGCATATGAAGGGCAGAGTACAACATTAATATCCATGTTGTTTCTTGAGTAGATGGTTTTAATGTCATGGAATAACTGACTTTCTTTGTTAACTTGATAAGACGTAGAGATGCATTGTTTGGGATTATTGACAATTGGGTCATTTTGATTAGTTTAACTGTCAGGGGTTCGACGAGGTATAGGCATGATCTCAATCAAGTTGGTCGAGTTTTCGGGTTCGGGTTCTTGGTCGGGTTTATCACGACGGAAAAGCCGCGGGATGCCTGACATGCATCTGTTGAACGGCGTTCACTCGCTTGTGCAGGAGGAAGGCCAGTGTCAAAGTCACAACATATCCTACGATAGTAGAGATACAAAGCGCTGTGTCAGTGGCAGACCAAGACCGAATAATTGGCGCGCCGGCGGGCAGAAGGCGAGCGACAGCTTCTAAAGCTGTGTCAACCGGTGTCAAATCAATAAGTTGCGTTCTTTCCTCCTTGATCCTTTCTTCCAATTTGGATCGAGGACAAAGGAATGCTGTTTGAAGAAGGGTGACACCGGTTGTATCTGCTTAATTCAGCCTGGGTTACAGTCAATTTTTGTAATTGGTGCAGCATGTGGTTCACATCTGCTTGGGCATGGACAAGGACTTCTCGAGTCCAACGGGCTCCAGCCCAAGAGGTTTGGGCGACTGAGAGGGTGTAGTGAACTCTGTAAACATCGCAGGTATCTAGTCTAACGTACACTTTTCGGGTGTAGGTTTTGCAGTTCGTTATCAATAACCCCGGTTGTTCACGGAGTACTGTCCCTGATGCTGGTCCGGGCGATGCCACTTCTGTCTGAAATCTTGAGAAGAAGTGGTTCATTAACAGGCAGGCTGCTATTTCTGCTGTATCATTGGGAGCTGGGAGGCACTTTATCCACTTTGTGAATTCGCAAACCACGGTGAGGAAGTATTTGTTACCCCGTGTTGACCGTAGCAGGGGTCCTACCCAGTCTATTTGGAGGTCCGACCATGGGAAGGTCATTCCTTTCCTTTGCAGTGGTGCTCGGTGGTTTGGATTTGCCGGTTGAAACTGGCAACACACCAGGCATTCTTTGACGTATTCTGCTACGTCTTGCTGCATGCCAGGCCAGTATGCTACTTGCTTGAGTGTTTCATAGGTGGCCTTGACACCGTGGTTTCCTGCGCATGGTGCATCGTGTGCGTGTGTCAGCATCATCCCCCTTTGGCCGTGAGGTACTATGAGCTTTGGCGCAGTGAGTGGCTCAGGGACATATGTGAGAACACCGTCTAGAAGATGCAGCATGTGCTTGATAGAGTGGAGCGTGCGGAGCTTGGAGGACGTGTTTAGGTCCGAGGTGGAAATGGAATGTTTTATGTTTTAATGGGTCGGACATGTGAGCTGCCATGGTTCGTAGTGACGAATCTGCATTTTGGAGGGTGAGGAGATCGTCAGCAGCGAACTGAGGTGATATGGAAATGTGGTAGGAGGCAGGGTGTGCGCGCCAGTGGCGTGCTGGCAGTGGGTTACTGCTGCCAACGAAGGGTTGGGTGGGAGGTCATGAAATGTCCAGGACTCTCCATGTAATGCACCTGCTTTGGTGAGGGCATCAGTTTGGTCATTTGAGGGGCTTTGGGCCCCGATGGTCACCTGCGTAGGTGATTCTGTCGCAGGTTGTGTTGAGACATGTGGTAGACTCTGATGTCTTTGCTTCAGTGTTCTGAATAGCTTCAGGCTGATGGCTGAGTTCTCTGCCCACAGGGCTAGTGCTGTGTCGGACTCTGATGTGCCTTGAACATCTATCGCAGTCATGATTTGAAGGGGGCCTGTGTTTGGTTCAGGCTCGTGCAGTGAGCAGAGGAAAGGGTCCTTGCTGTTTGTGCTCGGTCCAGATCCTGGCTTTGCGACTGCATCATCGATCATTGACTTAAGGGCGATGTCTGTGACTTGACACTGTGACTCGTTGCAGTCTAATGACTGGCAGGGCAGAGGCTCACGGACTTGTGTCCAAATCTTTAGGTGCTTGAAGTCTATTAGAGGTTTGAAGCGATTAAGCAGATCTTTCCCAATGGGGAGTGGATACGTGTTGAGTGTTGACTCATATACTGGATGGACGAGGTCCATGGGTCCCACTGTTAGCTGAATTGGGGACACATGTTTTAGTTGTAGGCCCGTATGGGAGTATGCTTGTAGGTTTAGTTCGCAGATTTGGAGCTTGAGGGTTCCGTTAGTCCTCTTCGTTCTTTCTTGGACTTCTTTGAGAAGTTCTGTAGACATTTGAGTGATGTCGGCTCCCGTATCGAGAAGGGCTTACGCCCGTTTTTCGGCGTGCATGTTAACAATTGAGTGCATTTACACCAGGAGCAGGAGCAGCGCATAAGCATGAAGCAGCAGTGCCGCGATCGTTTCGGCTATTTTGCTGCGCCGCTTATGCTGAATTAAAGTCACAGTGCATTGTTCTTGATAAAAATTGATCCGATTAACATTCAAAATAACACATTTCACCATAAAATCATGTAAGTGATGTTTCGTGTTTCACAATCACCATATGAAAAAATAAAATGCACATCAAACACATCACTTCCACAAGCTTTTGCCCAAAATTTAAAGGTCTGTTAAATTAATAAAACTAGGGCATGTTTTAGCTTTAATATTACTTTTTCAATTAAATTAATCAATCCAATTATTGTTGGAATTATTTCCAAAATTAGTCTTGGATCTCACAGCGTGTGTCTCACACTCACATCAATAATTAGACTACTAAACAAACAATACAATAGACACACCTTAATACAAAAAACAACAGTACATACATAAACACACAGCGACAGTGCATTAGAATATTGAGTCCTTTCTTTTTTCCAGAGCCGAGAGCCCAGAGGCCTATTTAAACCCCCACTTCTGATTAATTAATTTTACAGACTGATACACAAAAGATTTACGTAATATTCAATCTAGCATATGCAACTCTAAGCCTTGTTAGATGGCAAAAATGAATATTCCTCATACAAAATGTGAGAAGGTGTTGTGAACTTGGTTCTTCTAAAGTGTAGGAAACTCAGAAGAGAAGACCAGGAGACTTCGGATTCGATCGTAGGATTCTTTATTGAAAAACCCAAGCTGGTGGTAGCTGTAGTCATCGAAATCTCCATCTTAAGTAACTTTACAAGGTATCTTATAGGCATTTTTGGAGGAGGGACTTTTGGAGGTGGAGACAAAGCATGCAAACAACGTATGTTGGTTTGTTACCAGACTTCCCGTGGTTCTAATCTCATCAACATAATCAAATGCATGGACACTAATTCAATCAACCTAACGAATCCATGTCTGGTCCAGGGGGCTCCGAAAGATAGACACTAATCCAATCAACCTAACGAATCAACGTCTGGGCCAGGGGGCTCCGAAAGATAGACACTAATTCAATCAACCTAACGAATCAACGTCTGGGCCAGGGGTTCTTTGAATCAACGTCTGGGCCAGGGGTTATTTGAATCTCTGCCAATCAACATGACTTGATTGAGACAAAGCACAGTTATACATTGAGTCAGGAAGTGGATAATAAGAATCTAAAATAAACATTTAAATACAATTTGTAATCCCACAATTCCCCCTTTGAGAGTTATAATAACTCTCACAAAATACAAATTTAGACACTTAAAAGTTAATTCTTGTAACTTGTAATCGTTACAGGCACATTGTACATGTTCTGTGTTGCTTATATGTAATTGCATGCTGACACAGAAACAAAACATGCAATTAGGGTCCGTGAAGTTCTTACGGGTAATAATCTTTTCTGGTTGGAACTGTCATTTCCTCGTGAGAGGCGGGAGTCATTTGCTGAAAGAAACACTTGATACTGTGGATGCATAGATAGTACGCAAGGAGGAGAAACAACAGCAGAATTGCTATTTCCTAGATCCACAGCCAGGGTTTACCTAACAAGTTTCCGAACCATGAAGAATTATCTTCAGTCATCTGGTGTAATTTTGCTGAAAGACCAAGAATGTCTTGTTGGATTTTGTTTGAAAATCCTGATCATGTTGATGGATGACTGAAGTTCCCGTATGTGAGTCTCTGCGTTGTGTTTTTTTTTTTTCTTCTTCTTTCTTTTCTCTTTCTTGTGTGATAGTTGGCTCGGCAATGGGTCTAGTTGTTTTCTAAAGGTTGTGGCTTCATCCGCAGGTGAGAAGGGCGGTGCATATGGATCTCAGGACAGCCATCAAGTGGTATCTGCACAGAGGAAGAAAGAAACACAAACGAGAGAGACCAACGGCACAGAGCAGTATTTGTTGTAGAGTCTGCAAACATTAGGGTTGTATCCTCTGTTCAAATATAGTCTGCTATTGTTGTTCCTTCTTTCCCTATTTCTCAATTCCTGCGACACCTAAAGAACAGTGAGGAAAGGATGGACTAATTGGATGGGAAAGGCCTATGAGGAAATCTTCACCGCAGGGTTGGCCCCCGAAGCCTGTTGCTTTCGGTTCTTCCCTGGGCTCCTCACTGGTTCTTGTGTCTGTCCTATCCTATCCCTGCAGGGGGAGGAACAACTTTACAGTGTGACACATGAGTCCAAGTTTTCCTTCCCTGACACAATACTGCAGCAGCTGTAATCAACATCACTTGATGTGGTCCGTACCACTTAGGCTCTAATGGCTTGTTTCTGAACGCCTTTATCATGACCCATTGACCTGGGATGATTGTGTGTCCACCTTCTGGTGGAGTCTGCCAACACGACTCAACTCTCTCTTTGGCACTCTGCACTGCCTTTGTGAGGTTTTCACAGTAAGCGATCAGGGCATCTGAAGCAATGTGCACATCAGCATTTCTAAGATCAATCACACCTGGCATCTGCATTGGGCGTCCAGTAATAATCTCATGAGGGCTCAGTCCTACTGATCTGTTGGGTGATGCTCTCGTACTACACAGTACTGCGGGCAGTGCTTCAACCCATGGTACTCCTTCCTGATGCATTTTGCTTAGCCTGGTTTTGATTGTTCTGTTTGATCGTTCAACCTGTCCTGATGCTTGTGGCCTATAGGGACAGTGAAGGTTCCACTTAATCTTCAACATTCTAGACACTTCTTTGACTACCTGTCCTGTGAAGTGGGTACCTTGATCTGAGTCAATGCAATCTGGTAATCCCCATCTGGGAATGAAATCAGTGACAAGACATTTAACAGTATGTGCAGCTGTAGCACGCCCTGTTGGATAAGCTTCTACCCATCTTGAGAACTTGTCTATTACTACCAAAACGTCAGTTTTTCCTTTACAAGGGGGCAACGATATGTAATCGACTTGCAGGTGACGAAATGGCCCTGGTGGAGCTGGGGTATGTGCTGCTGGTGTAGTGGCTGCTGGTACATCATTATTTTTCTGACATGTAACACATCTCTTGACTGTTTCAGTGGCTGCGTTTCTGAATTTTGGATTCCACCATTGATTTGAGAACCTGTGATTCATCGTTGCTGGACCACTATGACCCAAACTGTGTATTTGTTGAGCCAAATATGGCAACAGTGATTCGGGAGCAACATACTTTCCCCCTTTGGTCCAGCAGCCGGATGAATCCACAGTGGCTCCTTTGTCTAACCATGTCCATGCTTCATATAGAGGAACGTCTTTATACAGATCAACGATTGATTCAGGAGGTAGAATTGTCTTCTGTGCTGTACTACCTGAACACACTTGTACAGTTGCATAGAAACAAGCCTGTTTAGCCGCTACATCAGCAAGAGCATTACCTTTAGCTTCCGTAGTATTAGTTGTGAGATGTGCTTTCACTTTGATCACCGCTAATTTCTTTGGGAGTTTCATGGCAAACATTAAATCTTTCACTAATCCAGCATGCTTAATGGGGGATCCAGCAGAAGTTAGACATTTTCTGGTTTGCCAAATGACACCAAAATCATGAATTACCCCAAAAGCATACCTGGAATCTGTGTAGATATTTGCAACCGATCCTGAAGCTAGCGTGCATGCTCTAGTTAAGGCTACTAGTTCTGCAGCTTGAGCTGAAAAATGATCTGGAAGACGACCTGAAGCAACTACTTCAGTGGTGGAAGTTACTGCATATCCTGCTCGTCTGTTACCTTCAATAACTTGAGCTGAAACATCAACAAACAACTCCAATTCTGCGTTCTCTATGGGAGTTTCTGCTATTTCACTTGTCGCTGCATATGTAAGCGTAACACAATCATGAGTCATTTCGCCTTCATCCTCTAACACAAATTCAGTCATTGCAGACATCATACATGAGGATGGGTTCGTGACTGGTGCACGCTGTATAACAATATTCGGGGCTGTGAGAGTTGCTAACCAATTTCCCCAATGGGAGGAGGTGACAGAAGTGACTTTTGCTTGATTCATTAGTGCGGACACTGTGTGAGGGCATGTTACGTTTACAGTCTGACCTAACACTATTCCTGATGAAGCCTGAAGCGCTAGATGAACTGCCTGTACTGCTCTGAGGCATGGGCCCATACCTTGAGCGACTATGTCAAGTTTACCGGAATAGTAATGAATTGAGCGTAAGCTGCCCCCATGATCTTGCATTAGACATGCAGTCATAAAGCCTAAGTGTTCATGGACATAAAGCACAAAGGGTCTATCAGATTGGGCAATTCCTAATGCTGGTGCTTGACATAGTGCTCTCTTCAAATCATTAAAAGTTTTGAGATGAAGTTCTTCCATAAAAACAGTATCTGAATCTTTACCATGGCCTTTCAACAAATCATAGAGAGGCTGAGCAATCGAGGCATAGTCTTCAATCCAAGGTCTACAATAACCTGTTGTTCCTAAAAATGAGCGGAGTGTTTTAATGGTAGTAGGCGGAGGTATGGCTTTGACTGAAGCCGCTCGATCCTGTGTAATGGATCTATTTCCTGCACCAATTGTTTGACCCAGAAATGTGACTTGCTTTTTAGCGATTTGAGCTTTGTGAAAGCTGCATTTGTGTCCTTTTTTATGCAAATAGTCCAACAATGATGCCAATTCAGTTTGATGTACTTCATTATCTGTTGAGGCAATCAAAATATCATCGACATATTGGATCATAGTGGACTGTTTTACCGGACATTCTGGGTCACACAAATCACGTCTGACAGCCTGATGATATATGGTTGGGGAGTTTTGAAATCCCTGTGGCAATCGTGTCCACTGGTATTGTTCATAGTCAACTGTGAAAGCTAACCATGGCTGGCTGTCAGAGTGCAACGGTACAGAAAAGAATCCATTAGACATATCAATTACTGAAAAAATCTTACAATCTAATGGTAAGCCATTACAAATCGTAGATGGATCTGCCACTAGGGGGGTGATTTTATCAATATGTTTATTGGCTACTCTGTAGTCTATTGTAAGTCTCCATGTCCCATTAGATTTCTTGATGGGCCATATGGGTGAATTACATGGACTGTTGGTTTTAACTAGCACTCCTTGCGTCAGCAAATTTTCTACAATAAGTTTGATTCCCTGTATAGCTTCCTTATTAATCGGATATTGTTTGGTGACCGGAGGTGGAGTTCCTGTCAATTTAACTGGTTCTACACCTGTCAACAACCCACAATCATCCTTGTCTTTAGCCCAAATTGGATGATTCTGTAAGAAAGCATACTCGGGAGGGGTTGCATTATTGGTAGAAATCTGTGCTGAGGAAATTTTTATGCTAGTAGATTCTGAGGACATGTCTAAAGTTAGATTTATTTGTCTCAGAAGATCCATGCCTAAAATTGCACCTGTATTTAATGGAGGGCATAGCAATTTTGTAGTCAGAGTTTTTGGGCCAAATTGTACCTCTATGGGCGGAGTTTCATACAAAACAGAATCTTCACCTATTACACCAGTTAAACAAAGTTTGGTTTTCTTGTATGGGATGTTTAAACCTTGTGCCAATTTTGTAGGAATTACTGTAATTTCTGCACCTGTATCAAGCAAAAAATCAATCTCTTTCTCTTTTATGCTACCTTTCACAAAAATTATTTGGTCATTGTGTTGGATTACAGGGGAAAGGTAGCTACTCACAGCCCCAATAATTAGTTTTTTTCCTGGTCTTGTTGTGCTCTTAGAAGAGCCTGAACTAGCTGTCCTACAGTTTCAGTGGTCACTGGCGGAACTACTTCAGGGTTGTGTGCAGACTGAGAAGGAGCAGAATTATGCATAGCATTTATTTTACTATCTTGCAACTTCTTCCTACACTCTTTCTCCCAATGTCCTAATTTTCCACAGTATTTGCATTTGCTTTCTCTTTTAGACCATCTATTGTCTTGTTTCGTTGTGTTAAACATAGCTGCTGCTACTCTTACTTTTGCCTTGACATCAGCATCTCTTTCCCATGTAGCTAACCTGTCTAGGTTACTTCTGAGAGTTCTGTTAGACCAAGTTAGATCTAAGAATGGTAATGCTTTTCTGTATTCGGCTACAAGGCCATCTGACCAGATACGAACCAGGGGTCCCTTGTCATCAAGCACACTTTCAGGGTCATCAACAATTCCACTGTAGATTACAGCTGACTGACAAAATCTCTCAGTATATTCACTCACAGTTTCTTCTTTCCTTTGCACACAGGTAGTAATTATAGACCAATCTATTTTGGGTCCTAAGATATTCTTTAGGATTTTCAAAATACCTTCTCTTAAATCACCCTTACTGGCATTTTGCAGTTCAGAAGTAACAGCAGATTCAAAACTGTTGAATTCAGATTCAGTTAGAATTTGTGACATCAACTGCGTGACTTCTGCCAACGACATGTCATAAAGACGCATTTTACTGATCAATGTTCTTCTAAATTCAGAAAAATGTGTGCGTGCTGACGGTAAACTCTGAGATAGTCTCTCTATATCTTTAGGACATAAAGCTTTGGCAACAGTTTGTATTTGCACAACAGAAGAATTGAGAGGAACACTATCAGTTTCCTCAATTCCCTGAAATCTTCTCTTAGCACCACACACATTGACTGAATTTACAGGCACATCAGTTACTGATTGGAGAGCTACATCTGTTTCAAAGAACGCTTGTAAATCAGGGTAAATGTTATCAGGCTGACTAACTTCCACATCAGTTTTTGCTGCAGCTTTCTTGAGGTTCAATTTCTTAGTCAAAGTGGATACTCTAGCACGGAGTTCATTGTTCTGTTTCTCTAGCTCTGAGTTACGCTGAGACTGTTGTGTCGCTAGCGTTACACTGAATTCTCTGTGACAACAGATAATGCCTTTCACATTGTTCTTACGAATACTTGCTCCTAGTACCTTTTTACACTCATCTACCGACCAAGTCTTGTCTGGATGAATCTCATATTTCTGCGTTAGTTCTTGTCTAACTTTTTCAGTGACTATTAGGTCCATTTGTTCCCCTAACAGCGTTTTGAATTCACTATCTGACCACAAAGGAGTCGCAAGACCACTCTTTTCTGTGGTTGGAATCAGCCTAGCATTCCTTCTAACCATTTTGTAAGTTTCTTCTGTACCACACAAACAAAACACTAAACAAAAAAACAAAATAAACTTCTCTGATCAACAGAGGGTACATTTGTTAAAAAAAAGCTTAACTATTGTTAACTTTCCAAATTACCAACACTTCACACTTAACTTCCCTGCCTACAGGAACAGAGGATAAACCAAAATTATTAGCACGAAATGCTAACCTTCCCTGCCTGAAACAGAGGATAACTTCCCTGCCTACAAGAACAGAGGATAAACCAAAATTATTAGCACGAAATGCTAACCTTCCCTGCCTGAAACAGAGGATAACTTCCCTGCCTACAAGAATAGAGGATAAACCAAAATTATTAGCACGTAATGCCAAAATCTTCCCTGCCTGAAACAGAGGATAACTTTCATCTCTAAAAGAAAAACTTTAGAGGATAAATTTAGTTAAACAAACCCTACAGATGTATGTTAACTCTTCTCTGACGGCCCAGAGGATGCACAATTTGTACTGGTCTTAGGTTCTTTTGGATTAGAGACAGCACTCACCACAACCCTTGGTTGAGAGAAAAATTCAGTCTGGGAATCTTTGTTCAGCTGGAAGTTTCGCTGGATTCCAAAAGATGCAGTCTGGATGCAGATCTTTGTTTGAGCTTGAAGTTTTCAGGTGAGGAAGCTGGAACTCTATCCGGGTCACGGCACCATCTGTTGTGAACTTGGTTCTTCTAAAGTGTAGGAAACTCAGAAGAGAAGACCAGGAGACTTCGGATTTGATCGTAGGATTCTTTATTGAAAAACCCAAGCTGGTGGTAGCTGTAGTCATCGAAATATCCATCTCAAGTAACTTTACAAGGTATCTTATAGGCATTTTTGGAGGAGGGACTTTTGGAGGTGGAGACAAAGCATGCAAACAACGTATGTTGGTTTGTTACCAGACTTCCCGTGGTTCTAATCTCATCAACATAATCAAATGCATAGACACTAATTCAATCAACCTAACGAATCCACGTCTGGGCCAGGGGGCTCACGCTCACGCAGTGTGAAACGGGCGTAAGACTTTGATGTGTCGTTCGATGATGATGGAGAGGTAAAACTTTCTTGCTATACCTTTTTCAATGAGATCGCCTAGGAGTTGAGGAACTGGAGTTTGGGATGAAACGTTTATGATATCAGAACTGATCTGGTGTTCTTCGGAGGAGTGGCAGACGACTAAGACAGCACTTTCAGAAACTTGAGGGGTTTCATCAGCAGGCGTTTGTTGGACGCTGCTGTGATCTGGAGTATTGGGTGTTGAGTTAGTGTTTAACTCTGTTGCTGGGTTTTCAGGTGGGGTTTCGTGTCCCTCTGAAGTTAGGGTATTTACTGTTCTCTGAGAGTGAGGTGAAGCAGTGCTGTTTTCTGTGGCTGATTTGTTAAGCTTGTCGCTGTCTTCTCGTCCGACTTCTATTCAGGCTGAATCTGGTTTCTCT
Organism: Oxygymnocypris stewartii; assembly: GCA_003573665.1. Classification (NCBI taxonomy): domain Eukaryota; kingdom Metazoa; phylum Chordata; class Actinopteri; order Cypriniformes; family Cyprinidae; genus Oxygymnocypris; species Oxygymnocypris stewartii. The sequence continues at coordinate 440,988 of QVTF01022897.1, forward strand.
TTCTTTTCCCACTTCTGATTCTCCTCTTTTCGTTGGAAGAACTCTTTCATCATCATTTCCATCAGCTTTTGTGAGTCGAAGTACGGTGGTGTCTTTTGTTCTTGTGTGGATTCAGTTTGAGCTTGGTCAGTTTGGAATCTTGGTGAATTCTTTCGTCGATTCCTTGGGCTGACTGCTCCAGGGTGAGTTTGTCGCTTTCCCTTGGAGTTTCCATTGAATTCCCATGAGCTTTTCTCCCTTGAGTTTCCAAACGAGCTTGGCTGGTTCCACAATCTCTCCCATTGACTAATCATGAGGGCTTGCTTGGTCCCATGACTTATCCCAGTGTCGTCCAGGTGAGCGTTGAAGTCCACGCGGTCCATCCCAGCGGTCATACCACTGTTTAAGTCGGGTGCTAGCTTGGGAGTCTCGTTCTCTGTTGGGCGGGGGTGCATTCCACTCTCTGTGTGTCGGCTTAGCACTGTCTTGGCGTTGGGGGCCCTCTAGAGCCAGTCTGTGGCTTTGAGTGTTGAAGTCAAGAACTGCTGGGGTTTGGCGCTCTTTTCTGAGGCCATCTTTTGTTTGCCGTAGGCTTTCTGCACCAAGTCTCGCAACTGCTGAGTGTTCATTATTCATGGGAATGCTAGAATGCCAAGATGGTGGCTTATGCCAGGATGAAGGTTCCTCAGGAAGAGAGTTTTAAAGTTCAGTTCATCCTCCATGTCAGAATCATTGCGAGTTCCAAAGTATGCTTGTCGGAGTCGACTGTAGTAAGCTTGAGGAGGTTCGTAACATCGTTGTCTCGTCTTCAGGGCAGCCACTAAGCCTTGATCGGACTCAGGGTCGGCAAACTCTTTAATGAGGGCTTTTTGAAGCAGTTGATAATCAGTCTTTGTGTTAGCAGGCTGCCGGTTAAGGAAGCTGCGCATTTCAGGACTGGATGTCGTTCGGAGTAAATAGAGTTTATCTTTGTCCGTAATGTTAGGTCGCATTTCCAGATGGAAATCAATATCTTGTAGATACGCTTGGACATTTTGGCTGTTTGGCACGCTGGGGTTGAATTTGCGAATGTTCCTGGCGAGCTTGTCAAGGTCTTTTAGGTCTAAACCGTGCGACGATCTGCGGCTGGCTGCAGCAGATTATTTTGGCTTTGTCGTGAGGTAAAGTTCTTCAGAGGGCGCTGGTGAATGTTTTAACACCACCCCCTCCGTATTTTGCTCACGTGTCAGTCCAGGAACAGGTGACTTGGCCCTGCTCGGCAGGGGTGAGGTCAGTGCACGTCCTGTCCTTGATGGCTCATAGCATAATTCATAAGCGTGCTTGAGTTCCTCTTGGAAACTTTTATACTCCTCTTTGAAGTAGTCGAGCTTTCGTGTTAGGTGGCTGATCTCTTGTCTTGACTCATCCAGGTGAGCTTCAAGGGCTTTGATGCTGCTGTTTTTGTCCCTGAAGTCAGCCTTTGCCTTCTCCAGTAGCTGCTTTTTAGTCCTCTTTGATTTGCTCCATTTCGTGGTTAGTAGCTGCTAGAGTCTCTTTTAGCCTGTTGATCTCCTCCTCAGCGCCTTGTTCCACCTCATCTGTCCCTTCCTGTCGTTCCTGAGCTTCACGTTCCAGCAGCTCTATGCGTCGTTGTGCGCTTGTCAGCTCCTGCTGGCTTTGTGCAGCATGCTTGTCGCTCAAATTGAGGGTAGCGATGAGTGTGTGACTTAAGGAGCCGGTGATCTTGGCTAATTCTTTGTGACTGTAGCTTTGACTTGGGTCTTGTCCCATTAGGCTTGTTATGTTGTCATCCAGCTGGTCCTGTGTCTGATGTTTGAGTGTCTCAGCAGCCTTAGGGAGGAGGCTGACTGTCGCAGCACTTAGCCATGTTTCCAGATCCTCCCAGTGACCGACATGCTCTGTTTTGTGAGACATGTTCTGGCGGGGTGAGGGCGATCTCGTACCGAACTGACACAGACCTTGAATGGGAAACAAAGCAAAACAAAACAAAACAAAGCAAAACAAAACAAAACAGGGGTGTAAATGTGCAAAGTGTAGTGTATGCTAATGTTGAGTGTGCTTCTCTGCGACTGTGATCCTCTGGTGGGGTGCTTCTAATTTGTAGTCTCTGCAGAGAAATTATTGAGCACACATAAAGGTAGCACAGCTGGGAAACAAAGAAAGAAAAGGACACCAACATAATGAGTACACAGGGGTAATGATTGGATGCTTTACCTTTTCTTGTACGAGAAAGTCTCCTTGTTTTCAAGGAAGGAGGTCAGTCTAATACAAAGGTGAAGGAGAATAACAATAACAAAATATCTCTTTTCTGGTAGCAGATTTTCCTCTTGTCCTTTTTTTTGTTAAGTCTGATTTAGAAGGACGCTTCTAGTCAGAGGATTGTAAATGGGTTTTCTCTTTTGTAATTGGACTGTGATTGCTATTAAAAATTTTCTCCTGGATGGAGGAAAACCGTAGCAACGACAGTACTGGTCCCTTAATGGCTAAATTTACAGCACAACGCTGGTTAGCGTATCTCTCGTGCATGCTTAAATTTTTTTTCTCATTGACCTGCTTTCACTTGGAGGGGTAGGATTTCACTATTTACCTTCCTCTATTTCAATAGAGGAAGGTAAATAGCAAACAGTTTTGAACGTTTGCTATTTACCTACAGGTTTCACAAATACCTGTTATATCGTGCAATTCTCTGCTCATGATCTTCTCATCTTTCATTCAAACGCACCGTAAACAAGAATACAGTATCACAAACAATCCTAGTTTCTGTATTCACTCCATTTATCCGGATAAAAATGGAACAATACACAAATTGACTCTTATGGATGTTTTATTAATTTTCAAGTAAATCTAAATGTCCGCTGGGTCCTCCAACATTATCTGTAACAATTCTATGAAGCTATTATTTCATCTCCGGGGAATAATTTATTAAAGATTCAATATTGCTTTGATTAAAGAGATTTTAATCTTTAATTTATTATTTATACTGTATTAACGATTCGTCCAGCGATCATTAACATCAGTATCTTTATCATTTATCTTTATCAATTTCGTTTCTCTTGCCTTGTGGCCACCGAGACAATAAAACGACATTAGCAATCTTCTTTCTCAGATTTGAGCTGGGTAACGTAAATCTGGACAAATAGTTTGAACTTGAAAATCATCCACGAGACATCATTCTTTATCAATGAAACAAGGTTTATTTACTAACTGCTATTCTACAATACATGGACTAACTTAATAAAAACACATAGACAAACACATAACATACACACACATTCATAACTCTACGGTTAACGTTAGGAGAAAGAAAAGAGTGCTAGAAAATACTATCTCATAACTGTAACTTATGAGAAGATCACGAACATAACTCTGCTATGTTTCTGCGTACAGATCGATTCACCAGTTTCAGTAAGAATAGAGACTCTGTTTGGTTACTTGCGTTCATTCAGCATGCCGAATCAATTGTTTCGTCCCACGTGGTTCTTTTGTGTTTTCACGGAAATCTCCGATGCTTGAGTTTCGGCTGTGTGACGTCACCGGGAAGCTCTCTCTTGCGATTGGTGGTCTTTGTTCTGTGTTAGATGGAAAGCGTTGTTGATCTGCTGGCTTTGAGGTGTTACGGTTTTTACGAAGTCTTGAATTCGCCTAGCTAGTTTTTCTGAGCACGATGTTAAGGCGAGTGTCCAGTGCGACCGAAGCTTCTGGATCGTCCGCGAGAAAGTACGTTGAAGAGCGAGGAGAAAGAGAGAGAACGTTCCAAAGCTGTGTTGTTCATTTTAAGCGGCACTAGTTTGGATACGCCCACGGCGGCTGTCCCAATCAGATTTTTCTTGTGGGGCGGAGCGTAGTTCCAGACAGAGAGGCGCCACGTTTCTTTAGCTGGCATTTTATGAGACAGTGAAAGGAGTAAAAGTTCTTAAAGATGTGCTGTTTTTCAATCATCTTGCGTGACGAGGCTCTACACATCGTTAGCATGAATGAATGTTAATAAAAAAAAAAAATTGTTGTTAAGATGACTGAAAGGAGGAAAAACCAAAGTGAATAATGGACTTACTTCATTCAGTTATTTATTTACTTCATAACAGTAAATAAATATCGGTTCTGCATATCGGTTATCGGGTACATAAACACGCAAATAATGGGTATCGGTAATAAAAAAATCCATATCGGTCGATCACTACTTTTTTTCTCAGAAATGTGAGCTATAAACTCGTAATTCTGAGAACACATCAGTCCTCCCCCCCCTCAACACTGGATTTTTAACTCGCAATTACGAGTTTAACATTTCACAATTCTCAGAAAAAAAGTTGGAATTGCTAGAAAAATTTAGAATTGCGAGATATAAACTCGTAATTATGAGAAAAAAGTCAGAGTTGTGAGATTTTATCTCGCAATTCTGACTTTATAAATCATAATTCTGACTTTCTAACTAGCATTTGTGAGTTTATATCTCACAATTCTGTCAAAAAAGTCAGATTTGTGAGATAAAAAGTTGCAATCACTTTTTTATATTATTCATTGGTGGAAACGGGCTGTTTCAATGTTAATCAAACATTAAAAGAAAAGGAATCAATCATTACTCTTGATTAAACTACAGTTTATTTGCATTTTTGTTCTTGTTTTTAATAACAACGATAAAATAAAAAATAGCTATATTAACAATTATATAGTAATTATTTGAAAGAAATGATAGGAGGAAAATATGCAAAATTGCTTTATGGTTTTGCTTCTGACTCTATCGCCTTCAAACTCATAGTTTGCTCAGTCAATTGTTTGTCCGATTCCAACAAATCATATATCATTTTGAAGGTATTTTAATGGAGAAAGTGAAAATAAACCGACTAATTTCCCTTTCTAATCACTTAAAGGCTGTCATTAATTTTAGTTCATCGCGATCTCACAAACTTACGTTATAATTATTGAAGTTCTCTATGCTGCACTGTGAATCTGTGGACCTGGATGTGGGTCACCACCTTCAATGTATTGCCACATATTGAAATGACGCAACCTATGGTGTTTCACGAAACAATAACCAGAGCCGATCATCCCTATACGCAGAATACGCAAGCTAAAACTAAACTAAACTAAAACCAGAGGACATAAATAGGCCTGGGTGTTGTGAAGCTGCAGTTCCTTAAATGGTTACTCCACCCCAAAATGAAAATGTTGTCATTATTCATTACCCGTATGTCTATATATATATGCCTATTTCAATCACGCAGTCAAAACTGCACGTTGATGGTTCATCTTGGATAAAAAAAATGAACCAATTCACGCCGTTGGCGAGCGAGCCAATGGCTATTCAGCCTGCCATAGCCCACCAAAATGGGAGGGGCGTCTGGCTATATAATCAGCTGCTCTAGCCACTGCAACTCAGATTTCTTCAAAGGAAGCATCCGAGGCGTGCAGTTCAAAGCACGGCCAGGAACGCAGTACTTATCATATCTCAGGGAACTGAATTTACGATAGTAACCGAGTACGTTCCCTTTCAAGATTACATTCGTACTGTGTCAAAGACGCTGTATGGGAACCAGTTCAATCACGCCGAGCTATGATGTGGAACGACTCGAACCCAAGACTCAGGTGGGATTAGACCCAAGGGAGTCCGTAGAATACACCAAGCACAGGGTGAGCCTAGAGGGTCATCCGTGGCTCGGGTGTCATCCCATAAGGATACTTGGTATCGATATAGTTTATGGACAGACCAAGCAAAAGAGGGGGCTTAAACAATGTTAGTCAAGTGAATCTGGAAGATTGCTATTAAGCAGAAGGGACTGTGGCTTGCACTGCAGGGACATCCAGGTTGTAAAACCTTACAAATGTGGACGGTGAGGACCAGCTGGCCGCCTCACAAATGTCTGACATGGACACTCCACTGGACCATGCTCAGGAAGAGGCGATGCCTCTGGTGGAGTGGGCTCTGACCCTGATGGGGCACCGTGAACCCATGGAGGAGTATGCTAATGTAATAGCATCCACTAACCACCTAGAAATTCTCTGCTTCGTAACAAGGCCACCTTCAGCTCGGTTACCAATGCCAACAAAAAGCTGTTCTGACTTTCTGTATGAGGCAGAACACTCAATATAGATTTTCAGGGCCCTGACTGGGCAGAGCAGGGATTCCTGGCTGCCCGCCGGGGGAGAAAAAGCGGAAAGCGCTATGACCTGGGCTCTAAATGGAGTGGAGAGCACCTTAGGTACATAACCCAATCTTGGTTTCAGGACGACCTTGGAGTCGTTAGGCCCGAATTCCATGCAAGTAGGGATGACAGAGAGGACCTGCAATGGTTTAAAATGGTTCAAACGGGGGCCCTTTTAGGGCCCTCAGTACGGTAGGTAAGTCCCAAGGTGGAACTGTACAAGGACGCAGGGGATTCATTCTCCTGGCACCTCGTAAAAATGTAACTATCGCACTATCTCTGCCCACCGAGCAGCCAGCAATAAGGGCGTGGAAAGCCACTATAGCTGCCGCGTAAACTTTGATGGTGGATGAAGAGTGCTGTTTGTCCTGCATCTCTTGCAGAAATGACAGAACCACTGACACTTCTGAAGTGACCGGTTCTAAGTCACGGTCTTGACACCAAGCCGAGAAAATGGACCATTTCAGAGCGTAGAGGCGCCTAGTAGATGGAGCTCTAGCTTCTGCCATATTGTTTAGGACACGCTCAGGGAGGCTGAAAGTCTTCCGTAGAGCGGCCACACATGCAGGGCCCATAACTCGGGCCGTGGATGCCATATCGTGCCGTTCGCTTGAGAGAGGAGGTCCTGTCTCAGCGGGATTGGCCACATGGCTGCCGTCAGCAGCTGGAATAATTCTGACACCCACAGTTGGTTCCTCCAGAGGGGGCTATTAAAAGAAGCTTGTGCTGTCGTTCCCTGACTCACCTGAGTACCTGCGGTAGCAGAGCAATTGGGGAAAAGGCATAGAATGGAAGGCTGGGCCATTCATGGGCCAGGGCATCCGTGCTCCTTGTAAAAAAGATTGGGCAGGGAGAGTTGTCTGAGGGCTAAGAGGTCTACTCGAGCCTTGCCAAAGATTTCCCACATTTTCTGAACCTATGAGCCGGTGAAGCATCCATTCCTCCGAAGAGACGTTGTTCCTCACATACAAGTAGCACATACGTCGCCTTCAGCGAGTACAGATTGTTCTAGGCCCACACAAGAAGGTCGTTTGCCAGTGTGCAGAGTCGCTTCTAGACGGGGCCGCCCTGGTGATTTATGTATGACACCACAGACCTGCTGTCTGAGCGTAATAGCACATGGTGTCCCCGTATGACCGGTAGGAAGAATTGACAGGCCTGACATACTACTAGCATTTCTAAGCAGTTGATGTGCAGGGTCGATCCTTCCTCGGACCATAGACCGAAGATCGGTTTGCCCTCGCACAGCGCTCCCCAACCCTTGTTCGAAGCGTCTGTCGTGACAACCTTTCTTCTGTGCGCCGTGTCTAGAGTCACGCCTCGCTTTAGCCAGAGGGGGTTCCTTCAACGGGTCAGGGCTGATACACAGGCCCGAGTCACCATTACGCGGTGGCATCCATGACGCCAAGCCGCTGCTGGAACCCTCTGTTTCAACCAGAACTGGATGGGTCGCATACGAAGCAGACCCAGCCGAAGTACCGGCGAAGCCGCTACCATAAGGCCCAGCATCTTCTGGAAAGCTTCGAGCGGTGCCTTCCTTGAAGGAAGCCGCGTGACGCTGATTTGAGGTGGCTCGCTCCGCTGAGACAGTAGCTGTCATCTGCACAGAGCCGATGACTGTACCCAGGAACGATACCCATTGGCTGGGTGACAGTACGCTCTTGGCAAAGTTGACCCTGAGCCCCAGGCAGTCTAAGTGGATAAGGAGGAGGGTCCTGTGTGATGTCAAAACCGTCTACGACTGGCCCAAAATGAGCCAGTCGTCAAGGTAGTTGAGTATGCGGATTACCATCTGTCTCAAAGGGGATAGAGCCGCATCAATGCATCATGTAAAAGTGAGGGGAGCCATGGACAGCACAAACGGCAGGAACTTGTATATTGATAAGCCACACCTCCGAATGCGAATCTCAAGAATTGTCTGTGATGGGGGGCTATCTGGATGTGAAAGTATGCGTCTTTCAGATCCAGTGACATAAACCAGTCCCTTAGGCATATTTGCGAGAGGATCTGTTTCAAAGTGATCATCCTGAACGAACGTTGATCAGGGTGTGATTCAGAAGTCAGAGATCTAGAATAGGTCGCAGGCCACCATCTTTTTTGGGGATGAGGAAGTAGCGGCTGTAAAAGCCTGACTCACTCTAGGCTGGAGGAACGATTTCTATGGCTCCTTTTTCCAGCAGATTCATCACCTCTGCGCGGAGGACATGAGCGTCGTCGCTGTGCACTGAGGTGGGTGAGCACATTGCGAAAGCGCGGTGATCTTCGAGCTAATTGGAGTGATTAACCTTGTCTTACTGTGTTCGTTACCCACGCTGACACACCGGGGATGGCCTGCCAGGCCTCGGCCCGCGTGGCAAGGGGTTGAAACGGCTGTGCAGACTGGCTGCAAAAGGCAGGACACTTATGGGAGGCAGAAAAGGAAGTTTGCTCTCTTTTTGAAAATGTTTTTTTGAAAATGTTATTAAATCATTAATTTAGAATTTATCCTAGATGAAGATCAACATGCAGTTATAACTGCATGATTGAAATAGGCTTCAGTTGAAAAAAAGTTTTTTTCCCATACAGCGTCTTCGATGCAGTACGAGTGTAATCTCGAAAGGGAAATAAAAATAATGACCTTTTTTCAAGTCACCTTTATTTATATAGCGCTTTTAACAATACAAATTGTCAAAGCAACTGCACAATATCAAAATAGGGTATCACTGATGTAAAATGACAAGATTAAATGCCCGTTTTTCAGTTAAAGGAATTTCATTATTGAATTCAGTGATGTCATCATCCAGCTCAGTTCAGTTTAAATAGTATCTGTGCAATCAAGTCGGTGACATCGCTGGAAATGAAGTGTCCCTAACTAAGCAAGCCAGAGGGGACAACGACAAGGAACCAAAACTCCATCGGTGACAGAACGGAGAAAAAAACCTTGGGAGAAACCAGGCTCAGTCGGGGGGCAGGTTCCACTCTGGTTAGACAAACAAGTAGTTTGTTCCAACTGCAGCAAAGTCCGATTGTAAGTATCTTTTGTATCTTTGTATCTTTTCCCGATAGCTGTTTAGGTGACGAGGTCCTCACTGGCGATCTGTCTCTGGGGCTCATCTAGGTGTCCTGGACTCCGCTGATGTTCAGCGCTGTAAAGGCTGTAGAGGTCGTCTCTAGGTGCTGATCCACCATCTGATCTGGATACGGACTGGATTTGTTGACTGCAGTGATCATCTGGGCTGGATAAGGACCGGATCGGGTGGCTATGATGACCTCGGAATAAGAAACAAAAAGTATTAATGTGTTAAGTATACGCCAGATTAAAGAGATGGGTCTTTAATCTAGATTTAAACTGACAGAGTGTGTCTGCCTCCCGAAAAGTGTTGGTAGATTGTTCCAGAGTTTGGGCGCTATATAGAAAAAGGATCTGCAGCCGGCAGTTGATTTTGATATTCTAGGTATTATCAAATGGCCAGAGTTTTGAGATCGTAGCAGACATGGAGGACTATAATGCAATAAAAGTTCGCTCAAATACTGAGGAGCTAAGCCATTCAGGGCTTTATAAGTAATTAACAAGAATTTAAAATCCATTCGATGTTTAATAGGGAGCCAGTGCAGTGTTGACTTAACCGGACTAATATAGTCATACTTCCTGGTTCTAGTAAGAACTCTAGCTGCTGCATTTTGGGCCATCTGTAGTTTATTAAGCGTGCAGAACAACCACCTAATAAAGCATTACAATAATCTAACCTTGAGGTCATAAACGCATTAATTAACATTTTTGCATTTGACATTGAGAGCAAAGGTCTCAGTTTAAATATATTTTTAAGATAAAAAAAATGCAGTTTTACAAATGCTAGAAACGTGGCTGTCAAAGGAGAGATTGCTATCAAATAGCACACCTAGGTTCCTGACTGATGATGAAGAATCGAGAGAGCAGCCATCAAGTGTTAGACCGTGTTCTAGGTTATTATTTGTGTGGTTTTTAGGTCCGATAATTAACACCTCTGTTTTTTCAGAATTTAGTAAGAAATTATTAGTCATCCAGTTTTTTATATCGACTCTGCATTCAATAAGTTTCTCAATTTGGTGTGTTTCACCGTGAAGAAATATAGAGCTGAGTATCATCAGCATAACAGTGAAAGCTAACCCCATGTTTCCTGATGATATTTCCCAAGGGTAACACGTAAAATGTTTTGTCAACTTTATCTGAAGATTAATCAGCTCAGTTATCTTCATGCGTGTAATGTTTGCTAGCAAAGAAGCAAGGAGCTAACGCACCATTACATCAAAGTTATCAACAGCAAGTGTTAAATATGCAGTGTTATACACAACATTTTGTCAGTGGTGGTAAATTAAGAAATATGTTTTTTGGGTTTTATCACAGCCGGACAGACAAACATGCAAATTATATTTTTAAACTGGAAAGAAGGCCAACAGACCATCAAACATTACATTGCCTCAACTCTAACCGTCACTTGCGCCACAGATCTTACGCTAGGTAAAGCAAACAGACATTCCCTGTATTGCAATACATTTCAACTTTTTGTTAATCGTTATTTATTATCCGCTTTGTCAGTTTCATTCTAGAATGTCCTGATGCTGATCAAGTTTACTAAATCCGCCGAAGCCCCGGTGAACAAATGGGCTGAGGAGCATTTATAATAGTTGTTTTGTTAACCTTAGTTAACAATTTACACTGCTATTTGCTTCTAACATTGGCTTTTGAAATCAATCTTTTCAAAGCAAAGGCAGCGAGGGGTGGTGTGATGTCATTGGCTACAGGACGGCTGCAAAACTTATATGAGCCTAAAATGAAGTAAAATTCACATTAAACAAATTGATAGGCTTTAGTGTTGTACCAGATGTAATCTGTTACGTTATAAACTGTTATTTAAATACATAATTCTTCAGTTTTAAATTTTTGATTAATCTATTAACGTTAATGCAAATGTAATGATGTCCAGCAGCACAAATGTTAAGTCTTTTGAAGCAATATCTACATCTGAAAACCAGTCATGTTTGATATAATGTAGTGTGTGTCACCATTTTGATTCAGACTGAATTGGCAGAGTGAATACCATCTTACATTTCAGTTTGTCTATCATTCTGTCAAAGTCTATTTAGTGGCCAAGCCCAAAGGGCTGTAGCCCCTATTGTAATTGTATGTTTTATTATTATTATTATTTTTGGCCCATGGGGTTCTATGGCAGCCCTATGAAGGGAACATAGGAAAATTATGAAATGTGGCACTCTTGTAGTTATGGCCATGAATAGTGATCTGACCAGCTTCGGGGTCTCTAGAACCAGCTCTCTAGCGCCACCACCAGTTCAAAAATTCTACAAAAATGAGACTTAGTACACCTGATTACTCTCATCATCCTGATCACATTCAATAGCTTACAGTAAGACTCCACCCATTACAGTAGCGGCCATTTTGAAAAGTACAGTATTCTTTCTTTTCGCTGCTACTCCTTGAAAATTGGCTCAGATCATCTGTAGACTGAGCTGAACAGAACTCGCTAAACGGAATTTTTTTATTGATCTTTTTTCAAAAGTTATCATGTTGTGAACACCAAAGTCGACCCAAAATTGGTTCGAAGGCTGTAATCTCTGCCAAACTTTGATCAATCAAAACGAAACTTATTATGCTTCATCAACACCATGATCTGAGGGTCCATGACAAAGTTGAGAACAGCGTCACCTACGGGTATTGAGATAGCAAAATATCCCATATTTTGCTTAGAACTTTAGATGATTTATTAGTGATGGTCCTTACTAGTAAACTGACGAACTTTGGATTCTCTAGAACCAACTCTATAGCGCCACCACCAGTTCAAATATTCAACATTGAAATTGCAATAACTCACAAACCCATTGTTCTAGGAAAATAAAACTTAGTACACCTAATTACTCTCATCATGCTGATCACATTCTATAGCTTACATTAAGACTCAAAACATTACAGTAGCGGCCATTTAGAATAGTACAGTATTATGTCTTTTCACTACTCCTCCTTCAAAGGGATCAAATTCTTATCAAAATTGGCTCAGATGATCTCTGGACTAAGCCAAACAGAACTTGCTAAACAGATTTTTGATATTCACTACCGTTCTCGAGAAATACCTTTTGAAAGTAGACCGTGCCCGTGTTTTTTGTGTTGTATTATTAATCTTAGCGTTCTAATAAGTTACAGGCCAACCAATTATCATACTGTTTAAAGTGACTCTTCAGCTGTCCAGTTAACCATAAGCTGCGTTACAATTAACTTATTGTGCTTGTTAAAATGCTAAATAACTTTTTTATGAGCTCATTCTCACACCTTAACTTCTCCAAGGCAGCAGATCAAATGACTGTGACTGAGTGGCTCATTCCGTTAAGCCTCTGCCTGTGAAGTTCAAAAACTGTTGTGTTGAGGGTTTGAATCCCATGTGGATCAATTTTATAAAATTGACCTTTCCTTTTGTTCCAGACATCGGATCTTCCGTGCATGTTTGTCTTGAATCAGAAACATGTGTTTGTAAATTTTTGTCTGAACTTCTGTTCAGTTTTGAACTTCTGTACTTCTGAACCTATCTGTTTTTTCCATGTACGTTCTGTTTCTGCTGTTTTGCTCTTCCCGCTCTGAGCCGCCCTTCCCGCTCTTTGTGGGCTTGGCCCCGGAATCGCTGCTTGCAGCTATATTTGCATTTTGTGTTGGTTCAGAAGAATACCAGTGAAGTCTTAAGTTCTGATTATACAGGTGCATCTCAATAAATTAGAACGTCGTGGAAAAGTTCATTTATTTCAGTAATTCAACTCAAATTGTGAAACTCATGTATTAAATAAATTCAATGCACACAGACTGAAGTAGTTTAATTCTTTGGTTCTTTTAATTGTGATGATTTTGGCTCACATTTAACAAAAACCCACCAATTCAATATCTCAACAAAGTAGAATACTTCATTAGACCAATAAAAAAAATATTTTTGTAAATTATTGGCCTTCTGGAAAGTATGAAAATTTACTGTAAATGTACTCAATACTTGGTGGGGTCCTTTTTCTTTAATTACTGCCTTAATTAGGCATTGCATGGGGGTGATCAGTTTGTGGCACTGCTGAGGTGGTATGGAAGCCCAGGTTTCTTTGACAGTGGCCTTCAGCTTATCTGCATTTTTTGGTCTCTTGTTTCTCATTTTCCTCTTGACAATATCCCATAGATTCTCTATGGGGTTCAGGTCTGGTTTGCTGACCAGTCAAGCACACCAACACAATGTTCATTTAACCTTTTTTTGTGCTTTTGGCATTGTGGGCAGGTGCCAAATCCTGCTGGAAAATGAAATCAGCATCTTTAAAAAGCTGCTCAGCAGAAGGAAGGATGAAGTGCTCCAAAATTTATTGGTAAACGTGTGCAGTGATGTTGGTTTTCAAAAAACACAATGGACCAACACCAGCAGATGACATTGCACCCCAAATCATCACATCAAAGGAACACAATAAGATTATTTTCTTGGACATGTACGAGTCGTAAAATTAACCAACTCCAATAATGACACCGCTCCGTCTGGAGGACCCCTTGCTTATCTCTGCAAAAGACACAGGAAGGGAGAGATTTATAGAGCCTGGGGTGTGTATCAAGTGGCTTGGTTATGGTTTTGTTGAGGATGACATGTGGAACCCATCTGGTCCAGTGTATCAGGCCAGCTATGCTCATACAGGTATGGTCATACGGGACCTCAAAGCAAATATTCTCTGGCCCAGCTCTGGCCCACACAATCAGCTTTTGTCCAGACAAAGGCCACACATGGGCCATAACTGGCCCAAGTCTCTGCTAAGTTAATTACCCATAACTAGCCCTGAATTGGGCCAGTTATGGCCCATGTGTGGCCCTTGTCTGGAATCCAGACCTGGTCCAGATCTAGGACCGTAATTCATGTGGGCCAAGCAAAAGCTGATCGTGTGGGCTGGAGCTGGGCCAGAAGATCTAACAATATACAACCCAGCAGCATGAAGTGTGTAAAACAGCAAATAGAAACAGCATCATATGAAACCGGTATGAAAAACGGCTGTGCATACAGGGATAAGAAACAACAGTATTCTCAGGCTGCACCTAAAATACAAATATAAAAACATAAATAAAAAAAGGTTTAACTTCAATAGTGTACTCCCCCTTTAAACCCACAATAATCTTCCTACCTCAAAGATGAAATTCATAAGCTACAGCAGACTCTATACAAACTGCACTACTCACTCCACTCACACACTCCTAATGGCAATCACATCTTTAGATTGTGACGCAGGCCCGGCATCAAGGGGGGGCTTTGGGGGGCGAGGTGGCGCTTAGCCCTCCCTATGACGTTCTGAAGCCAGCCCTGCAATGATCCATGCAAATGCTTTTTTCAGTAGGCCTAATTTATCAAAATATTTTAAATGGTTTGCTGCATGGTTAAAATACGTTACACGTTTTAGCCTATAGTTATCAATCAAATGTTTACAAAAATTATAATAAACACTGTAAAAAGCTAGGCTATTTTAGTTTCCCTCACTCCACAACAAATCCTTTCACTTTAACAGTATTTAGAAAAGAACAAGATTTAAAAATATAAGAAGCTAGCCTATAAACGACAGGCCAAAACAAATTAATTTAGGCTAAAATGAAACTGAAACCAAAGTTGTATTTGATGTAATAATGTATTTGAATGCCAAAATATTATTTATGTAGCTACTTCACTCCAATATCCATGTAAAACAAAATGTTTCGACGGATATGGTGATAACGCTTAACGGCACAGATTTTACTACATATTTAAACTGAGCAGTGTGTTTTTTTTGTTTTACTGACTGTATTTAATTATGATAATGAATAGGTTGCATTATTGTCAAGGTAGCAAATCTTAACTGTCTGTGCATAAGGCACCAGCGCAATCATTTTTTTCCCCTTCTAACAGTGGAAGCAACTACTCTGTTTAGTCACAAAGATAATCAGAATAGTAAAAGGTTTGCTTTCATTTGTGTTGAAAGCAGTTAGATGTGTTCCTGGGTCAACATATATTGTTGACCCTGGAACAACATTTTAATCTAAAAATTTAATTTTTAAATTACACCTAAACCTAACCTTAACCATGAGTAATCACCAAAAACTGATTGTAAACCTAAACTTCACAAAAACTATAAACTTGTTTTTCAAATCTGATTGGTTAATAACAATGTTGTTCCAGGGTCAACCTGGATTGGTTAATAATCGTTTAATGAGTGCAACTGTCAGTTAGGAAAAATAACCCAAAATTAACATCTCTAAGTTTAACCATTTGATGCTGACGATCACCGATGTATTTAGAACATTCACAAATTCAAACGTGCTTTCGTGTTTGTCTGCCGTTGATCCAGAAATAAATGGGTTCATTGCTTTTTAGCATTATTTCACAATGATTGAGTGTGTTCAACCACATAGATTTGGTTTCAGAAATTTAAATTAATCACTTGCTAAAAAGTCTTTTGTTAAATAGTACACACTGATGTTTGTAAGTTTGCTAAATGTGGTGTGTAAGGAAAGCCGCAATAATAATCCAATACATTTAAATAATAATAATCCAATTAAAATATGACGGCGTGTTTTAAATTGGACCCCCCCTCCCCTCGTAGCCCCCTCGTGGATCATACAAGCCCCCCAGGTCGAGTGTCCTGGCACTGGGACTGCGGTGACGGCTTACGAAAAAGACTAATAAAAGGAGGACAACTCACCAGGAACACGCAAACAGGGGCTCGACGGCGAAGACAACTATAACAGACCACAGAGTATGAAGACACGCTAGAGGAGTCACATGCAATGCTTTAAACATGATCTTTTTAAACAGCATAGATCAATGAGCTTCAATCATTGAGCCACACAGGTGTGTACATATGGACAAATGTAAATTCACATTGGCTGGCTACGAGAACATTTTCTCCGCAGACATACAAGGCTCATTGTGTGTAGCTGGGGGCCACGACTGGCACACAGCTGGGCACCTCATTTCCATTGGTTCCGCAACAGCTCTCACAAAGGGCCCACGGAGATGAAAGCGCACACATATGCGTATGTATGTGTGGTCAAAAATAAACTCTGTCACATTCACCCAAGAGTGTGTTTGGCCGCAAGCACCAAGTCTCCTCAGAGGTCAAGACACCATGGTCCACTCACCAATTATTGAGCAACAAATAGACTCTAATTTATTTGATCAGCATCACCAATCACAAGCATAATTATTAGATCCTCAAAGTCTTCAAAGAGCGCTCTAGCACACTTAAACAGATGAAGAGCAAGTCTTCTGCTCTTCCTTGAAGAGACTTACCAGTCCACAATTGGATTTCAAGTTGAACTTGGAGTCGCATTAACACTTTATGATACAGATGCTGATCAGATGTTTCTTACATATGAGCATGTTTCTGAACCACAATCACTACTCTACTATTTGTGTATGTGCAGAACTATAGCAAGTCCTCATGGTCTCTGGATCCACTCCTCTACACTACAGCACGGAGAGCCTTATCAATTAACGCAAGTGGGGAAGGCCCATGCCAAGTGCTAAGAGTCTTAATGGAGACGTCTAAGTCATTACCACAAACACATTGAGAGGGAAGCAGAGGGAGATGGAGGTGGCCTGTGTGCGGTAAGCTCATGCAAGCATTGCTTATTTCTGAAGTTACATGCAGAACCTGCAGGAAAATAGCAGTGATCTAGATTGACAGTAGGTATGGGCCTTAGAGTGCAGTGTGACCTTACGAATCTCCAGTCAAGATCAAACCCACCTTCTTTGCAAACATGTCCTACATCTACCGAGACCACTGGCCAGACTGACATGCTGCAATAGAATGGAAAGTCTTTTTGGAAATGCTACCATGAGTATTTCCATGGCCGCTTGGACCAAGGATGTTATGCATTTTCTATTTGTTTTTTTTAAGGAAGCACTGATACAAGCTGTAGCTCACCTCAAGCTTGTTTCCACTTCAATTAATAATAATTTAAGTGATATGATAACTATTGTGTTAAATATCGAATTGACAGTAGTGATCATACTTTTTTTTTGTATGGAAAATATGTTTTGTTGTTTTATTTCAGGATATATATATATTTTTTATCAAAGTTAAGACTCTGCCACACCCACCTAAAATGGCTCATTCAAACACGCCCCACATGTCTACATCACGATGTGGGCATATTTGGGTAAGTCGTGATTTCAGTAACCGCAGAAGTGTTGATGCTGCAGTGTCAGGGAGAAGCTGTGTGTTTCTAGGCAAAAGCAAAAGCACTTTATTGGCCTTCCAAAAGTAGATGCATTTAGGAATCATTAAGATTATGTACAACGGAACAGCACAACCCAGATGTTATCACAACGCATTTTATGGACGACCATTGTATGAACCTAGGAGAGGAGGTATTTCTGACTTTGCTATGACAATCTGGCGCTTCTGAATTATGACTGTATGTTTTGTTATTAGTTTAAGTATTTGTTATTGACTGTTCAAATGCAGAGTTTTACTCGTCGTATGTGTGTGTGTGTGTGTGTGTGAGAGAGAGAGAGAGAGAGAGAGAGAGAGAGAGAGAGAGTCGCACCATAGCACATCAGCTATCTAAATCGCGGTTTGTTTGTGTGTGTGCGCGCACGCGTGTGTGTGTGTGTGTGTGAGAGTGAGGGAGAGGGAGAGAGAGAGAGAGAGAGAGAGAGAGAGAGAGAGAGAGAGAGAGAGAGAGAGAGAGAGAGAAAGGGTCACATCCCATCGGAGTCTACAGCCTGTTATAAATCATCTTAATCGTGGCTTGTGTGCAAAAACATACAAGCGAAATGAAAGCTGAAGCTTGCAAAAAGGGGCGTTACATTTGTGATACTTGTGGTGTTCAGCCAATCACAATGCACGGTGCCAGTTGGCCAATCAGAGCAGACTGCACTTGTCGGAAGGAGGTACTTTGTAGAAAATGAAGCATTTGAGAGAGGCAGGGCATAGACCTACAATAATATACAGTATTTTAAAAATATTTGTTTTTTGAACATTAAATAATTTCAACATTCTGTTACACCAAATACACAAAATAATGATCTTTAAATAAACGTAATATGACCCCTTTAAATGGGTATGACAGTTTTACAAATTTCCATAATTTTTTGAGACACAAACTTTTATAAAACCATATTGTTTTGGAAATGGTAGCATAGTTCGATCATGTTTTTGTGAACTTGATACAAGGTGATACCAAGTTTTTTGAACATCTGCCATTGTAATACCACATTGTTGCACAGGGTAACATGGGAATGCAATAGTCTCTCTGATACACCATTCTGGTAAAATGGCATTGTTGGAGAACCATGAACAGTAAATACCATGGCGCATGACTGTGACGGTCTTTCTCATCTAGTATATCAAAGTGTCATGTGGTACCATCCCTCTAACCACAGTACAAGAATGACGACCCTTCCCATGTTCCTAGTTTTGAACTCTGTCTGTTTTAATTGTACTTAATTATACAGAAACCAAAAGTGAGGGAAACATTTCCTGTTCTCATATGTGCGTAAGATTCCATGAATTTATCTGACTGTGTGCCTTGTGTGTAAATACACTTGTGTTTGTAGGTCTCAGCACTCCCAAGGCCAAAACAATGGGATGGTGTCGCAAGTCACACTGCTCCTATTGTTCCAGGGTCCTCCTTTTCTCTCCCACTTTCTCTTTCACACTCTCGTGTCTAGCCAAGGGAGCCTGTCTGACAATGACAGCCTGTAATTGGACAGACACTGGATTCCTCGGTTGTGTGTGTGTGTGTGTGTGTTAGTAATGCGTGGATGGCGGTTATATCCACGGGCCCTGCGGATGATCTGCGGGTCAGGTGGGTCGGGTAATAAAAAAATGCATTCTGATTATTTGCGGGTGGGTGTATAAGATAAATCCTTAATGATGCAAATATTAACTACATTTTCTAAATAGGCTACATAAATCGAATAAAGTGTAAACTAACATATTAAAGTTATTCAACAAAACATTAGGCTATTTAGTCAAGAGCAGTGAGGGATTTTCTCTGTCTTTTGTTGTTTGATTAACATTGATGACAGACGGCACAGCTTTACTAGGCTGCTGTCACAATACCTATTTCACGGATCCAATACTTATACAGATGCGCTTTTTCTTTTGTAACTGTTTACATTAACTTAAGACAAAACTGACAGTGCTTACGAGGAGACGACCATGTTGACGTCATTTTGTGTTTATTTGGCAACTTAAGCGCAACACGCTTTGCTTGTTATATTTGGTAGGCTACTTGCAGAGCACGTCTTGGATGTGACTGTGAGCGCACAGAAAAGGAGAGCACAAGTACCGAATGGCTTAAAGGCATGAAAATAATAAATACTTGTGACGATGCAACAAAGACTGATTAGGAAATTGACCGTGTCACAGAATACAGCAGCTCTAGATCTGACGATGTTAAGAGAAGGTAAAAGAGCGAGGACTCTGTGCTGAATCACTCACGCTGTTTTCAAATAACTGATTTGATCTGATGGGTTGTGTGAATTTATTTACTCATCTAACCTATATACGCTATATTGAATAAATGTTTTGTAGTAATTTCTCTCCTTTTAAAGTTGAAAGCTGTGGGATATATGCGCAATATACCGCACTGAAATTCAGGACATAAGTAAACATAATTATATTACACAGAGGATTGTTATATAGATTTCCATAACTTTTACACACCTAAACACACTGGCGTATGTGATGTCAGATGCATGGTCACCAATTTGCCCCCCCTTATATCTTAAACTCACGACGTTGCAGGCAGGAGATGTCTCGCAACGAGACCACTTTTTCAGTGATCCCCAGTGAAGTACGTTCAACATTATTACTATTAACATGTATGCCACTGTTGTGTTTCACAGGTGAACTGGGAGTGGGGTGCTGTGTATGTGGTGAAAGATGCTGCAGGAGTTTCCTGTTTAGTTCTTTGAAATCTAAATGTCTGACAGTAGGATTGGTACTGGGATTTATATCTAACCCGCTAACTTCCCCTAGGTAAGATGCAGTTTTTGGCGATTCTACATGCACAGTGTCTGTAGTGATCATGTGACCTGTAGAGGTGTGTGTGTATATGAAGTAGGTGCAGTCCATACATCAACATTACTCATAACCTCACCATGCTCTTGTACAACAGCCTCTACAGTCCCTTGTAATACCAAAAGTTCAGTCATACCTCTGTCCTCTGATTCTAACAGGTGAGTGCTGTACATGAAGGCATTGATGAATTCAAGACAACCCTCTTGATCTTCAGCGTCAAGTTCGGAGAAGTCCCTTTCTGGTATTGCACCGATGCTTTTGGCGACTTGGAACAGTTCAACAGCGGACAGGTTGAGTAGCCTCTTCCTGATGTCCCACACCAGGCCTTTGCGTACTCGATCAGTCATGATAATCTCTTTCCCAACATCCCTCGAGCCACTCGTGCAGTCACCAGCTCTCTGAACCCCTCTTCACCCTGACGTCCTCGTCTATTTGATCACTGCATCAGCGTCCATGCTCTGTTGGTCCTCAGGATCAGGTTTTATTGGATCGACTTCCGTGGGCACCTGGAGTCGATCTCGGACGAGCTCCTACAAATCTGTTACACACCCCACACAGAAGGTTGTGTTGATATAAGAAAGTCCTGCAAAAACAGGAAGAATTGAGGAGACAGAAGCAAGCGTGTCTGTGTCTCACATAATCTCCAGCAATTGTTTATTAAATGTATTTTTTTCACATTGTAATCCAATAAGCTTTCTCACAAAGTATTTATTTTTGCTTATTAATGCACACGTCATTCTTTTTCTCTCTATTGTCAAAATACTGCACAATGCACGTATCACATTCATGTTTTCCCCTTTTTACACAAACAAATAATACATTTAAGCGTGTCACTTTCCTTCTTTAAATCTACTTAGACAATTCAAAAGTTATCTTATGCATATAAAATCATCACACATGACTTAACACGTAAGGCCCAAGAACCTGAGAAATATGTGTGAACCATACACATTTAACATACAAAATACTGATTTTTATACTGCCAAAATACTGCCATCACGTTATATTAACATTACTTTTTCCTTCTGCATAAGCATGAAATATTACTGCATTACATTCGTTTGCACTGGAATGTCTGTTTGAAACATTTAACTGGAGAAGTGCTTTACTATTTATGTCACACATGAACTCTAATCAAACACAAATATAATAGGATTAAACCAACAAAGAGCATAACCTGGTAACTGGAGCCTGTATAAATCAAATTAAATGCATTTCTTGAGCACATTCGTCCATTTCACAGCTTCCACAAAATGGCAGATGATTTACATTTTTCTTTTCCCAATATCTTCACGAACTAGAATGTTTATACTCTACATATTTACAACATGAACATACACATCGAAATTATATGATTCGTGTACATATTGTTTTGTTCCTGGGAAAGTCATACCTGCAAAAACAAGAAGAATTGAGGAGACAGAAGTAAGCGTGTCTGTGTCTCACATAATCTCCAGCAATTGTGAAAATGCGGGGCAAGCACAACATTGCTCCTTCGAGTCATCCGCTTATTTTCAAAATAAAAGTCCCAATCTCACTTAACAATAGACACTGATTTTCACTTGACATTTACTTTTTTTTTCAGCTTCCCCTTACTTTTGACATCAAATATTTATAAAATGAAAATCTGTATATGGAAAATAAACTTTCTTCCAAAACCAAAATACCCAAAATGTGTACATACTTTAGGGTGTCAAATTCTGCCTGACAAGATGAAAAAGGCTCCAGTTACAAAAACTCACACAATTCAATAGTCTTTTTGTTTCTTTTACTCAATATACTGGCATTTTAGTTGTGAAAGGTGTAAATGTGTTTATGTCAGTGTAAGGTGTAATCTGAAAGGAATGTGGCACAGGATAAGGTGTTGCCCACACTGGTAAATATGGTAGTGTGTAAGCTACTACACTGTTGAGTGTGGTCTGGGGTTGTATTGAGGGTTGACCCAGTGTCTTATATGTGAACATGCACTTTGGTTTTCGCTCTCATGTGGATCGTCTTGTGGTAACCGGATCTTCTTCCTCTACATAGTCCCTTGCATCATTCATCCAAAGACTGTTGATTTCCCTGTCTTCTTCACACCTAGTTGAGGATATAGCGAAGTGAACAGGTTCATCCATTGACTGAATACTGATTTGAGTATCTTTCTCCTGTGACACTTGTATTTGCTCTTGTTCTCCTCTTGCAGAAGCTGGTGGCACCTCTTCCATCAAAGGATTCTCCTGACTTGGTTCTGGCCTTGGCAGGTAAGTATTACAGATCTTTCAGATTCTGCCCAACCTGAAGGAGTCATCAGCCAATACTCTCCAGAGTCATCTGAATCCAAATCTGTCTCTCCATCTCCATGGTATATAGGCTCTTTGCTCTGTGTTTCTCTGTTCTCCTGTCTATTTTGCTTCTGTTTTTCAGATTTCCTAGGATCTGACGGAGTTTCCACAGGTAAATCATTTACTAACAACAGCAGTTTTCGATGTAGAGTGTGAGTTCCCTTCTTATTTCCATTCTCGGGGCTCACCTTATACACCGGGTTGTCAGCCACCTGCTCTTTAACCACGTAGATTGTTCTCTCCCAGTATGGTCTGAGTTTTCCTGGACCTCCACGTTCACTGAGATTTTTGACTAATACCCTGTCTCCGGGTCTTAGCACTACCCCTTTGACTTTAAGGTCGTACTGGGCTTTGCCTAGTGCACTTGCCTGCTTGCTGTTCTCACTTGCTAGTTGGTATGCCTCACCCATTCTTCTAGCCCACTGTTCGGCAAATCCTCTGGGCATTTGCCCCTTGTCTTCTTCAACCAGCCCGAATATCAAGTCAATAGGAAGGTGAGGATATCTCCCATACAGCAGGTAGAATGGGGAATACCCAGTTGGCTCATGACGGGTACAATTGTAGGCATGTACAATCTGGGGCAGGTGATCTTTCCACTTTGCTTTTTCTTTCTCAGCCATTGTTCCGAGCATCTGCAGGAGAGTCCGGTTAAATCTCTCAGCTGGATTCCCTTGAGGGTGATATGGAGATGTTCTTGAGTGACGCATTCCAGCCAGTTGTCGGAGATTTCGGAAAAGCTAATTCTCGAACTCTCTGCCCTGGTCGTGCTGTAGCTTGCCTGGGTAACCGAAGCGAGGGATGTAGTCATTAAACAACCTCTCAGCAGCTGTCCTTCCGGACTTGTTTCTCGTAGGGTAAGCTTGAGCAAATCGTGTGAAATGGTCAATGACAACAAATATATATTCATATCCTCCCTGGCTCTGCTCCAGGTGCAGATAATCGATACAGACAAGTTCCAATGGTGAGCCGGAATTTATACTCCCCATGGGTGCTCGGACATGAGTCACTGTTTTTTTTGCTTTGATGCATGAGCATCTTTTGGTGATGTACTCCTCTACTTCTCTCTTCATATGTGGCCAGTAGAACCTCTCCCTCATTAAGTGAGTTACTCTTTCATGGCCTACATGCCCCATCTTATCATGCAGGTGCTCCAGAGCAAGTTGTCTAAACGTTGTTGGCAGAACAAGCTGTTTCCTTCCAGCCATGTGCCTATACAGGCACCCATCTTCCAAAGACAGCTTCCTCCACTCTCTTAAGAGTTTCCTGGCTGGACCAATCACCCTTCTCCTACTGTCTTCATCCGGCACTTCCTTGGTCTCTTTCATCTCCATTATCCTAGAGATCACTGGATCATCCCTTTGAGCTTTGGCCAGTTCAACCTTGCTTATAGGTGGCAATAAGGGGGCAGAGAAGGATTGGTCTATGTCTGCATGAGCCATACTGAGTGCTGCGATCCAAGCCACATCCTTCTTTCTGGCAGCATGCGTTCCATCCCAGACCGCTCGTATAACCTCTGGCGACAGGTCCTCTGTGCACTCCGCAACATATTTCTCCATTTCAAGAGGAAGGGGTGATAGCATGTCAGCAACGATGTTCGCTTTGCCAGGTCAATGTTTGATATCAAAGCGAAAATCTGACAGTTCTCCCACCCAACGATGGCCTACTGCATTCAGTTTTGCAGAGCTCATAACGTAGGTTAAGGGGTTATTATCAGTGTAAATTTTAAAGTGAGGGGCGTAAAACAAATGGTCCCTAAATTTCTCGCATACCGCCCACTTTAATGCAAGAAACTCTAGCTTCCCACTATGTAGTCTGTAGTTCTTTTCAGCTGGAGAAAGGGTCCTGGAGCCGTATGCGATGACCCGCAACCCTCCATCCTGGTGATGATGAAGGATAGCCCCGAGGCCCTTTTCTGATGCATCAGTGTGTAACACAAACGGGAAATTGAAGTCTGGGTAAGCCAAGACCGGGGGAGTTACCAGCATGTCAATCAGCGGGTCAAGTGTTTTCTAGTGTTCACTGGCCCATTCCACTGGTGTTCGAGAGGGCATCTGGGGACCCATTATCTTTCTTTGAACATACTGATGCATTGTTACCCCTGGCTGAGTCTGGAGTAGTTCGTAGATTGGTTTGGCCACACATGAAAAATCTTGTATGAATGGCCGATAATATCCGAGGAACCCAAGGAGTCTCCGCACCTCTCCCACTGTCTTGGGTCTATTACTCTTGAGTGCTGTTACTGCTTCAAGATCGCGAGGGTCTATTCTCACTCCTTTGGCCGACACTAGGCGACCCACATACCAGACTTCCTGACGGAAGAGTTCACACTTCTCAGGCCTAAGTTTTACTCCATAGCGCTAAGAGTCTAAGAAACTAAGAGTCTTAAGAATGTTTCGGATTACTCCTACATGTTTCTCAAACGACCGGGCATAGCACAACACATCATCAAGATATGGGGCACAGCACTCATCCCTGAGATCGACCAGCATCTCCTCCATGCTGCGCTGGAATGCCGCAGGTGCGTTGGACAGGCCGAATGGAATTCTCACCCACTCATATAGCCCCCATGGAGAAATAAAGGCGGTCATGTGTCTCGAACCCCCGGCTATGAAGCCCTGGTGATAAGCTTTTCCCTGGTCAAGGATGCTAAACCAAGAATACCCCCCCAGGGTGTCAATCAGGTCTTGAATCCTCGGCAATGGATGCCTGTCTGGTACGGTCTTCTTGTTTAGGAGGCGATAATCCACAAGTGGTTGCCGATAGGGACCGCAATGTATGAGCTCTGGAATTCCAAAAGTCCTTCCCCCATATCCAGCTGCTCCAAATGCACATGGTTCTCATCCGGCTCAAACAGGACTACTGTGCCAGACTGGTCCATTTTGCATGGTACTCTGCACTTTACCCATGATACCTGGCCTGCCGGTATCAAAACACTGTCTCGGTTTACTCTCAACCGTCCCCACTCTGTGGGGTGTTCGGGAGTATGTACAAAGCCAACCAGGGTCTGGGCTTGCTCACTTGATACAGCTATTGCGCTGAGAGCAATGAAACTAAGGTAGGAACAAAATGCTCTGGTTGGCCCTGAATTAACTCTTCCACCACATTATAGCCCAGCAACGGCCTCTCGATTAGGATGTGGCTCACCATAAAAGGAACATTAATTCAGAGGTTGGGGTTGTCGTTTCCTTTTAAGTTGACAGTGATGACAGCCCAACCTTCAAAGGGCATTAGATCTCCATTAATGGCATAAACTTCTTACTTCTCTGTCATGCCTATTAGCTCCACTAGAGGTCTTACTTCTACAGTGGGTAAGTATTTGTCTTTCCAGATCCGATTAATCATGCTGACTTGAGCCCCGGTATCAAGCAAAGCGGTCACCGCAAGGCCATTGAGATTACACTGGGCTAAGGCTTTCTTCCCTATTAATTTAACTATAGTTTCTTTCTTTGTTCCAGGCAGCGATTTACCTGCAGGTTTACATTTTATAGAGTCAGGTTTGATCACTGAAATGGAGTCCTCAGGGCTTTGGGACATAGGAAACTCAGTCACTGGTCGTCCCTTGGCAGTGGCCATTTCCTGTTTCCCTGCAGCCTTTGCTTCCGGAGACATCCTCGAGCCTGGTGTCCCTCTTCGCCGCAGAGAAAACAATGAGTACAGTTCTGTTGTCAAGCTTCGACACACCTGGGGCAACCCCAGAGTTTTGCTCCTCGCTGTGGGGGGTGATCTCTTACAAAACATTGACAGGTGTGTTAACATTACTTTTTCCTTCTGCAAAAGCATGAAATATTACTGTATTACATTCGTTTGCACTGGAATGTCTGTTTGAAACATTTAACTGAAGAAGTGCTTTACTATTTATGTCACACATGAACTCTAATCAAACACAAATATAATAGGATTAAACCAACAAAGAGCATAACCTGGTAACTGGAGCCTGTATAAATCAAATTAAATGCATTTCTTGAGCACATTCGTCCATTTCACAGCTTCCACAAAATGGTGGACAATTTACGTTTTTCTTTTCCCAATATCTTCACGAACTAGAACGTTTATACTCTACATATTTACAACATGAACATACACATCGAAATTATATGACTCGTGTACATATTTTTTGGTTCCTGGGAAAGTCATACCTGCAAAAACAGGAAGAATTGAGGAGACAGAAGTAAGCGTGTCTGTGTCTCACATAATCTCCAGCAATTGTAAAAATGCCGGGGCAAGCACAACACTGCTCCTTCGAGTCCTCCGCTTATTTTCAAAATAAAAGTCCCAATCTCACTTAACAATAGACAAAGATTTTCACTTGACATTTACTTATTTTTTTTCAGCTTCCCCTTACCTTTGACATCAAATATTTATAAAATTTAAATCTGTATATGGAAAATAAACTTTCTTCCAAAACCAAAATACCCAAAATGTGTACATACTTTAGGGTGTCACATACATTTGTATTGTCAGTATGTGTGTTCCCTGGAAATCAAACCCCCAACCTTTGCGCTGCTAACGCAATGCTCTAACCACTGAGCCACAGGAACACCACTAACTAATGTGGTAAACGCTAAAATAGTGGTTTTAATAATACTAGCGTTCTTATGCTTGGGATTTTAAGATGCAGAATAATAAACACCTGTTTATATTGAATAAACAAACGTTTTTGCGTGTAGACATTTTCAGTGTCCAAGAACATCTTCACATTAGATGGTTTTGTCTTTAATCAGATGATAATATGGCTATTAAACATACTATTTGTGTAATATTGATGATCAAGTTAGAGGTTTTTTTAGACAGAATAAGGGGACAAGTAAGGCACAGCATCAATATCATTCAAGGTTTCTTCAAGGAGCCATCTATCTGCAGCAACAGAACATTTACAAAAAGTTCACTAGACACACACACACACACACACACAAACACACACCGCCTGTTTGGACATGGACAATGAAATAAGTTGAGAACAATTATTGTCTGTTCAGTGGTTTTTATTTATAAAAAGAGAGATGAGTTGTCCAGGCACTTGTGCAGTGCCCTTTTTATGTAATCCCACTTGTGATTCCCATGGCCACCCCCATCTTGCCCCCCCCCCGTGCCACCCCGTTAAAAAAATCCTAGAATTCCCCCTACCAAGAGGTACAAAATATCACAGCAAAATCATTATATTTATAGATGTCTGTATGTTGCGTTAAATTTAGAAACATTTCCTTTAGGTTTTTATTCACAAACATCAATGTCCATACATAGGGCACAACAAATATGGTAAACTGAAGATTCAAACACAAGTGCTTGCTTGAGGACCAAAGAGGTCTGATATTGTGCCATGCAAGCTTAGGCTTACCATATTTGATGTCCTTTATGTTACACTGTTCAATGTTTATATGTGAATAATTGCCTAAATTAAATCTGTCCACCAGAAAAGCAACACTGTCTCTTCAGAAGACTTGGGTTAAATCACTTTATTCATATGGACTACTTCAACAATGTCTTTATGAACTTCCCAAAGCATCAGAGTTTTGGTAGAATGGACTTTTAGTGGAGGGACAGAAATATCTAACATTTAATTTAAAAATAAGTTTGGAATGACACGAGGGTGAGTAAATGTTGAGACAAGTTTTGTTTTTAGGTGGAATATCTCTTACCTTTAATCAGTAGTTTAGCCCTGTTTCATGCTCCTCAACCTGTGAACTGTTTCAGATGGCTCAGTTGGAAGTTGGACGGCTCTGAATCGTCAATGATTTGCAATAATCTCAAAATGATTCGTTTACGAACCGGACATCACTCTGGACCGTTTGTCTGAGGCTGTCAGGAAATAATGTTGTAAATAGTGTTCAGTTTCTTCTACAGAATGATTGTTTCACTTCATAAGACCTCAATGCATCGTCAGGAGCCAAAAGTATTAATTTTATGTTCCTTGATATGCTTTTTTTAATACTTAAAGACAGGCAGCTGCTGGCTTGCATTTTATGAATCACCAAGGATCACATCTTCATCTAAAAAAAATATTTACTGTTCTACTGAAGTAAGAAAATTCACCCAAATCGATGGACGGTGGGTGAGTAAATTAAAAACACATTGTCATTTTTTTTAGGTGAACTATTCCTTTAAAGGGGTCATTGGATGTTCATTTTCCACAAGTTGACATGATTCTTTAGGGTCATAATGAAAAGTCTATAGCATACTTTGGTTAAAATTTCTTAGTGGTAGTGTAAAACAACACAATTTTTACCCTGTCAAAAACAGCTCTGTTTTCAGCAAGCCATTTCAGTGCATGTTCCTTTAAATGCTAATGAGCTCTGCTGACCCCATCCCTGTCTTCCATGGGGTTTCGAGCCATTGTCATGTTCCTGTTGTCATTTTAGCCACATTCAGCCATGAAACATTTTTTTTATTATTATTATTTTTTTTTTTGAGAACCAGACTATTTTTATTCATTACTGTTGAAGTTGCTTCAAATTTGATTCACACTTCAAAACACATTGCGTTGCGATTGAATATAAGACATGCAACTGATGGCAACAATGACTTCATAAAATCTGGCATGAGGGTCTGCATCTTCACATTTAAAAAGTGGTTTGGATCAAAATAAGGATGGGTAAATGATAAGCTACATTTGAATAAGCCATCCGTTTAATCAAAGGATACACCTGCGATAGGCTGTCTTGACGGCTATAACCCATTATGTTATTGTAAGTGACATTTATTCTATTGTTTGCTACAACTGACATGACATCTGGCTTAATCTCACTATTATGCCTCAGATGTTTAGATTATTATACTAATTCATATGCTTGCCAGCATAACCGCGGAAACGTATTTTGAGCAGCGGGGACTGAGAAATAATGGGTGGAGGATGGTGTTAGTCACGTGACAAGAGTGATGCGAGACGCTATCCAGAAGTGCAACTTTTGTTCATAAAAGTTTGTTTAATTTATGTGTGAGTTTGTCGAGTTTGTCTTTATTGTTGCTGTTTTCATAAATAAATAAAAATAATAAATAAAACGATAAACAACAACGCATTTGTTATAAAATAATGCGGGGGTAGTCGTGGCTCTAATGGATAGAGCGTCGGACTTGTAACTTGAGGTTGTGGGTTCGAATCTTGGCTCCGGTAGGAATTGTCCCCGACTGAGGTGAGACCCTTGAGCAAGGCACCGAACCCCAACTGCTCCCCGGGCGCCGCAGTGTCAGCTGCCCCCTGCTCCAGGTGTGTGTGCACTTGGATGGGTTAAATGCAGAGAACACATTACACTGCTGGTTATACTCTGTATAATTGTGTATGTGACAAATATATATCATATATACTCATCTGAGCTTAATAAAAGAGAGAAAAGATCTTATTCAACGCAAGTAGGCTATATCTGTCTTATTCATTTTGTTAATAAAATTAAAATGTTTAATATAGGCCTATGCAAGCTTGCCATTGTACGATTTTATGGCTGATGTGTTTTAATCAATAGGCTAATAATGAACCCCAAAACTACGATTGTTTTAAAGAAAAGGGAAATCCAAATAGTTATAAGTTTATTTATTTGTGTTACAATGCAGGTAAAGCATTTCCCTTATTCATATTGTTATAAAAGTTCAAAGTTTAATATAGGTCTAAGTTAATTTGTCATTGTACTTTTATTGTAGTGTTGTGAACTCTGTTCTTCTAAAGTGTAGAAAACTCAGAAGAGAAGACCAGGAGACTTCGGATTGGATCGTCAGCAGAATTTCTTTATTCTATGACATGTCTTGTTATCTGTAGTCATCGAAAATCTCATCTTAAGTAATTTTTACAGGGTTCTTATAGACAGAATTGGAGGAGGGACTTTTTGGAGGTTGAGACAAAACATCAAATAAACATACATCTGAGGGCAATAAACCTAACGAATCCACATCTGGCCAGGACAAAGTCATTTGCAGATCAAAGGTTGAATCTCTCAGTAGTCTGACTCATTGATCTTACCATTATCATAGAGACAAAAGCACAGCTGTCTCAAATGGTCAGGAAGCGATCTCTAAGCACCCGACCTTGCCCGACACCTCTTAGTCAGGACGTGAATTCAAATCAAACATAGAATAACATTTGTAATCCTTCAATTCCCCCTTTGAGAGTTCTAATAACTCTCACAAAAATACAAATTTAGACACTTAAAAGTTAATTCTTGTAACTTGTAATTGTTACAGGCACATATTACATGTTCTGTGTTGCTTATATGTAATTGCATGCTGACACAGAAACAAAACATGCAATTCGGGTCCGTGAAGTTCTTACGGGTAATAATCTTTTCTGGTTGGAACTGTCATTTCCTTGTGAGAGCCGGGAGTCATTTGCTGACAGAAACACTTGATACTGTGGATGCATAGATAGTACGCAAGTAGGAGAAACAACAGCAGAATTGCTATTTCCTTGATCCACAGCCAGGGTTTACCTAACAAGTTTCCGAACCATGAAGAATTATCTTCAGTCATCTGGTGTAATTTTGCTGAAAGACCAAGAATGTCTTGTTGGATTTTGTTCAAGTTCTCTGTTGGATCCATTAACCCGGTGCAGCATTCAGGACCGATAATGGTACAGGCTCCCCCTTGTGTTGCAAGAATGTAATCCAAGGCCACTCTGTTCTGTAAGATCATCATCTTGTGCGAGGCAAGAGTGTCCTTGATGTTGCCCAGGGCCAAAACCGTATCATTGGCCAATTTCTGTACTGAATCCGACAGGCTTCTGACCTGATCGAGAGCCTGCATGACACCATACGATGGGATTAATGCTCCAAGAGTTCTTGCCCACCACGTTTGTACACAAGTGAGTCCTGGAATGCAGCCATCTTTGTTGGTAGAAGCTGAATTTTGTAGATGTGGAGAACTTGAGGTGGAGTGTGTATTTTCTCTGATGGCTGGTAGGACATAAACCAGGGTGCACCTGCCATTGAATTGGCTGGGTAGGATGCTGTAGACAGAAGTCCCACATAACCACAAAGTGCCAGTCGGTGGAGGAATCATACACCACTGATTTATGGCAAAAAATTTCGGTAGGGATGGGTTCCTGTAGAGACACTTTTAAATCATTCTCCTCTTTCTTATCTGATGTAGTAACGTACACATTGAATTCGGTTCTTCTTTCAATCACAAAACTGCAACGTTCACGAGGAATTTCACCCAGTGTAGTCGATGCTGGAGCATGATTTTCCATGCACCAATAGAACATCCTTGGCATGAGTAGATCTGTCATGATGGGAGTAGCTGAAGTTAGGTTGCAGGATGGTAGTCCAGGAATGCAACACGAAGAAGCTGGAGGAATTGTTACGTTGTGACATGTATCCTTGTTGTATAATCCACTGGTATGATGATCGAATAAGGTACACGTATCACATTTGGAGATAGGGTGTGCCACCCATGGGATTCCTGCTCCTACTGAAGGTGCGTGCGGCATGCAAACGTTCTTTCCAGCAAACAAGGCATTTCTTGACATATTCATCAGCTCTACGAATATGTTGTTTCTGGGGTCTACACTTTGCGTGATGTCCATGATGGTTAATAGTACGAAAATCTTGATCATGTTGATGGATGACTGAAGTTCCCGTATGTGAGTCTCTGCGTTGTGTATTTTTTTCTTCTTTTTTTTCTCTTTCTTGTGTGATAGTTGGCTCGGCAATGGGTCTAGTTGTTTTCTAGAGGTTGTGGCTTCATCCGCAGGTGAGAAAGGTGGTGCATATGGATCTCAGGACAGCCATCAAATGGTATCTGCACAGAGGAAGAAAGAAACACAAACAAGAGAGAACAACGGTACAGAGCAGTATTTGTAGAGTCTGCAAACATTAGGGTTGTATCCTCTGTTCAAAATATAGTCTGCTATGGTTGTTCCTTCTTTCCCTATTTCTCAATTCCTGCGACACCTAAAGAACAGTGAGGAAAGGATGGACTAATGGAGGGGAAAGGCCTATGAGGAAATCTTCACCTCAGGGTTGGCCCCCGAAGCCTGTTGCTTTCGGTTCTTCCCTGGGCTCCTCACTGGTTCTTGTGTCTGCCCTATCCTATCCCTGCAGGGGGAGGAACAACCTTACAATGTGACACATGAGTCCAAGTTTTCCTTCCCTGACACAATACTGCAGCTGCTGTAATCAACATCACTTGATGTGGTCCGTACCACTTAGGCTCTAATGGCTTGTTTTTGAATGCCTTTATCATGACCCATTGACCTGGGACGATTGTGTGTCCACCTTCTGGTGGAGTCTGCCAACACGACTCAACTCTCTCTTTGGCACTCTGCACTGCCTTTGTGAGGTTTTCACAGTAAGCGATCAGGGCATCTGAAGCAATGTGCACATCAGCATTTCTAAGATCAATCACACCTGGCATCTGCATTGGGCGTCCAGTAATAATCTCATGAGGGCTCAGTCCTACTGATCTGTTAGGTGATGCTCTCATACTACACAGTACTGCGGGCAGTGCTTCAACCCATGGTACTCCTTCCTGATGCATTTTGCTTAGCCTGGTTTTGATTGTTCTGTTTGATCGTTCAACCTGTCCTGATGCTTGTGGCCTATAGGGACAGTGAAGGTTCCACTTAATCTTCAACATTATAGACACTTCCTTGACTACCTGTCCTGTGAAGTGGGTACCTTGATCTGAGTCAATGCAATCTGGTAATCCCCATCTGGGAATGAAATCAGTGACAAGACATTTAGCAGTATGTGCAGCTGTAGCGCGCCCTGTTGGATAAGCTTCTACCCATCTTGAGAACTTGTCTATTACTACCAAAACGTCAGTTTTTCCTTTACAAGGGGGCAACGATATGTAATCAACTTGCAGGTGACGAAATGGCCCTGGTAGAGCTGGGGTATGTGCTGCTGGTGTAGTGGCTGCTGGTACATCATTATTTTTCTGACATGTAACACATCTCTTGACTGTTTCAGTGGCTGCGTTTCTGAATTTTGGATTCCACCATTGATTTGAGAACCTGTGATTCATCGTTGCTGGACCACTATGACCCAAACTGTGTATTTGTTGAGCCAAATATGGCAACAGTGATTCGGGAGCAACATACTTTCCCCCTTTGGTCCAGCAGCCGGATGAATCCACAGTGGCTCCTTTGTCTAACCATGTCCATGCTTCATATAGAGGAACGTCTTTATACAGATCAACGATTGATTCAGGAGGTAGAATTATCTTCTGTGCTGTACTACCTGAACACACTTGTACAGTTGCATAGAAACAAGCCTGTTTAGCCGCTACATCAGCAAGAGCATTACCTTTAGCTTCCGTAGTATTAGTTGTGAGATGTGCTTTCACTTTGATCACCGCTAATTTCTTTGGGAGTTTCATGGCAAACATTAAATCTTTCACTAATCCAGCATGCTTAATGGGGGATCCAGCAGAAGTTAGAAATTTTCTGGTTTGCCAAATGACACCAAAATCATGAATTACCCCAAAAGCATACCTGGAATCTGTGTAGATATTTGCAACCGATCCTGAAGCTAGCGTGCATGCTCTAGTTAAGGCTACTAGTTCTGCAGCTTGAGCTGAAAAATGATCTGGAAGACGACCTGAAGCAACTACTTCAGTGGTGGAAGTTACTGCATATCCTGCTCGTCTGTTACCTTCAATAAATTGAGCTGAACCATCAACAAACAACTCCAATTCTGCGTTCTCTATGGGAGTTTCTGCTATTTCACTTGTCGCTGCATATGTAAGCGTAACACAATCATGAGTCATTTCGCCTTCATCCTCTAACACAAATTCAGTCATTGCAGACATCATACATGAGGATGGGTTCGTGACTGGTGCACGCTGTATAACAATATTCGGGGCTGTGAGAGTTGCTAACCAATTTCCCCAACGGGAGGAGGTGACAGAAGTGACTTTTGCTTGATTCATTAGTGTGGACACTGCGTGAGGGCATTTTACGTTTACAGTCTGACCTAACACCATTCCTGATGAAGCCTGAAGCGCTAGATGAACTGCCTGTACTGCTCTGAGGCATGGGCCCATACCTTGAGCGACTATGTCAAGTTTACCGGAATAGTAATGAATTGGGCGTAAGCTGCCCCCATGATCTTGCATTAGACATGCAGTCATAAAGCCTAAGTGTTCATGGACATAAAGCACAAAGGGTCTATCAGATTGGGCAATTCCTAATGCTGGTGCTTGACATAGTGCTCTCTTCAAATCATTAAAAGCTTTGAGATGAAGTTCTTCCATACAAACAGTATCTGAATCTTTACCATGGCCTTTCAACAAATCATAGAGAGGCTGAGCAATCGAGGCATAGTCTTCAATCCAAGGTCTACAATAACCTGTTGTTCCTAAAAATGAGCGGAGTGTTTTAATGGTATTAGGCGGAGGTATGGCTTTGACTGAAGCCGCTCGATCCTGTGTAATGGATCTATTTCCTGCACCAATTGTTTGACCCAGAAATGTGACTTGCTTTTTAGCGATTTGAGCTTTGTGAAAGCTGCATTTGTGTCCTTTTTTATGCAAATAGTCCAACAATGATGCCAATTCAGTTTGATGTACCTCATGATCTGTTGAGGCAATCAAAATATCATCGACATATTGGATCATAGTGGACTGTTTTACCGGACATTCTGGGTCACACAAATCACGTCTGACAGCCTGATGATATATGGTTGGGGAGTTTTGAAATCCCTGTGGCAATCGTGTCCACTGGTATTGTTCATAGTCAACTGTGAAAGCTAACCATGGCTGGCTGTCAGAGTGCAACGGTACAGAAAAGAATCCATTAGACATATCAATTACTGAAATGGTAAGCCATTACAAATTGTAGATGGATCTGCCACTAGGGGGGTGATTTTTTCAATATGTTTATTGGCTACTCTGTAGTCTATTGTAAGTCTCCATGTCCCATTAGATTTCTTGATGGGCCATATGGGTGAATTACATGGACTGTTGGTTTTAACTAGCACTCCTTGCGTCAGCAAATTTTCTACAATAAGTTTGATTCCCTGTATAGCTTCCTTATTAATCGATATTGTTTGGTGACCGGAGGTGGAGTTCCTGTCAATTTAACTGGTTCTACACCTGTCAACAACCCACAATCATCCTTGTCTTTAGCCCAAATTGGATGATTCTGTAAGAAAGCATACTCGGGAGGGGTTGCATTATTGGTAGAAATCTGTGCTGAGGAAATTTTTATGCTAGTAGATTCTGAGGACATGTCTAAAGTTAGATTTATTTGTCTCAGAAGATCCATGCCTAAAATTGCACCTGTATTTAATGGAGCGCATAGCAATTTTGTAGTCAGAGTTTTTGGGCCAAATTGTACCTCTATGGGCGGAGTTTCATACAAAACAGAATCTTCACCTATTACACCAGTTAAACAAAGTTTGGTTTTCTTGTATGGGATGTTTAAACCTTGTGCCAATTTTGTAGGAATTACTGTAATTTCTGCACCTGTATCAAGCAAAAAATCAATCTCTTTCTCTTTTATGCTACCTTTCACAAAAATTATTTGGTCATTGTGTTGGATTACAGGGGAAAGGTAGCTACTCACAGCCCCAATAATTAGTTTTTTTCCTGGTCTTGTTGTGCTCTTAGAAGAGCCTGAACTATCTGTACCACAGTTTCAGTGGTCACTGGCGGAACTACTTCAGGGTTGTGTGCAGGCTGAGAAGGAGCAGAATTATGCATAGCATTTCTTTTACTATCTTGTAACTTCTTCCTACACTCTTTCTCCCAATGTCCTAATTTTTCACAGTATTTGCATTTGCTTTCTCTTTTAGACCATCTATTGTCTTGTTTCGTTGTGTTAAACGTAGCTGCTGCTACTCTTACTTTTGCCTTGACATCAGCATCTCTTTCCCATGTAGCTAACCTGTCTAGGTTACTTCTGAGAGTTCTGTTAGACCAAGTTAGATCTAAGAATGGTAATGCTTTTCTGTATTCGGCTACAAGGCCATCTGACCAGATACGAACCAGGGGTCCCTTGTCATCTAGTACACTTTCAGAGTCATCAACAATTCCACTGTAGATTACAGCTGACTGACAAAATCTCTCAGTATATTCACTCACAGTTTCTTCTTTCCTTTGCACACAGGTAGTAATTCTAGACCAATCTATTTTGGGCCCTAAGATATTCTTTAGGATTTTCAAAATACCTTCTCTTAAATCACCCTTACTGGCATTTCGCAGTTCAGAAGCGACTGCAGATTCAAAACTGTTGAATTCAGATTCAGTTAGTATTTGTGACATCAGCTGCGTGACTTCTGCCAACGACATGTCATAAAGACGCATTTTACTGATCAATGTTCTTCTAAATTCAGAAAAATGTGTGCGTGCTGACGGTAAACTCTGAGATAGTCTCTCTATATCTTTAGGACATAAAGCTTTGGCAGCAGTTTGTATTTGCACAACAGAAGAATTGAGAGGAACACCATCAGTGTCCTCAATCCCCTGAGATCTTCTTCTAGCCCCACACACATGGACGGAATTTACAGGCACATCAGTTACTGATTGGAGAGCTACATCTGTTTCAAAGAACGCTTGTAAATCAGGGTAAATGTTATCAGGCTGACTTACTTCCACATCAGTTTTTGCTGCAATTTTCTTGAGGTTCAATTTCTTAGTCAAAGTGGATACTCTCGCACGGAGTTCATTGTTCTGTTTCTCTAGCTCTGCGTTACGCTGAGACTGTTGTGTCGCTAGCGTTACACTGAATTCCCTGTGACAACAGATAATGTCTTTCACATTGTTCTTACGAATACTTGCTCCTAGTACCTTTTTACACTCATCTACCGACCAAGTCTTGTCTAGATGAATCTCATATTTCTGCGTTAGTTTTTGTTTAACTTTTTCAGTGACTATTAGGTCCATTTGTTCCCCTAACAGGGTTTTGAATTCACTATCTGACCACAAAGGAGTCGCAAGACCAGTCTTTTCT
This sequence comes from Oxygymnocypris stewartii, assembly GCA_003573665.1. Classification (NCBI taxonomy): domain Eukaryota; kingdom Metazoa; phylum Chordata; class Actinopteri; order Cypriniformes; family Cyprinidae; genus Oxygymnocypris; species Oxygymnocypris stewartii. The sequence goes on from QVTF01022897.1 coordinate 478,334, forward strand.
GTGGTTGGAATCAGTCTAGCATTCATTCTAACCATTTTGTAAGTTTCTTCGGTACCACACAAACAAAACAAACACTTCTCTGATCAACAGAGGGTACACTTGTAAAAAAAAAACTTAACTATTGTTAAATTTCCAAATTACCAACACTTCACACTTAACTTCCCTGCCTACAAAAAAAACAGAGGATAAAACTAAATTATTAGCACGAAATGCTAACCTTCCCTGCCTGAAACAGAGGGTAACTCATTTTTAGCACGTAATGCCAAAATCTTCCCTGCCTGAAACAGAGGGTAACTTTCATCTCTAAAATAAAAAAACTTTAGAGGATAAACTCTTCCCTGCCTGAAACAGAGGATAAACTTCCCTGCCTACAAGAACAGAGGATAAACTCTTCCCTGCCTGAAACAGAGGATACATTTAGTTAAACAAACCCTACAGATGTATGTTAACTCTTCTCTGACGGCACAGAGGATACACTGGTCTTAGGTTCTTTTGGATTAGAGACAGCCACTCACCACAACCCTTGGTTGAGAGAAAAATTCAGTCTGGGAATCTGTGTTCAGCTTGAAGTTTCGCTGGATTCCAAAAGATGCAGTCTGGATGCAGATCTTTGTTTGAGCTTGAAGTTTTTTTTCAGGTGAGGAAGCTGGAACTCTATCCGGGTTCACGGCACCATCTGTTGTGAACTCTGTTCTTCTAAAGTGTAGAAAACTCAGAAGAGAAGACCAGGAGACTTCGGATTGGATCGTCAGCAGAATTTCTTTATTCTATGACATGTCTTGTTATCTGTAGTCATCGAAAATCTCATCTTAAGTAATTTTTACAGGGTTCTTATAGACAGAATTGGAGGAGGGACTTTTTGGAGGTTGAGACAAAACATCAAATAAACATACATCTGAGGGCAATAAACCTAACGAATCCACATCTGGCCAGAACAAAGTCATTTGCAGATCAAAGGTTGAATCTCTCAGTAGTCTGACTCATTGATCTTACCATTATCATAGAGACAAAAGCACAGCTGTCTCGAGCTCAAATGGTCAGGAAGCGATCTCTAAGCACCCGACCTTGCCCGACACCTCTTAGTCAGGACGTGAATTCAAATCAAACATAGAATAACATTTGTAATCCTTCAGTAGGCTATAGCCTTTTTTATTATTAATCATAATAATAATAATGAGCCAAATTAAGCATTCATTTGAAGTAAGGGGAAAATCCCCAAAAAACTTTTATTTATTTGTTACAACACGGGTAGGCTATGTCTTAGTCATGGCTAAAAGTTTTATGTTTAATATAAGCTACTTTGTCATTGTATTGCTGATGTTGTGTGTGGGTTTTTCTTTTTCATTAAAAGTAGCCTAATACTGAATCAACCTTAAGCATTAATTGTGTTCCAAGAATAGGACAAATCTCACTCTAAAGATCAAAATAAGCGCTGCAGAGGTGAGAATGGTTGCTGCTGAGGTAAATAGACACTCTCAAACTTTCTCTGCTGTATCTTTGCGATGGCTTTAGAAATGGTCATTAATTCTTGATTTGGGTATGTGTAGGTAAATAATATGATCAAAAAGTCATGGCAACAAATGACTTTCTAAGTCAGTTTAAGTTTAAAGTTTTAATTTGATTCAACTTAATTCATGTTTTACTGTTACATATTGTCATTATAGGCTTAGGCTTCTTTTTTTCTATTCATTTGAATGAATACACACATTTATAAAATTAGTTTTATTTATTTTCCGTTACAACATTGTCATTTATCTATTTTATTGCACCCCCAGCACCCCCATTTTTTCTTGGGCTACACGCCAGGGGCTGCTGCACCCGCGGTAATGCTTGCCAGTTACATGCACCAAAACTGTGTCAAGACAGTTGACCTGACAGTCATGTGATGTTATGTTACCATGTATAAAACAATAGTGCCGGTGTTGGGAAGCCATTCTAGAAGAGCAAAGAGTCTACTTCACAGGACCTATTTAGCCTACTTTATGTTGGCGACCGATGCAGATGCCAGATAACAGGACCGTTGTGGCCTATTTTCGCATGGTAATGCTTGCATTTGTAGTGTAGACTCCAGTTCGTTCCCATTTTGTTAGCATGCCCAAAGTTCTTCCCCCCTCACCAAATACAAGGTCACCAGAGACCTGGCGAATGGCACAGTGAGACGGGCCCATAGGACTGCCCACAATTTGCATTCACCCTTTCCCTGTGTCACACACAGGAAGGAGAGGCACAATGTGAGTTCAGGCAATCAGAGCTCTTTTATTTAACACAAACAGAAAGAGGATTCAACCAGGTAGGATCCAACATAAATGGTCATATAGAGCTCACAAAGAGGAAGATAACAGTCCTTATCTTGTTCTTGCAGGAAAGTTCAACTGGATGATCAGGATTCCAACAGGTAAGGAAGCAGGTAATGGACAGCGTACAACCTCGCGACCAGCCGACGAGGGAATGAGGTGAGTAGGCTTATATGAGGACTGGGAAGTGGATACAGGTGGTGGTAATTAGTAATCTGGTGATTGTGATCTGGTGTATGTGGATAGTGTGGTCGGTGAGTCAGTGACACCCTGTGAACGCTAAATATTTCAACACTTCCAACTGCTTGAAGTTAGAGCCCATCACTCAGGAGATGGAACTAAAGAGAGAGGCAGAGATAGTAAGACAGCCATCTTCCTGCATGAGTGCTGCGCCTCATGTGTAGCTCTTCACTTATTCATGTGTTTATTCATTATTTCATCGGCAACACTGCTTTCCCGCCCCCCACCCAGTGTGTGTCTGAGCGGAGATGTAGAGAGAGAGCGAGAGGGAAGAGAGAGCAGTCATTAATTAATCAAACAAGCCCTTTCCTGCCTGTCTCTCTCTCCTTCCTGTCTTTTTCCTCTTCCTCTCTCAGTCCCCCTCCTTCTTAACCCATTTCCTCTTTCCCTCTTGCTGCTTTCCTTTACTTACGTGTTCTTTCATTGATAGGGTTGACACCTTTTCATGTTCTCTGAGCGTTTCCTGACTGCCACTTTCTGTTTGTTGTTCTATTTAGCTCACGCTGATTATAATGTACAACCCCAAATCAGAAAAATTTGGGACAGTATGGAAAATGCAAATAAAAAAGAAAGTAGTGATTTCTAAACTTACTTTGACTTGTATTTCATTGCAGACAGTATGAACACAACATATTTCATGTTTTTCTGGTCAACTTCATGTCATTTGTAAATATACATCCTTTCCTGTCATTCAGACCTGCAACACATTCCAAAAAAAGTTGGGACAGGAGCAATTTAGGGCTAGTAATGAGGTAAATTGGTTAAATAATGATGTGATTTGAAACAGACGATGTCAACAGGTGATTGTAATTATGATTTGGTACAAAAGCAGCATCCAAGAAAGGTCTAGTCCTTTAGGAGCAAAGATGGGCCGAGGATCGACCAGTTTGCCAACAAATACGTGAGAAAATTATTGAAATGTTTAAAAACAATGTTCCTCAAAGAAAGATAGGAAGAGATTTGGATATTTCACCTTCAAAAGTGCATAACATAATTAAAAGATTCAAGGAATCTGGAGGAATTTCAGTGCGTAAAGGACAAGGGCGCAAGCCTAAGCTGAACAACCGTGATCTCCAATCCCTCAGGCGGCACTGCATCAAGAATCGTTATTCATCTATAAGCGATATCACCACATGGGCTCAGGACTACTTTGGCAAACCTTTGTCAAGTACCACAATACATAGTTACATCCACAAATGCCAGTTAAAACTGTACTGTGCCAAAAGGAAGCCCTATGTTAGCAGTGTCCAGAAGCGCCGTCGACTTCTCTGGGCTCGGAGGCATCTGGGATGGACCATCACACAGTGGAAACGTGTTCTGTGGTCAGATGAATCAGTATTTCAGGTATTTTTTTGGAGGAATGGACGTCGTGTGCTCCGGACCAAAGAAGAAAAAGGATCATCCAGACTGTTACCAGCAACAAGTCCAAAAGCCAGGGTCTGTCATGGTATGGGGTTGTGTCAGTGCCCTTGGCAAAGGTAAATTGCACTTCTGTGATGGCACCATCAATGCTGAAAAGTACATAGAGATTTTGGAGCACAATATGCTGCCTTCAAGAAGACTTCTTTTCCAGGGACGTCCATGCATATTTCAACAAGACAATGCAAAACCACATTCTGCACACATTACAAAGTCCTGGCTGCGGAGGAAGAGGGTACGGGTACTTGACTGGCCTGCCTGCAGTCCTGACCTGTCTCCAATAGAGAATGTGTGGCGCATTTTGAAGTGCAAAATGCGACAACGAAGACCCCGTACTGTTGCCCACCTTAAGACTTGTTTGCAGGAAGAATGGGACAAAATTACTCCTGAAACACTTCATCACTTGGTGTCTTCAGTCCCTAAACGTCTTTTAAGTGTTGTGAAAAGGAATGGCAACATTACAAAGTGGTAAATGCTTTACTGTCCCAACTTTTTTTGGAATGTGTTGCAGGTCTGAATGACAGGAAATTATGTATATTTACAAATGACATGAAGTTGACCAGACAAAACATAAAATATTTTGTGTGCATATTGTCTGCAATGAAATACAAGTCAAAGTAAATTTAGAAATCACTACTTTCTTTTTTTTATTTGCGTTTTCCATACTGTCCCAACTTTTTCTGATTTGGGGTTGTATGTATGTATTTATTCTCTCAAATAAATAATAGCATTTTGACGTTTGACAATGAACACAATGCAACCATGCTTGGAACGTTCCACATAAATGAGCCAAAATGCTTTACATTTCTTGAAACAATAATTTCTGGACATTAAACATTAACTGTAAGTCTGTATTCACTTGATTATTATTGTTTCTCAGTAAAAATAATTAAAGTAAATAGTCTAAATTACATCACTAATGTCATGGAATAGCATAGTTTAATATTCGCGGAGCACATTCCCCATCTGCACTGCTGCAATAAAAAATCAGTTAGTATCTTCTGCGTAGCGAAGCATTAAAAAAAGATCTAAACTGATAAATAACAGGTTGGAGATTAAAATAATAGCAGATTTATCTTTAGTATTATTTTTTAATGAGATGGAAAAATCTATTTATAAATGTACTTTTACTTTGGTAAAATAAATCTTCAGCGATATTTTAAAACGTTTTGAATTTTGGCACACTTTTTTTCTGTATAGGGTTTAGTTATGCTAGCATGTCAAGTCACTTTTATTTTTATAGTGCGTTTAACGATACATATTGTGTCAAAGCAACTTTCTAATATCAAAATAGGAAAATAGTGTCAATAATGTAAAATGACAAGATTAAACACTCAATTTTCAGTTAAAGGAATTTCATTATTGAATTCAGTGATATCATCGTCCAGCTCAGTTCAGTTTAAATAGTATCTGTGCAATCAAGTCGACGATATCACTAGAAATGAAGTGTCCCCAACTAAGCAAGCCAGAGGCAACAGCGGCAAAGAACCAAAACTCCATCGGTGACAGAATGGAGAAAAAACCTTAGGAGAAACCAGGCTCAGTCGGGGAGGGCAGTTTTCCTCTGGACAGATGAACCAGCAGTTTGTTCCAACTGCAGCAAATTCTAATTGTAAGGGCTCAACTGGTTCCAGTGGCCTTTTCCCGATGGCTGTCTGGGCAATGGGGTCCACACTGGGGATCTGTCTCTGGGGATCGGTCTCTGCTGACGTTCAGGGCTGTAGAGGTCGTCTCTAGGTGCTGATCCACCATCTGATCTGTTACGGACTGAATCTAGTGGCTACGGTGATCTCGGAATAAGAAAGAATCAGACTAATATTAGCCTAGATGCCATTCTTCTTTCAATGTAACAAATACATTGTGTGTTATGGGAAGTGTTTCTGGTTCCGGTTGACCTAATCAATGCAGCCTAACAATCATTTAACGGATTTGAATATTAGAAGCGTATTAGTGTGTTATGTGTACGCCAGGTTAAAGAGATGAGTTTTTAATCTAGGTTTAAACTGACAAAGTGTGTCTGTCTCCCGAACAGTGTTAGGTAGCTTGTTCCAGAGTTTGGGCGCTAAATAGGAAAAGGATCGTCCAGCCACAGTTGATTTTGATATTCTAGGTATTATCAAATGGCCAGAGTTTTGAGAACATGAAGGATTAAAATGTGATAAGAGCTCGCTCAAGAGGTGCTAAACCCTTCAGGGCTTTATAAGTAATTAGCAAGATTTTTAAATCTTTACTATGTTTAAAAGGGAGCCAGTTCAGTGTTGAAAGAACCGGGCTACTATGGTCATACATCCTGGTTTTAGTAAGAACTCTAGCTGCTGCATTTTGAACCATCTGTAGTTTGTTTATTAAGCGTGTGTGAAATACAGTATTTAAACCACTCCCCTACTCCAGCCATGTTTAGACAGAGTCATCATTACTTTTAATTTGACATTGAATTACACTATCGGATGAGCATTATCTGCTTCAAGCGTGGTCTCGGTCTGACTTCTTTCCGTGATCTCTGTTCTGAATAGATGAAGCTCATTCGCTTCTCATATGTTAGTCATATTGCCCTTATCTTCCCTGCTTTGCTCCCTTGTCTCGTGAGAGACTCTCTCTGCACTGCTCTCCAAACTAAAATATTATGGATTAACTGGTCTCTTAATGCAATTGACACTATCGAAACTTGGGTTTCGGGGAACCTGACTGCCCTGACGGAACGTTCACAGCCGGCTATACGATGGCGCGTGGGAGAAGTGGCGAATCGTGTGTCTTTCCGTGGAGGACATGGAAGATATCTACCTATTCGGAACCATGATAACAGGTATTTTGCTGATTAGATTAGGCTTTGCCCTGGGTTATCGAATAATTCAGAAAACGGGAACAGCTGTCCAAAGCCCCACAAGGCTGCCCGTATGATTGAAGCTGTGGGAAGAGCGGTCAGCATTGAGACTGAGACAATAATCGCAATATGGATTCTACCAAGGAGAAGTTCACGGCTTTACAAAGGGAAATTGATTAAAATGGAGACCAAAATGGACAGAGAGTAGCCTGCAAAAATTGGAATGTTTACTCGCCCCAAAGACAAAACAATCTTATCTTTTTCTGGCTCCCCTACAGTGGCCTTGGCAAGGCTGTTGTTGGAATCTACCCCGGGAGTGCAATGCAGTGAGACGCTTTTGCTTCCTCCCCCACCCTACAGACATTACAGACATTGCCCCCCCGACCATTCGCCTCTGTTCGCTTCGATCCGCTGGCCCGGTCAAGCGGGTCTGACCAGCGCCGGATCAGTGACTGCGGGACCAGATGGCTGCTTGCTGGGCCAGATTCACTTCCCCTGTGGCTATGTTGTGTATGTGCTTTTGTGTTGCTGAGGTGTTTTTCCTGTTCTCACACTGTACTCCCCAAGGAGCATAGTCTAGGGGTTATTTTTTTCTCCTCACTTTCCTCATGTAATGCTGTATTTTTCTTCAATTCTACTTGCATTTCACTACTGATTATACTTGTATGATTGTGTATGTGACGAATAATAAAGAACCTAGTAAATTGTCTAATGTAGCACTAATGTAGCCTGATTCTACAATGTGCATGAATGGTCACGTGATATGCATTTCCGTTTGTGTAGTATGGATGGAGTTTTTTTGCGTTTATTTTTTCTGAAATGCAGTGGAAACGGCAGTATGTACGAGGATTGTTTTAATTTTTAAACACCTTTTTTAAAATGAAAATGCACCAGCGTAAACATAGCCTCCATGTGCTTGCACTATTTCCGACAGCAAAACAAATGGATTTAGAACCTTTGATTCTATTTGAGGTGCAACAGAAAGATGAGTGTATAATTTTACAAACAGTAACTTTAGTTTTGAACTTTGGAAAACAAGTAGTAATAATGTTCTAAATAGTTGTTTTAGCTGGTAGATTGAGTTATGAGATGGTTATGAGGTCAACAAAAACTAAGCATACACGAATTTGTAATTCATAATAAGATCTACAACATGCATTTACAAGACATATACTGTACATGTGCCGAAGTGGATTTTTTTTTTTCATATGACATTATGAGATTTCAAACTCTAAGTTTATAGGACAGATGTTGAGTTCTTATTCTGTCAGTCAGGCTGATTGTTGGCCTGCCTCCAATATGGGGTGCGTTTCCCAAAAAAAACCATAGTTAGCTAACGATATTTTTAGGGAAACGCACCCCTGATCGATAAATCTCTAGGCTGAGCTGATTCAAGAGTCTTACCGTATCTGTCTGTCAACACTCCTGGGTTATTCCTGTTCTGCAGTAACCTTTGAACTCGGTAACTTTTAAATTTTTTATCATTTTATATGTAATGTAATTAAGTATTCCTCAATCAATAAATCAATCAATCAATAAACAACAGACTTTCCGAAATAGGTTCTGGTACAATTTAAAAAGTTTACTCAAAAAAATTAAATTCTGTCACCATCTACTCAATCTCATGTCGTTCCAAAACTATAAGACTTATATTCATCATTTAAACACCATTTACCATGTTTAATGTGCTGAATAAAATCATATATGTTAAATTGGTCACACTTTATTTTGAGGACCGATTCTCACTATTAACTAATAATTAACAATCCAAGTCAAATCATGTCAAGTCACCTTTATTTATATGGGCTTTTAACAATACAGATTGTGTCAAAGCACTTAACAGAATCAAATTGGAGGATATAGTGTCAGTAATGTATAATAATAAGATTAAACAATATATTTTCAGTTAATTGCATTTCATTATTGAATTCAGAGATGTCATTGTCTAGCTTATTTTAGTTTAAATAGTATCTGTGAAATCAAATTGACGATAATCGCTAGAAATTAAGTCTCCCCAACTGAGCAAGCCAAAGGCGACAGTGGCAAGGAACCAAAACTCCCTCTGTGAAAGAATGGAGAAAAAAACCTTGGGAGAAACCAGGCTCAGTCCAGTACGGGGGCCATTTCTCCACTGGCCAGGAGATTATTGTTTATTAATTGTTTTACTTATTGTTTTAATTAAAATTTTAAATGTATAAATGTATTATATTTCTATTTTTATATTGTTTTTATATAAAAACAAGATGGCGCCGAGTATGGCAGCCATATTGCGAGCTCCGAGAAAACTTTGCAGTTTTTCGTATGTCTTATTTGTATTTTTATTTTTTTTACGTGTTAGATGTTGTTAGTATAACTGTCTACGATAGACACACGCTTTTAAACATTGGTTCCTCTGTCGCGCAACGCAAACCGGACTTTGAGTTCTTGAATGCCGGTGCCTTGTTCACAGACAAGACATCAGAACCCTTTGTGTGGAGCGCACGACCGCAACGAAAGAAACGCAGCCGAAAAAGAGGGAAGAGAGCTGGCGTCCTCGTCAGACTGAGACGCCGTGCTTTCCGAGCTACTCTTCCAACCATTTTGCTGGCTAACGTTCAGTCACTGGACAACAAACTGTGTGAACTGCGGGCACACATCTCATACCAACGAGAAACAAGGGACTGCTGCGTTATTTGCCTCACAGAAACCTGGTTGTCTGCAATGGTTCCAGACTCAGCCATCGAGCTCACGGGCTTCTCTGTGCATCGCTCGGACAGAACAAAAGAGCTCACAGGGAAAAGCAGAGGTCGGGGCATTTGTTTCTATATCAACAACTAGTGGTGTGATGAAAGGAACATACACTCTATTAAATCCTTATGCTCCCCTGATCTGGAATTTCATATGCTTCTGTGTCGACAACTCTGGCTACCGAGGGAATTTACAGCGATCATAATCACGGCTGTTTACATTCCCCCTCAAGCCAGCACAGACCAGGCACTCAAGGAACTGTACAGGAACATAAGTGAGCAGGAAACCGTGCACCCAGATGCAGCTTTTGTTGTTACGGGGGACTTTAATAAAGCCAACTTCAGAACAATAGCTCCAAAATACTTTCAACACATCACCATCGACACGCGTGGAGATCGTGTACTGGACCATTGCTACACTCCCTTCCGGGACGCATACAAATCCCTCCCCCGCCCACCTTTCGGCAAATCGGATCACTCTTCTATTCTGCTCCTGCCTGCTTATAGGCAGAAACTGAAACGTGAAGCACCCACCCTCAGGACAATACAATGCTGGTCGGACCAATCGGACGCTATACTAAAGGACTGTTTTGATCACGTGGACTGGGACATGTTCCGGGCAGCGTCTGATGACGACATAGAGGCGTATTCAGATTCTGTAACGTGTTTTATCAGGAAGTGTAGAGAAGACGTAGTTCAGACAAAGACAATTTGCATCTACCCAAACCAAAAACCATGGATTAATAGCGATGTTCGATCAGCCACCTCTCCATCTCTCACTCAACATCGACAAGACCAAGGAGCTGGTGGTGGATTTCAGGAGACAGAGCAGAGTACACACACCGATCTCCATCGACAAAACACCTGTGGAGCGGGTAAATAGCTATAAGCTATAAGCAATTGCAATTACAATTATGCAATTACAACTCATTTGAATCTCATGCGATTACTGTAATGGCTCCTATAAAACCCCAGATTGTGGTAATCTACCGTCCCCCTGGCCAAATTCTTGCCCCCTTCCTAGAGGAGCTGGATGGGTTGCTGTCCTCTTTCATGGAGGATGGAACTCCACTCTTAGTTTTTGGCGATTTCAACATTCATTTAGAAAAGCCTTATGCTACAAACTTTCATTCGCTCCTAGCTTCATTTGATATCAAACGCCTTACCACTACTAGCACTCACAAATCAGGCAACCAACTTGATTTAATTTACACACGCGATTGTACTGCAGATAACATTCTGGTACAACCACTACATATCTCTGACCATTTCTTCATTAAATTCACATTACACTTTGCTACCAGGGTGCCACCAACCCCCTTACCGGTTACTTTTAGACGAAACCTACGCTCCCATCCTCCCTCAAATCTTTCCTCTGTAGTATCCTCCTCTCTTCCCTCACCTACCCATTTCTCATCTCTGGATGTGAATGCTGCTACTGATACTTTATGCTCTACTTTAACCACTTGTCTAGATGACATTTGTCCTCTCTCCTCCAGACCAGCACGGACTGCCCCTTCTAACCCCTGGTTATCTGATGTTCTTCGTGAACATCGGACCAGACTCCGAGCGGCAGAGAGAAAATGGCAAAAATCAAACGAGCCATCGGACCTGAGTATGTATCAATCGTTTCTTTCATCTTTCTCCACTGAAGTCCACACTGCCAAATCGTCACATTTCCACAACAAGATCAACAATGCTCCAGATATGCGTAATCTCTTCAGAACATTTAATTCTCTCCTCTGTCCCCCTTCACCACCTCCCACCACGTCTATAACAGCTGATGATTTTGCAACTTTTTTTACAAACAAAACTAAAAGAATCAGCAGTCAGTTTTCACCTCCACTCACACAGGACCCCCAACCAACTAGATCCACTGCTCAAACTCCCATCTTCTCCTTCTGTCCCCTCACTGAGGCGGAAGTATCCAAACTTCTCCTCTCCAGCCATCCTACAACATGTCCTCTAGACCCTATCCCCTCACACCTTCTCCAAGCAATCTCTCCCGCACTCCTACCAGCACTCACACACATTATCAACACATCTCTCCTCACAGGCATCTTCCCCACTGCATTCAAGCAGGCTCGGGTAACCCCACTGCTCAAAAAACCTACATTAAACACTTCTCTTTTAGAAAACTACAGACCTGTCTCTCTCCTTCCATTCATTGCCAAAACACTCGAACGAGTTGTCTTTAACCAGGTCTCATTGTTTCTTTCACAGAACAACAAACTGGACGCTAAACAGTCAGGTTTCAGGAGTGGCCATTCTACTGAGACTGCGCTACTCTTGGTCACTGAAGCCCTGCGAATTGCAAAAGCCAATTCCAAATCATCAGTCCTCATTCTGCTGGATCTGTCTGCCGCTTTTGACACTGTCAATCATCAGATCCTCCTGTCCACCCTCTCATCACTGGATATCACTGGGATTCCACTTCGCTGGTTTGAATCCTATCTCACTGGTCGGTCTTTCAGGGTGGCCTGGGGAGGGGAGGTATCCAAAGCACATAAATTGGTCACTGGGGTTCCCCAGGGATCGGTTCTTGGACCCCTCCTCTTCTCCACATACACTACATCACTGGCTCCCATCATACAGGCACATGGCTTCTCCTACCATTTCTATGCTGATGACACACAGCTCTATCTCTCATTTCGACCAGATGATCCAACGGTAGCTGCACGGATCTCAGGCTGCCTGGCGGACATCTCGGCATGGATGAAAGAAAACCATCTACAGCTCAACCTGGCAAAGACTGAGCTTCTTGTCTTCCCTGCAACTCCAACTCTACAGCATGATTTTACGATTCAGTTAGGTTCATCAACAATTACCCCATCAGCTTCGGTCAGAAATCTTGGTGTAATCTTCGATGACCAGCTGACCTTCAAAGAGCACATTGCAAAGACTGCTCGATCTTGCAGGTTTGCACTACACAACATCAGAAAGATCAGGCCCTTTCTGACAGAGCATGCTGCACAACTTCTTGTCCAGGCCCTTGTCATTTCTAGACTGGACTACTGCAATGCTCTTCTAGCTGGACTTCCGTCAAACACAATCAAACCTCTACAAATGATTCAGAATGCAGCGACACGACTGGTCTTCAATGAGCCCAAAAGAGCCCATGTTACACCTCTCTTTGTCTCCTTGCACTGGCTACCAGTTGCAGCTTGCATCCAGATCAAGACACTGATGCTTGCATATAGAACAACCACAGGCTCAGCACCCACCTACTTCCACTCACTATTACGAATTTACATCCCCTCCAGAAGTCTGAGATCTGCTAGTGAGCGACGCCTCGTGGTACCATCACAGAGAGGCTCAAAATCACTCTCCAGAACATTCTCTTTCACCGTTCCTGGCTGGTGGAATGATCTTCCCACCCCCATCCGGAATGCTGGATCCCTGTCAATCTTCAAGCAACAACTGAAAACTCATCTCTTTCAACACTACTTGACTTCATCATAAAAATAAAATAAAATAAAAAATTCCTTCCCTTTTTCTATATCTTCATCTTTCTCTTTATCTTTCTCTCCTTCCCTTGCTAGCTTGTACTTATTTGAACAATGCCTGAGACTTGGTGTTATTGGCACTTCCTTTGTATGTTTGCCTCTTCAAGATTAATCGCTTTATGTACTCCCCAATTGTAAGTCGCTTTGGATAAAAGCGTCTGCTAAATGACTAAATGTAAATGTAAATGTAAGCTCCTCGGCGTTCACATCACAGAGGATCTCACATGGTCTGCTCACACAGATGCAGTGCTGAAGAAGGCACATCAGCGCCTCTTCTTCCTGAGATGGCTGAGGAAGTTTGGAACGAGCCCCAGCTTCCTCAGATCATTCTACACCTGCACTGTGGAGAGCATCCTGACCGGCTGCATCACCGCCTGGTTTGGAAACAGCACCGCTGGCAACCGCAAAGCTCTGCAAAGGGTCGTGCGAACTGCCCGCCACATTGTTGGAGGTGAGCTTCCCTCCGTCCAGGACATCTACACCAGGCGGTGCATGAGGAAAGCCAGGAGGATAATCAAGGACTCCAGCCACCCGTCCCACAGACTGCTCTCTCTGCTGCCCTCAGGAAGACGTCTCCGCAGCATTCGATCCCGCACTAGCCGACTGAGGGATAGCTTTTTCCCTCAGGCTATCAGGCTAATGAACAGTCAGAACTAATTCACCATACAGCACATTCCCACTCACACAACATGCCATGCACTGCACTTTAACACAGTTCCACTGGACTACACGCACACACTGCACTAACACAACCTATCTGGTATCACTGGATACCATACAATGCACATCCACGACATAGCATATATATATGTAGATTGTTCCAGAGTTTGGGCGCTAAATAGAAAAAGGATCTGCCGCCTGCAGTCGTATTATCAAACGGCCAGAGTTTTGAGAGCGCAGCGGACGTGGAGGACTATAATGTGATAAGAGCTCGCTCAAGTACTGAGGAGTTTAGGGCTTTATAAGTAATTAACACGATTTTAAAATCTATACGATATTTGATAAGGAGCCAGTGCAGTGTTGACAGAACCGGGGTAATGTGGTCATATTTCCTGATTCTAGTAAGGACTCTAGCTGCTGCATTTTTGACCATCTGTAGTTTGTAATAGTGTCTGTAATAGTCCATGACTATTGCCTCAATAAACTCCTATTTTGGTCTTTATTAATTGTTAGTAAGGTAGTTGTTAAGTTACAGCTGAATTCTTATGAGACCTCTTTATGAATTTTCTGAGGCATCACAAGTATTGGTGGAATGCACTTTTAATGGAGGGACAGAAATCCATCTGTAATATTTTTCAGTTTCAAACATGAATATAAGCTTTATGGATTTGGAATGACAAGATGGTGAGAAAATGATGACCGAATTTTCATTTTTGGGGTGAACTCACCTTTTATTGAAATATGGAGCTAAAGTTAGCCTTTGCTCATTGAGGAATTGACTGCTAGCTTGCATGAGTGTGTCAACTTAAAGTTACAGAAGTCTGCTATTTTTAACCAGCTTTGAAATGTTAATATTATCAAACTAAAATGCATTAAAAACACACTATGTACTAGTAATAACCTCTTCTCTCTGACCTGGTATGTTCAGGGAAACATATCTATCTATCTATCTATCTATCTACATATAGTCTTCATATAGTTTTTTTCTAATGTTTTCAAAAGACAGATTTATTGATCTGAATGTCCAGATAATTTTTAGAAGAAATGTTAATGACTAGAAACATTAGAACAATGTTCTAATATAAATAAACGTATTAGAAATATTGGCAAAACATTCTTAGAACATGTTTTTTAGCATGGTCTCTATCCATCTATCTTAGATCCCATTCTAAAAGTCTAAAAGCAGGTGGGTCTCATTCTGCACACAAAGACACACAATGAGAGGAGAGAAAAACAGAAATACTGAAAGATGATGTCAAATGGCATGTTGGTGGTTGCTAGAACACATTGTGTGAGGATGTGTATTTAACTGTTTATCCATGCTACATTCACTAATTGCAATGTGTACTTCACAAGCTGACATTTCACACAATCCTGGAGTGTGATGAAGGTTAACTTTTCTTTAAAGCTCCATGAACACAGGTCAAGGTGTCCTTCTCCTCTCCCAAAGGATCCTTCTCAGAACATTATCATTCCTTCTCTCTCTCTCTCTCTCTCTCCCTGGTCCCCCTCTCTCCTCCCCCTCGCTCATTAAAACTCTGCGCCTCGGCTTCTAATTAAATCCCACTTGAAAGTCTTAAAAGTCAGACTCAGATTGATTCAATTTGCATTTCTGAACAGGGAACATTGCCTAAAAAGACAAATAAATTGGTTGAGAAAAAAAATCATCTTTATGCAAGCAAGTGTTGTTTCATGTAAGACAACACTTGCATGCCAACACATGCAAGCACACACACTCACTGGCCACTTTATTAGGTACACCTTGCTAGTACCGGGTTGGACCCCCTTTTGCCTTCATAACTGCCTTAATTATTCGTAGGGCTGTCGTACTCCGGACTCTAGATGTGTTTTCTATCATCTCGGACTTGTCTTGGACTCTTTGGTATTTGGACCCGGACATGTCTCTGATTTGGTCATTGGACTCGCCAAATGTACTAGTTGGTCTCGACCGAACTTTTTTCTCTCTTTCAAAACAAAACTATTAATCTGGCTCGCTTGTTCAGAAAATGGCTAATGTAATTCGTTTAACTCCATCTAGAATGGGCATTGCCATTTGTTGCCTGGTAAATGCACAGCTGCATCATATGCCTGGCTACGAATGTGCGCTACGCTGAGGCATAAAACATTTTTATTTTGGCCACAGATACAATGTCGGCGAGTTGCATAATAGAGTTTGGTTTTACAAAGTTTGTTGGAGTTTTCCCTCTCTCTTTCCTTCACTTTTAAATAGCTTATATATGCCCGTGCGCATTTTACTTTAACTTTAATTTCTGGCAGGTGGAAAGAGTACGAAAATATTCTACTCAAGTAAAAGTACCATTACATGAATTAAATTTTACTTACGTTCAATTAAAAGTACCAGTCTAAAAATCTACTCTAGTAAAAGTAAAAAGTAGCTCATTTAAAATGTACTCTGAATAAAAATGAATGGGAAAAATGGGATAGGCCAAGGGTGTCTAACTCAGTTCCTGGAGGGCCACGGCCATACACAGTATATACATATAACCCTAATTAAACACATCTGATCCTGCTAAACTAATAATTTAAGCTTATTTAAAAACTACATGGTCTGTGTGTTGGAGCAGGGTTGGAACTAAACTCTGCAGGGCTGTGGCCCTCCAGGAACTGAGTTTGACACCACTGGGATATTGGCCTATAAATCTCAAACTAGGTGTTTTTTTTAATTAAAGGAATCAGTTAATTAGAATAATAACACATTTGGCATGTTACCAGGCAAATTAAATCAGTATCAACAAAATGCATCTTTGCAATGCAGATGAAACATAGAAGATTCATCTGAAGTGGCATATATGTATTTACACACTGACATGAAGGCAGTTATAAATGCAGAAATGTTTTGCATTCATCTCCAGATTAATGTTTTGATAAATAAAATGTCACACAACCAGTCATAAGGGTCAATTTTCCTAAATTGAGATTTATACATCATCTGAAAGCTGAATAAATAATATTTCCATTGATGTATGGTTTGTTATGATAGGATAATATTTGGCCGAGATACAACTATTTGAAAATCTGGAATCTGAGGGTGCAAAAAAATCTAAATATTGCTAAATCTCCTTTAAAGTTGTCCAAATTAAGTTCTTAGCAATGCATATTACTAGTAAAAATGCAGTAGGAAATTTACAAAATATCTTCATGGAACATGATCTTTACTTAATATCCTAATGATTTTTGGCATAAAAGAAAAAATTATAATTTTGACCCATACAATGCATTGTTGGCTATTGCTACAAATGTACCCCAGCGACTGATTTTGTGGTCCAGGCCAGGGTCACAAATGTTGAATACTTGTTTGAAAGTATAATAATAAAAAATAAAGATACTTTAAATGTTAAATTAAAACCACCAGTAGTCACTGATAAGTGAGTCATTTAACAGAATCATTTAAATGGTTAATTCATTCAGGAACTAAACACCATCATTGATCGGAGTCAGAGAAGCAAAACTGTGTATGGTGGCTGTGTTTGGAATTATTTTTGTTGTCGAAATGGAGCAAAAACAGGCAATATGGTGTCTAAAACACAAGTCTCTTAATTAACTTGTTTTTTGAACTGTTGTAAAAAAATCTACAGGCCTATGTAAAAAACGACACTCTTCATGTGATGACTTATGTAAATCTGGAAGCTATTATTTCAGCTTTGGGGAATAATTTATTAAAGATTCAATATTGCTTTGATTAAAGTAATATTAATCTTTAACTTATGATGTATACTTTATTAACGACTCGTCCAGCGACCATTAACATCAGTATATATTTAACAATTGTGTTTATCTTGCTTTGTGGCCAACGATAAAAATAAACAAAATTAGTACTTTATCCAATTTGAGCTAGGTAATGCAATCTATGGCAAATTGTTTGAAACTTGAAAATCCCACAGCCCAAGACATCATTCTTTATAAATGAAACAAGGTGTATTTGCTAACTGTTTATTCTACAATACATGGATTAAACTTAATAAAACACATATACACACATCAGAGGTGGAAAGTAACGAATTACATTTACTCGCGTTACTGTAATTGAGTAGCTTTTTTGTGTACTTGTACTTTAAGTAATTTTTTTAATCTGTAATTTTACTTTTACTTAAGTATATTTTGTGGGAAGTATTGTACTTTTTGCTACATTTTAAAACACATGAGTAACTGAGTAAAAAAAAAATTGCTCCGTGGAAACAACTGCAGCAAATAATAGGCAGAAGAAGAAACTGGCGCTAAAATCACAAGATGCAGATGCAGATGCAGATGCAGACGGACAAGACAGGCGTTATTGGTGCAGACCCAGCTGAAAACCAGACCCCGTCATATTCTGCTGAAGTTGAACTCAAAGGAATGAAGTGAACCCCTGGCCATATATCCATGCTCTATTATGCAGTGTAAGCTGTGTTTGCCTCGGGAGACCGAACTAACAGCTTATAAAATCTCGACATCAACCCTTCGCAAGCATGTAGAGATAAGGTAAATACTTACATCATTGCATTGGTGGTTAAAATGAAGCTTTAACAGTTTAACAAAAGGTTTTGCACAAATGAGCCAAAAAGACAGTGGTGCAGGGTGTGCAATATCGTCTGCGAAAATATAGTATTGTTGTTTTAACGATGTGCGATTTGACATTATCAGTATTTTGCCAAAAACCAAACAAATCACTCTAAACAGTGTGCCGTGAAATCTAGTAACGTTAGATTAGACTAATCCGTATGAGGCGCCGCCTAGGATTTAAATCAAACTTCGCTTATTAACACACAAAAAACACGTGCATATACACCTATAAACACACACACATACATTAATAATGTGCGAGTGTTTATAGGTGTATATGCATGGAAGTTTATATGTATGTGCGAGTGTTTATAGGTGTATATGCACGTGTTTTTGTGTGTTGATAAACAAAGTTTGATTTAAATCCTAGGCGGCGCCTCATAAATCCGCGTGCATATGGAGTGCTTTCTTTCACTGCGTGGTTCAGTCTGTTAAAATGCGTTTAGAATGATCACAAAATTGAAGATATAGAAGCAGAAAATGTATATATTTATATCATTTAATATAGTAAGTCAACGTCACACGAAGAATGCCGTTTTTCTCAAAAAAATCACCATGATTACATAGGCCTGTAGTTTTTCTTTTTACACAGTTCAAAAAACAAGAAGTTAATTAAGAGACTTACGTTTTAGACACCATATTGCCTGTTTTTGCTCTATTTCGACAACAAAAATAATTCCATACACAGTTTTGCGTCTCTGACTCTGAGCAATGACGTGTTTTGTTCCTGAATGAATTAACCGTTTAAATGATTCTGTTCAATCGCAATGACTCACTTATCAGTGACTTGCTGACACCTACTGGTGGTTCTAATTTAACATTTAAAGTATCTTTTGATTTATTTATTTTTGAATTTCAAATGACTATTTAACATTTGTGACCCTGGCATGGACCACGAAACCAGTCTTAAGTCGCTGGGGTATATTTGTAGCAATAGCCAACAATACATTGTATGGGTTAAAATTATACATTTTTTTTATGCCAAAAATCATTAGCATATTAAGTAAAGATCATGTTCCATTAATATATTTTGTAAATTTCCTACTGTAAATATATCAAAACTAAGAGCTTAATTTGAACAACTTTAAAGGAGATTTTCTCAATATTTGGATTTTTTTGCACCCTCAGATTCCAGATTTCCAAATATTGTCCTATCATAACAAACCATACATCAATGGAAATATAATCTATTCAGCTTTCAGATAATGTATAAATCGCAATTTAGGAAAATGGACCCTTATGGTTTTGTGGTTCAGGGTCACATTTTATGTCTTATTTATCAAAACATTATTTCTGCATTTGTAACTGCAGGCTAAATGCATTCATGTCTGTGTAAATACATCTAAATGCCACTTCAGATGAAGCTTCTGCGTTTCCTCTGCATTGCAAAGATGCATTTTGTTGATACTGATTTAATTTGCCTGGTAACAGCCCAAATGTCTTATTATTCTAATTAACCAATTCCTTTAATTAAAACACCTAGTTTGAGATTTATAGCCCTATCCCAGGTGTGTCAAACTCAGTTCCTGGAGGGCCACAGCCCTAAAGAGTTTATTTCCAACCCTGCTCCAATACACACACCATGTAGTTTCCAAATAAGCCTAAATGATTAGTTTAGCTGTATCAGATGTGTTTAATTAGGGTAATATCTACACTGTGTAGGGCTGTGGCCCTCCGGGAACTGAGTTTGACACCTTTAGTCTATCTCATTTTTCCCTCCCATTGTTAAAATGTAACTAAGTAATTTTTACTCAGAGTATATTTTAACTTAACTACTTTTTACTTTTACTTGAGTATATTTTTTAAACTGGTACTTTTACTTGTACTTAAGTAAAATTTCAGTAATGTAATGGTACTTTTACTTGAGTAGAATATTTTTGTACTCTTTCCAACTCTGACACACATAAACATAAGCACACACATTTTAGGAGTTTTGCGGTTTGAAGAAATAGTTTTAAGGCTAACACTCTTTTGCTATCTCGTAACTTTAACTAGAGGAAGATAACAGCAGAGACGTTGCTATCTTTTCTGCATTCAGATCAATTCATCAGTTCAGTAAGAATAGAGATTTGTTCGGTCTACTTGCTTTCAGCTGAGTTGGCCACAGATCTTTCCTTCAGATGGCTGAGGAAATCCCGGCGGTTGATTGGCTCGTTGCGTGATGTCACTGAGGAAACCCCTCCTGCGATTGGCGGTTGCCTGGTTCCTTTGTGACACGATGACCCTTGATGTTCTTCTCTTCCTTCAGTGTAGTTTCAGGCTTTCAATGTTTTTTCAGGAGTTTGACTAAGTATTTGTAGTGGGGTTATGTTATTGACCAGATGTTACGGTCATGGGCGCTTCGAAGCACAATCAGTGAGCCGAAGCCAAAGTCTTTGCAAGTCAGCCTGATGGTAAGGTGGGGGTCGAGCGCTTCCAGCGTGACCAGCGAAGACGAAGCCGAAGCTTCCAGCAAATCAGTGAGTGAGAAGAAAAAGCCAAAGCTCAAAGCTGTAGTGTTTGTTTTATACAGCTCGATTTGGGTCCACCCAGGGGCGGCTGATCCCAATTAGATTGTTCTTGTGGGGCGGAGCCCCGCACAGCTTCTTTTGCCGTGCCTACATTATCTGATAGTCAATTCATCACATGAAGGAAAATACCTCTAACAACTTATGAAAGTATTCATCATTCATACAATGCTGAGAATCGACATATAGTTGACACCAAATTGTTGCATTTATCATGACCATTTGTATGAAACTAAATATTAGTTATAACTTTACAGGGAACAGTAATACGTCATAGGTTACGAAAAACACCATAGTTTCCACTACACAGCAAGCTTATACAAGACATAAAATACAACCTTAATATATATTGTCTCTTGAGTTTGTTGCTATAATAGTAGCAGGAATTATTCATTGTCTTTTAGCATAAAGTCCATAACAGTTTGCTCATTATTTGTCTGCTCCAGGAGATTAACAACGAAACAGTTCCTATAGACTTCAGAGGACGAAATGTTTATTTTTTCAGGGATCAGGAAGTAATTTCCTGTGGAGGTTTGTGGAGCGTCTGCATCAACGTATATCCCTCGTTGTTGATTAAATCATAAATTTAGGCATTACACGATCAGGGGGTCCTGGGAGTGTCTGTCGCTTTAACATTTTCCAGATGCAACGTTGTTTATGGTAAGCCAGTCAGGAACAACCTTGAAGTTATGTTTCTAAGTGGATCTGGGAGCAAATGTCAGTTATTAGCTCACTCAAAGATGTAGCACTATAAATCTCTCCCTTCCTGTGTCTTTTACAGAGATTAGCAAAGGGGTCCTCCAGACGGAGCGGCGTCATTATTGTCATTAACTCGCAAATGTTAAACAAAATAATCTTATAGTGTTCCTTTGATGTGTGAGAGCCCGAGCTAAGGTGGGCCTATTCACTCAAGTGCTACACTTACTATATGAAATAATATAAATATATACATTTTCTGCCCCTTATATCTTCAATTTTGTGATCATTCTAAATGCATTTTAACAGACAAATCATGCAGTGAAAGAATGCACCCTAAATGCACGCACACACTAGTCTAATCTACTAGATTTCACGGCACACTGTTTAGAGTGTTTTGTTTGGTATTTTACAAAATATTGTAACAATTTCAATATTATAGCAGACAATATTGCACACCCTGCATCACTGTCTTTTTGGCAAATTTGTGCAAAACCTTTTGCTAAACTGTCAAAGCTTAGTTTTAACCACCAATGGGGTTCACTTAATTTAATTCGAGTTGAACTTCAGCCGAATACGCAGAGTTTTGTTTTCAGCTGGGTCTGCACCATAACACCTGTCTTGTCCGTCTGCATCTTTCTAATGATTTTAGCGCCAGTTTGTTCTCCTGCCCATTAGTTACTGCAGTAGTTTCTAGGGAGCGATTTTGTTTTTTTAACTCAGTAATTAATGTGTTTTCAAATGTAGCGAAGTACAATACTTCACACAAAATATACTTAAGTAAAAGTAAAATTACAGATTAGAAAATTGCTTTAAATGAACTTTTTAAATAATAAATTACATTTACACAACAATGCTACTCAATTACAGTAATGGGAGTAAGTGTAATTTGTTAACTTCCACCTCTGATTTCTGGTCAATTGCTTAGCTATAACTTACAATGACAAATTTTCTGCAATAAACATGGCACTTTTATTAACAAAACGAACAAAAATACACAATTACCATGTTATAAGCCTAATATAAAATAACAAACTTATAAAATGTTTAAATGTAAAAAAACTGAAAATCAGCAAACGCTGTGGAAACAAATTAACAAGAAACAGAATGAATAAGAGCAAAAAGAATAAAGCCTGGAGGCACGGAATACACCTTGATGTAAAATAAATAAATGAGCCAAAAATTGAAATAAAGTAAAAATAAGCAAACACTGTGGCTATGGCTGGCCGATCGATTAATTAAAATGTAATGTTTTCCCACAATTGTATTTTTATAAAGCGAGGAATCTATAAATATTACCAAATGCTAAAAATAGACACTTTGACAATAACAGTAAAGAGAAAAAAACGATCCAACCGCATGTTGGTGCACATGCTTTACCGCTCACGTGTGATTCTCTGGTTCCATTCACACAGAATGTGCTTTTGTGTTGACAAAGATGCGACGTGGGCAGTGGAATAGGAAAAAAATGCAAGAAGATGGGAGCTAAACATCTTTTAATAACTAGAGCGCCGTGTTTTTAGAATGCCGTTTCATCCACGAGACGCTGCAAGAAACGCGAGCGCAACAGTCAAACGTCTACATAGAAAAAACAATGGATAAGCAGTGTAATCGAATAAAAAACCTGTGAAAAACTACGACTGTATGTCTGATATTTCATGTTTGCATCAGGGTGACAGGCTGGAAACTGCTGTTCATTGTTTTACTGAGCCTTTAATAATAGCCCTCTAGGTGTTATACCTTCAGTCATTTTGATTTCGAATTACTTGAGAATTTTTAAAGCATTTTTCTTGTATTATTTCTGAACATATGACATATGAACATATATGCATAAGAAAAGTTTGTACAAGATTGTAGTTCATGCATCTTTTCTCCAAAGATAATTAGTGATTTGTTTAACAATTACATCATGATGACAACTTCATGTGTGGTGCACTTAGAATATAATTTTCTTTAGCTAGAGGGTTAATAAATAAAAGTTGCTTGAATTATGTTGTAGTTACATTTTCAAGTTGACTAGTTAAAATCGAGAATTTGTCAAATGTTTTGAGAAAATCGCCCAGCAATAGAAAAAAATAAAAAAACCTTCCAATTTTTTATTTCTTACATTTTTCAATCTTTAATCGTCTGTTCTCTAACTGAACTAAATGAACACCAGTAACACTGTCTATATCCCTCATCCCCTGTGGATGTATATATTATATAGCACCTATATTATATGGCCTAAGGCAAACAGCAAACAAATGCATGCATGGCCACATACAGACCTAAAGGTGATTATATGCTACACAGCCTTGCTTGGGAGGGTTATATTGTACTATGGTTTCTATAGGACATAGGTCTCGAAAACTTGGTCCTGGAGGGCTGGTGTTCTGCAGAGTTCAGCTCCAACCATAATCAAACAAACATGAAACAGCTAATCTAAGCATACTAGAAACTTTCAGGCAGGGGTTTTGAGGCAAGTTGGAGCTAAACTCTGCAGGACACTGGCCTTCTAGGACTGAGTTTGGACACCCGATCAGCCGGTTCTCCAACCCAGCCAATCACAGCGCACCAACTCGTGTATTAATCACCCGCACCTGCAAATCATTCAGTCACTCATCACGCAGCACTTATAAGCACCAGCAGTAACTCACTTCAGTGTCCAGTCTCGTTTCGACATTGTTGGACTCAAGCTTCTCTCAATACATTATTGAAGTTTACAAACTGTGATACTTAACTATTGTGTCATCCTCAGTGTGTTGTCCTTGTCCTCCATCGTCCTTATTTATTATTTTCCATCTATGATAAAGCTGCATGTATTAATTTCTCTCTTCAGAGTATCAGTTGACTGACCCTGTATATGACCACTGCTCATATGAGGTAATCGGCCATTCACAAGATCACAGACATAGAACTGCTCTGCCAGTAAAGCAACAGTTACCTCTGCTGTTGCTCTCTGATATTGCACCAAATCTGTGTGTTTTGTCATACTGTTAGTATCACAAATAATGTATATTACAAATTGAATTGAGAATGTATTCTTCTTCTTCTTCTTCTTACTATTATTATTATACAATAGGCTATTTCTTTATTTATTTTTTATTTTATTTAAATTTTTTCCTCAGTTAGTACTTTTTGGAGGGCTCTGGAAGCATAAAGAGCTTAACTTAAGGTTGGGTTAGGGCAGTGATACTCAAATCTGGCTTGCGAGATCCACTTTCCTGCAGAGTTTAGCTCCAACCCTGATCAAATTCAGCTACCTGTGCTTTTCTAATGATCCTGAAAGCATTGATTAGCATGCTCAGGTGTGTTGGTTAGCGTTAGAGCTAAACAGAGAACACAGAGAACACATCTGCTCTGTGCTGCCTGCTTTACTGGACCCACTACAATTTGCATACCGCAGTAACCGTTCCACAGACGATGCTATTGCCTTCACACTGCACACTGCTCTCTCCCACCTGGAAAATAAGAACACCTATGTGAGGATGCTGTTCGTGGATTATAGTTCGGCATTTAACACCATAGTGCCTGCCACATTGGTTGCGAAGCTCCAGACTCTTGGACTGAACAGATCTCTGTGCAGCTGGATCCTGGACTTCCTGACAGGCAGAAGTCAGGTGGTCAGAATGGGCAACAACACCTCATCTCCCCTGATCCTCAACACTGGCGCGTCCTCAGCCCACTCCTGTACTCCCTGTACACACATTTCAGTCAGAAATCTTGGTGTAATCTTCGATGACCAGCTGACCTTCAAAGAGCACATTGCAAAGACTGCTCGATCTTGCAGGTTTGCACTACAAATGCATGTGGCCGCTGTGCCCCGAGAGAGAGAGACTTTTTGACTGTTAACACACTTTATTAAAACATCTAAAAACAAGTGCTACATTATACCCCACACATATCACATTGCAATGTCTTCAGGAGGCATTAAGAAAACACACCAAAAAAAAAAAAATCACCAATGATAATAAACAGTCCTAATCAACATGACTACCATGTATCACCAATTAAACATTATTTCCCCATCTTCACAAAGTGACAGTAAAGCTCTATTTGCACACCACTTGAACTCAAACTCAAGCAAGTTATTTGTAATTTGAAAGACTCTATGTTCCACTCTTATTCTGGATTCCACCAAAGCAGTAAAAAGCTTAAGAAGATTTATATTCCATCCTTCAGTAGCCAGTCTACATGACTTCCAAATGGCTAATTTGGCTTGTCCGATTATGAAATTTGCAACAGTACACTGTTCTCTGTGCGCTCTTGAGTACTTACATCCATAGATAAAAAGTGTCTTGTTAAAAACAAAACCCGTTACCAAGTAAACCTTCTATCAATGTAAATAATGGACCCAATCTAAAACACTCAGTGAAAACATGAAAAATTGATTCTGGTAATGAACAGAAAATACAAGATGGTGAAACATTTAGGTTGAATTTAGAAATGTGAGAATTAGTAGGCAATGCACAATGTAGTTGTCACGGTTCATGAATCCGCTGTCTCATTCTGATGTGTTTGTATGTGTGTGTGTGTGTCTGTGTGGGCGTGGTTACCCAATCTGGTTGATTATCTGCGCCAGCTGTGATCAATCCCCGTTCCCTTTATATGTTCAGTGATCTCCATTTCATGTTGTCAGATCGTTGTGGCTTCCCCGGTGTTGTGTCCTGTTCCTGTGTGGCTCTCTCTCTCGTTCCCCGTGTGGATTTCGTCTTCGTGGATTCTCGCTGTTGTTCTTCTCTCGTCTGGATTGGTTATTGTTCCTGGTTCCTGAGCACACCTATCTCCGCACACCATCTCCGGGTTGCCTATCAAGATCCCTGCGTCACATCTTCATCTGAGTGTTTGTCTCCCTGACCTGTGTTCTCATCTGATCGACTTAAATAAATAATATTTTACTTGCTATTGTATCTGTCTCTGTTTCGGCACAGTAGTAGCCTCCACTGCAAATCACCAGATCGTTTAGGTAGAGGACCCTTATAGAAAAGCCTCCAAGATGGAGAAAGTTCAACAGGGACTGTTAAAAATCTTCTCCATTTTGTATCACCTCTGTCTTTAATATACTCAAAATAATAAATTTTAACACATATCTGATAAATGTCTCTCTTTCCGGCATCTTGAAAATCAATCTCTTGTAATCTATTAAATTTCAACAGCTTTCCTTCCTGACCCACTTCAACACAAACCTTGGGAGACACAAATAACAGGAAAAAACACTCTAGAAGGGCCTCCGGACAGAAAACAAATTACAAACAGGAGAAGTGTGGGGGGAAGAGCTGCTTTCAAGCCACCTATGAGCTGCTCTACCATCCTGACTGATCTAAAACCAGCCCGATTGCAAATGTCCACCACTGACCTCCATGTTTTAGACGATGTGTTGACCAAGTCTGAAACTTTGGTCAATCTTTTTTCCATAAAAGTTTTAACAATTGTATTAGATGTACAAATATTATCTCCTAGAAGAGAGTTGTAAAACAGTGGTTCTTCAAGGCCAAAATGATTGCTTTCATGTCTAATCAGTTTAAAACCCTTCCAAATGTTTAGAATAGAAACATAAAATTTGACATTGTTTGAAAAAATCCCATCATAAGAAGACATTAAAACAAGTGCCTATCAAAACAGAAACCACCAAACGTTCTGAGCAAAGCCAGACCAAACGACACCCATGGCCTAAAATCCACAGAGTAGAGTAGGTTTTGGTCTTTAACCTCATAGCTTTAACCTTTGCTGCCAAATCGATCAACCCTTGGCCCCCTTCATTCACTGGCAAATAAAGGACAGCAGGCGGAAGCCAATGGTAGCCACCCCAGAAAAAAATCAACAAAAGTCTTCTGCAGACGCTGCAACACATCTTTTGGTGGATCAAGCACATTTAAGCGATGCCACATCATGGAGGCTACCAAGTTGTTTATAATAAGCACTCTTCCCTTATATGACAATTGAGACAGAATCCATTTCCATTTTTGTAAACGGCCAGAAACTTTTTCAAAAATACCATCCCAGTTCTTCTGAATATATTGGTCAGTCCCAAGGAAAACTCCCAGCACTTTAAACCCTTCCAGACTCCAGGAACAATTCTGCGGAAGTACTGGAGGGCCCTCATTCTCCCATTCACCCATTAAAAGGAATGCACACTTTTGCCAATTGATTCGAGAGGAGGAGGCTTTCTGATAAACCTCTAGAGCTACTCCCATATCCATAACATTCTGAGCAGATCTAATGATAACAGTAACATCATCAGCGTAGGCACTAAGTCTAGCAGTTATCAGATCTGAGGTAGACGGACACACTGTTGATATGCCACCCAGCTTGTTTCTTAATGCGACCAATAAAAGTTCAATAGCAATGGCATGTAGGATTCCTGAGAGACCACACCCCTGCCTTATGCCTCTGCTGAATACACTCGATCATTGCTACACTCCGCTCAAAAATCCCTACAAAGCCCACTCACTGCCGGCTTTTGGCAAATCAGATCATGCCGCCATTTTCCTCACACCGGAATACAAACAAAGGATCGTTCATGAACCGCCGGTGGAGAGGAAATTGACGCGCTGGTCCTCCCACTCTGAAGCTATGCTACAGGCGTCTCTTGATGACGTCGACTGGGACATGTTCCGAGTGAGTTCATCTGACATCAGCGAATTCACGGATGTAGCATTAGGCTTCGTAAACACACTAACCGAACAGGCCACTGAAACGGTAACAATAAGGACATTTTCTAATCAGAAACCGTGGGTGGACAGATCAATCCGTGATGCGGTTAACCATCGTACTGCCGCATACAACGCCGGTCTGTTGTCAGGAAACATGAGCGAGTACAAAGCATCGTGCTACGCTCTCCGTCGTGCAGTAAGAGCCGCTAAACGCCAGTACAGGGAGAGAATTGCGTCACATTTCCAGCTCAATGACTCTCGACGCATGTGGCAGGGACTGAAGACCATATGTTCCTCTGGAAATAACTCCTCCGCAGAGGTGAGAGCAGATCCGTTGCTGGCCAAAGAGCTAAACACCTTCTACGGCCACTTTGAATGTAATGGCGGCGCGACTCTGCCGAATAGCCCGTCAGGAAGCAGCAGATAGGGCAGCGATCATGTTATCACCGTGTCAGAGGATGAAGTTCGGAGGGAACTAAGGAGAGTGAACGTCAGAAAAGCAGCAGGACCCGATGGGATTACTGGCCGCGTTCTGAGGTCCTGTGCTGATCAGCTTGCTGGTTTGTTTACTTCCATATTTAATGAGTCCCTTACTACCTCTGTTGTTCCCACCTCCTTTAAAAAATCTGTCATAATCCCTGTGCCTAAGAACAGTAAACCCTCTTGCCTGAATGACTATCGTCCAGTTGCCCTCACATCGACAGTCATGAAGGTTTTTGAGAGACTTTTAAAGAAACACATTTGCTCCTCCATCCCTGCTACTTTGGACCCTCTTCTGTTTGCCTATCAGCCAAATAGGTCTACTGATGATGCCATCTCCCAGGTACTGCACTCTTCCCTCACTCACATTGACAGCAACTATGTCAGGCTGCTATTCATTGACTATAGCTCAGCTTTCAACACTATAGTCCCCACCAAGCTAGCTGTCAAACTCTCAAACCTCGGCCTTAACACTTCACTCTGTGACTGGATTCAAGATTTCCTCACCGCCAGACCACAAGTGGTGAAAGTCGGCCAGTTCACCTCCAACTCCATCACCCTGAACATAGGAGCCCCACAGGGCTGTGTCCTGAGGCCCCTGCTCTACTCTCTCTACACCCACGACTGCGTGTCCTCTCACAGCTCCACTTCTATTGTCAAATTTGCGGATGATACTGTGGTTCTGGGCCTCATTAACAACGATGACGAGGCCGCATACTTGGATGAGGTGGAGAGACTCACATCATGGTGCCAGGACAACTGTCTCTCTCTGAACGTGAGCAAAACTAAAGAGCTGATTGTAGACTTCAGGAAGAGACAGCAGCGGCCCTACACTCCTCTTATGATCAGTGGGACCCATGTGGAGAGGGTGAGCAGCTTCAATTATCTTGGTGTAAACATCTCCGAGGACCTGACATGGACTACACACATTCAAACACAGGTTAAGAAAGCCAGGCAAAGACTGTACCATCTGCGACAGCTGAGGAAATTCAGGGTCTCACCAGCTATCCTGAAAACTTTGTATTCAGGGGCCATAGAAAGTGTATTGACTCTTTCCATTTCAGTGTGGTATGGTAATTCCTCAAACCAGGACTGCAAAGCTCTACAGAGAGTCGTGCGCTTAGCTGAGCGCATCTCAGGGTCTACTCTCCCCTCTCTGCAGGACATCTACCTCAAACGCTGCAAAAGCAGAGCTGCTAAAATCCTCAAAGACTCAACTCACCCCGGTAACCATCTTTTCCGTTTACTGCCATCTGGCAAGCGCTTCAGGAGCATGATGGCAAAAACTGAGAGACTGAGGAGGAGCTTCTTCCCTCAGGCCATCAGGCTCCTTAACACAAACCCAGTCTCATAAACACTTACAAGATTGTTAACTGTAATCATCCATATTCTCATCACCCTTATTGCTGCTTTGTGTACATACCCTGAACAACCCGTCTGCACACCCCTCTTATTCATATTACTATTTATTAAGTCCCGGTACACTGTTTTTAGCACATCTTATTGTTTTGCACATCTTATTGTTTTGCACTTTTTATTCATTTGCACATTTTACTCTTATTTCTCTTTTTTTATCATACATATGCTCTTGTGTTGTGTTACTTTTATATAATTTTTATTTTTATTATTTTGCACTGTCCACTGAGCAGACCTGATTTGATTTACATTTCACTTCTGATTATACCCTGTATAATTTATTATGAGACAAATAAAGAAACCTTGAACCTAAAGAAACCTTGCTTACTCTGAAAGGTCTTGTGAGGGTACCATTAATTTTGAGCATGCTATATGTATCAGTATACAAGAGTCTTATATAAGCAATGATAGATGGACCGAAACCAAAAGCCTCAAGGCACTTAAACAGGAACCCATGGTCCACCCGGTCAAAGGCTTTCTCCTGGTCCAAAGAGACAAAACCGATGTTAATTTTGTGTACCTTAGCAAAATAAATCAAGTCCCGAATCAAAAAAACATTATCAAAAATAGTCCTTCCTGGGATGCAGTATGACTGATCTGCATGAATCACTGAGGAAATGTAGAGTTTAATTCTGTTAGTTAAAGACTTTGAAAGTATCTTATAGTCAAATCCGAGTAAAGAGACTGGACGCCAGCATCTGATGTCTTCAAGATCACCCTTTTTAGGCAATAGTGTGACCCCAGCTCTGCGTAGACTCACTGGAAGAGTCCCTTTTTTTAAACTTTCCATAAAAACAGAAAACAAATCCCTTCCAATGACAGGCCAAAACTGTCTATACAATTCTGCATTAAGTCCATCCAATCCTGGAGCTTTGCCAGAAGACATCTATTGAACAGCTACAGATAATTCATCAAAAGTCAATAGTTTATCAAGCATAGATTTTTCCCCTTCTGAAAACTGAGGTAAATCCTGAAGGAGGTCAGCCATCTCCTCATCGCAGGGTTCAGCTCTGTAAAGATCCTCATAAAAAGACATAAGTGCATAAGAAATAATCCCATGACCATCAGTGATCCTCCTCCCCTGTGGAACTTTCAAACAGCCTAAAATCTTCTTATCCACAGTCTTCTTCTCCAGGTCAAAGAAAAAAGATGTAGGAGCATCCATACTATTACAAGTTAAAAATCTTGCACGAATAACTATCTCCTGGGCTCTTTCCTCAAATAGATTTCGCAAAAGAAATTTGTTGCGTTCCAAAGACTCAGTGGTATCAACAACATCCCCTTCAATATTAAGTTGAAGTATCTCTTGTTCCAACTGTGCCATCTTATTGTCAAATGAACTTTTCATAAAAGCAAAGTAACTCTGGCAAAACAATTTTATTGAATTTTGCCAATGTCCCACCACTGGCTCAGGGACTTATACTGTGTTTTTCTCTCTCTCCAGATCTCCCAGAAATAAGTGAAGGCGTGCACAAAGCTGTGATCTAATAATAATCTGCTATTAAATTTCCAATAGGAATACTTGAAAGTGCTCTCTGAAGTGATGACATCAATAGACAAGAAATTATGATCAGACAAACCAGTAGGAAATATACAGCTGTTATAGAAATGGTCTCTTTTACATTGTTGTACATAAATCCTATCCAGCCTAGCCCCAGATACCATATTGCAGTTTACTTTCACCCAGGTATATTGCCTGACCTGAGGAAATGATTCTCTCCAAACATCTACAAGATCATGATAAACAATCAGAGACCGAAGCACAGCTGCTGATTTACTGTGGGGTTCTTCATGGTTCCTGTCTAAAGTATGACTTAAAGTACAGTTAAAATCCTCAGCCAATACAATGGTCCTAACATGAGAAATGTGACTTAAAGCAGTTTTAAGTTTTTCAAAGAAAATAACACGTTCTGACCCAAAATTGGGTGCATACACATTGACAAAAGAAAAATCTATGCCATGAATAGTTACATCAACTCTCAGCAATCGACCAGAAATTAATTCAAATATACTAACAGGTTGCTCTTTGTAATTAGGTGCCTAACTCAAACATACTATGTTCAATGCTCTATGTTTACCTTTTTAAATGCATATTGCTCACCGTTCCCTGTCTTTTTGAAGCCACCGGTTCGCGGTGAGCCGGATGCGAGGTCCCTTCCATCGCTGCTTGCAGCTTTAATTAGGGACCGAGCACTAATGGTGCGAGGACCCTCTTGAATCTGCTTCGTTTATTATTATTAGGGACCGAGCACAGATGGTGCGAGGACCCTATTGAATCTGCTCCGTTTATTAGGGACCGAGCACCGATGGTGCGAGGACCCTATTGTATCTGTGTTATTTATTATTATTATTATTTTCCAAACTTAATTGCATTTTTGAGGGCCTAGACATGCTCGAAAAGTCAGGAAATTTTGCACACGCATCAGAACTGGTGGAAATTTACGTCTTATATGGGTTTTAAAAGTGGGTGTGGCAAAATGGCTCGACAGCGCCACCTATACTTTTTTAGCGGAGAGCCCTCGGGCTACGTTTCACGTACATGTATGAAAATCGGTACACTCATGTAACATAACAATACCTACAAATAAGTCTCCTGGAACGAAATCCGAAACCCAACAGGAAGTCGGTTATTTTGAATTTTCTCGTCATATTTAGTGACATTTTTGCCATTTTCAGGTGTCATACTTTAACGAACTCCTCCCAGAGATTTATTCAGATGAACACCAAAATTGGTCATTGTAATCTAAAGCCCTTTGTGACGTTATATTGCGAAGATCTAGAGTTTTCATCGGAGGGCGTGTCCGTGGCGTCCTGTCAAATTTCGATGTTTCGCCATGAAACAGGAAGTTGTTATATCTCAGGCATGCTATGTCCGATCTGCACCAAACTTCACATGTTTGATAAGACTCCTGATATGAAGAGATCTATATGACCATATTCAGTTATAGTAATAGCGCCACCTGCTGGCAACAGGAAGTGACATGTTTTACTCTGTAACTAACTCCTCCTACAGATTTAATGACATCAACATAATATTTAGGTCAGTCTAACCTAAAGGCCTTTGTGATGTTAAATTGCGAAGATCTAGAGTTTTCGTTAAAGGGCGTGTCCTTTGCGGCATCACAGATTTCGATGTCTCGCCATGGGAATAAAAGTTGTTGTAACTCAGCCATACAATGTTCGATCTGCCCCAGACTTCACATGTTCGATAAGAATCCAGGCCTGAACACATCTGAATATGGGTTTCAGAAGTAGGTGTGGCAAAATGGCTCGACAGCGCCACCTATACTCATTCAGCGGAGAGCCCTCGGGCTACGTTTCACGTACATGTACGAAAATCGGTACACTCATGTAACATAACAATACCTACAAAAAAGTATTCTGGAACGAAATCCGAAACCCAACAGGAAGTCTGTTATTTTGAATTTTCTTGTCATATTTAGTGACATTTTTGCCATTTGCAGGTGTCATACTTTAACGAACTCCTCCCAGAGATTTATTCGGATGAACACCAAAATTGGTCATTGTAATCTAAAGCCCTTTGTGACGTTAAATTGCGAAGATCTAGAGTTTTCATCAGAGGGCGTGTCCGTGACGTCCTGTCAAATTTCGATGTTTCGCCATGAAACAGGAAGATGTTATATCTCAGGCATGCTATGTCCGATCTGCACCAAACTTCACATGTTTGATAAGACTCCTGATATGAAGAGATCTACATGACCATATTCAGTTATAGTAATAGCGCCACCTGCTGGCAACAGGAAGTGACATGTTTTTACTCTGCAACTAACTCCTCCTACAGATTTAATGACATCAACATAATATTTAGGTCAGTCTAACCTAAAGGCCTTTGTGATGTTAAATTGCGAAGATCTAGAGTTTTCGTTAAAGGGCGTGTCCTTGGCGGCATCACAGATTTTGATGTCTCGCCATGGGAATAAAAGTTGTTGTAACTCAGCCATACAATGTTCGATCTGCCCCAGACTTCACATGTTTGATAACAATCCAGGCCTGAACACATCTAAATACGAATATTCCATTATAATCAGAGCGCCACCTGCTGGCAACAGGAAATGGCTTGTTTTACACTAACTTAAACATGCAATGTCCAATCTGCACCAAACTGCACATGTTTGACAAGACTCCTGACCTGAAAAGATCTAAGTGACCATATTCATATAAATTCATAGCGCCACCTGCTGGCAACAGGAAGTGATATGTTTTACTCTGTAACTAACTTCTCCTAGAGATTTTAATGACATCAACATAATATATGGGTCAGTCTAATCTAAAGGCCTTTGTGATGTTGAATTGCAAAGAGCTTGAGTTTTCGCTAATGGGCGTGTCTATGGCGGCGTGACAAAATTCGATGTCTCAACAAATAAGAAGCTGTCATTACTCAGCCATAAAATGTCCGATCTGTCCCAAACTTCACACGTTTGATAAGAGCCATAGCCTGAAGACATCTCTGTGCCAATGTTTAGTTATAGACATAGCGCCACCTGCTGGCAACAGGAAATTACTTGTTTTAGACTAACTTAAACATGCAATGTCCAATGTGCGCCAAACTTCACATGTTTGAAAAGATTCATGGCCTGAAGTCATCTACGTGACAATGTTTGGTTATAGACATAGCGCCACCTACTGGCAACAGGAAATTACTTGTTTTACACTAACTTAAACATGCAATGTCCAATCTGCACCAAACTTCATATGTTTTTTTTAAAAGTACTGGATGAAGACATCTACATGCCAATGTTCAGTTATGGACGTTGCGCCACCAGCTGGCAGCAGGTTTGGTACATATAAATGACTTTGACAAATTCCTCTAAATTTACCTTTTTAAATGCATATTGCTCACCGTTCCCTGTCTTTCTGAAGCCACCGGTCGGCGGTGAGCCGGGCGAGGTCCCTTCCATCGCTGCTTGCAGCTTTAATTATTCTTATTTTTCTTCTTCTTCTTCTCCAAACTTAATCGCATTTTAGAGGGCCTAAACATGTTTGAAAAGTCAGGAAGCTTTGCACACGCATCAGAACTGGTTAGGGACCGAGCACCGATGGTGCGAGGACCCTATTGAATCTGCTCCGTTTATTATTATTAGGGACCGAGCACCGATGGTGCAGAGGACCCTATTGAATCTGCTCCGTTTATTAGGGACCGAGCACCGATGGTGCGAGGACCCTATTGTATCTGTGTTGTTTATTAGGGACCGAGCACCGATGGTGCGAGGACCCTATTGAATCTGCTCCGTTTATTATTCTTCTTCTTCTTCTTCTTCTTCTCCAAACTTAATCGCATTTTAGAGGGCCTAAACATGCTCGAAAAGTCAGGAAACTTTGCACACGTGTCAGAACTGGTGAAAATTTACGTCTGATATGGGTTTCAGAAGTAGGTGTGGCAAAATGGCTCGACAGCGCCACCTATAAATATTCAGCGGAGTGCGCCTCGAGCTACGTTTCACGTACATGTACGAAAATCGGTACACTTATGTAACTTAACAATACCTACAAAAAAGTCTCAGGGTACGAAATCAGAAACCCAACAGGAAGTCGGCTATTTTTAATTTTCTCGTCATATTTTGTGTCATTTTTGCCATTTTCAGGTGTCATACTTTAACGAACTCCTCCCAGAGATTTATTCAGATGAACACCAAAATTGGTCAGTGTAATCTAAAGCCCTTTGTGACGTTAAATTGCGAAGATCTAGAGTTTTCACCGGAGGGCGTGTCCGTGGCGTCCTGTCAAATTTTGATGTTTCGCCATGAAACAGGAAGTTGTTATATCTCAGGCATGCTATGTCCGATCTACACCAAACTTCACACATTTGATAAGAATCCTGACCTGAAGAGATCTAAGTGACCATATTCAGTTATAGTCATAGCGCCACCTGCTGGCAACAGGAAGTGACATGTTTTACTCTGTAACTAACTCCTCCTAGAGATTTAATGACATAAACATAATATTTAGGTCAGTCTAACCTAAAGGCCTTTGTGATGTTAAATTGCGAAGATCTAGACTTTTCGTTAAAGGGCGTGTCCATGGCGGCATCACAAATTTCGATGTCTCGCCATGGGAATAAAAGTTGTTGTAACTCAGCCATACAATGTCCGCTCTGCCCCAGACTTCACACGTTCGATAAGAATCCAGGCCTAAACACATCTAAATATGAATATTTCATTATAATTAGAGCGCCACCTGCTGGCAACAGGAAATGACTTCTTTTACACTATCTTAAACATGCAATGTCCAATCTGCACCAAACGTCACATATTTGGTAAGAGTCCTGGCCTGAAAACACCTAAAGGCCAAAAATCAGATATAATCATAGCGCCACCTGCTGACAACAGGATATATCATGCTTCACACTAACTCAAACATACCATGTTCAATCTGCACCAAAATTCATATGTTTGATAAAATTATTGGTCTGAAGACATCTACATGCCAATGTTTAGTTATAGACATAGCGCCACCTGGTGGCTACAGGAAATTACTTGTTTTACACCAACTTAAACATGCATTGTACAATCTGCACCAAAGTTCCCATATTTGGTAAGATTCCTGGCCTGAAGACATCTAAAGGCCAATATTCAGATGTAATCATAGTGCCACCTGTTGACAACAGGATGTGTCAGGCTTTACACTAACTCAAACATACTATGTTCAATCTGCACCAAACTTCATATGTTTGATAAAAGTGCTAGACTGAAGACATATACATGTTAATGTTCAGTTATGGACATAGCGCCACCAGCTGGCAGCAGGTTTGACATATAAATGACTATGACACGTTCCTCTATATTTACCTTTTTAAATGCATATTGCTCACCGTTCCCTGTCTTTCTGAAGTTGGCGGTGCTGGGTGCGAGGTCCCTTCCATCGCTGCTTGCAGCTTTAATTATTATTATTTTCCAAACTTAATCGCATTTTTGAGGGCCTAAACATGCTCGAAAAGTCAGGAAATTTTGCACACGCATCAGAACTGGTGGATATTTACGTCTTATATGGGTTTCAGAAGTAGGTGTGGCAAAATGGCTCGACAGCGCCACCTATACTTTTTCAGCGGAAAGCCCTCGGGCTACGTTTCTCGTACATGTATGAAAATCGGTACACTCGTGTAACATAACAATACCTACAAAAAAGTATTCTGGAACGAAATCTGAAACCCAAGAGGAAGTTGGTTATTTTGAATTTTCTCGTCATATTTAGTGACATTTTTGCCATTTGCAGGTGTCATATTTTAACGAACTCCTCTCAGAGATTTATTCGGATGAACACCAAAATTGGTCATTGTAATCTAAAGCCCTTTTTGACGTTAAATTGCGAAGATCTAGAGTTTTCATCAGAGGGCGTGTCCGTGGCATCCTGTCAAATTTCGATGTTTCGCCATGAAACAGGAAGTTGTTATATCTCAGGCATGCTATGTCCGATCTGCACCAAACTTCACATGTTTGATAAGACTCCTGATATGAAGAGATCTAGATGACCATATTCAGTTATAGTAATAGCGCCACCTGCTGGCAACAGGAAGTGACATGTTTTACTCTGTAACTAACTCCTCGTACAGATTTAATGACATCAACATAATATTTAGGTCAGTCTAACCTAAAGGCCTTTGTGATGTTAAATTGTGAAGATCTAGAGTTTTCGTTAAAGGGCGTGTCCTTGGCGGCATCACAGATTTCGATGTCTCACCATGGGAATAAAAGTTGTTGTAACTCAGCCATACAATGTTCGATCTGCCCCAGACTTCACATGTTCGATAAGAATCCAGGCCTGAACACATCTGAATATGGGTTTCAGATGTAGGTGTGGCAAAATGGCTCGACAGCGCCACCTATACTCATTCAGCGGAGAGCCCTCGGGCTACGTCTCACGTACATGGACGAAAATCGGTACACTCATGTAACATAACAATACCTACAAAAAAGTATCCTGGAACGAAATCCGAAACCCAACAGGAAGTCGGTTATTTTGAATTTTCTCGTCATATTTAGTGACATTTTTGCCATTTGCAGGTGTCATACTTTAACGAATTCCTCCCAGAGATTTATTTGGATGAACACCAAAATTGGTCATTGTAATCTAAAGCCCTTTGTGACGTTAAATTGCGAAGATCTAGAGTTTTCATCGGAGGGCGTGTCCGTGGCGTCCTGTCAAATTTCGATGTTTCGCCATGAAACAGGAAGTTGTTATAACTCAGGCATGCTATGTCCAATCTGCACCAAACTTCACATGTTTGATAAGACTCCTGATTTGAAGAGATCTAAATTATCATATTCAGTTATAGTCATAGCGCCACCTGCTGGCAATAGGAAGTGATATGTTTTACTCTGTAACTAACTCCTCCTAGAGATTTAATGACATCAACATAATATTTAGGTCAGTCTAACCTAACGGCCTTTGTGATGTTAAATTGCGAAGATCTAGAGTTTTCGTTAAAGAGCGTGTCCTTGGCGGCATCACAAATTTTGATGTCTCGCCATGGGAATAAAAGTTGTTGTAACTCAGCCATGCAATAACCGATCTGCCCCAGACTTCACACGTTCGATGAGAATCCAGGCCTGAAAACATCTAAATACGAATATTCCATTATAATCAGAGCGCCACCTGCTGGCCACAGGAAATGACTTGATTTACACTTACTTAAACATGCAATGTTCAATCTGCACCAAACTTCACATATTTGGTAAGACTCCTGACCTGAAGAGATCTAAGTGACCATATTCATATAAATTCATAGCGCCACCTGCTGGCAACAGGAAGTGACATGTTTTACTCTGTAACTAACTCCTCCTACAGATTTAATGACATCAACATAATATTTAGGTCAGTCTAACCTAAAGGCCTTTGTGATGTTAAATTGCGAAGATCTAGAGTTTTCGTTAAAGGGCGTGTCCTTGGCGGCATCACAGATTTCGATGTCTCGCCATGGGAATAAAAGTTGTTGTAACTCAGCCATACAATGTTCGATCTGCCCCAGACTTCACATGTTCGATAAGAATCCAGGCCTGAACACATCTGAATATGGGTTTCAGATGTAGGTGTGGCAAAATGGCTCGACAGCGCCACCTATACTCATTCAGCGGAGAGCCCTCGGGCTATGTCTCACGTACATGGACGAAAATCGGTACACTCATGTAACATAACAATACCTACAAAAAAGTATCCTGGAACGAAATCCGAAACCCAACAGGAAGTCGGTTATTTTGAATTTTCTCGTCATATTTAGTGACATTTTTGCCATTTGCAGGTGTCATACTTTAACGAATTCCTCCCAGAGATTTATTTGGATGAGCACCAAAATTGGTCATTGTAATCTAAAGCCCTTTGTGACGTTAAATTGCGAAGATCTAGAGTTTTCATCGGAGGGCGTGTCCGTGGCGTCCTGTCAAATTTCGATGTTTCGCCATGAAACAGGAAGTTGTTATAACTCAGGCATGCTATGTCCAATCTGCACCAAACTTCACATGTTTGATAAGACTCCTGATTTGAAGAGATCTAAATTATCATATTCAGTTATAGTCATAGCGCCACCTGCTGGCAATAGGAAGTGATATGTTTTACTCTGTAACTAACTCCTCCTAGAGATTTAATGACATCAACATAATATTTAGGTCAGTCTAACCTAACGGCCTTTGTGATGTTAAATTGCGAAGATCTAGAGTTTTCGTTAAAGAGCGTGTCCTTGGCGGCATCACAAATTTCGATGTCTCGCCATGGGAATAAAAGTTGTTGTAACTCAGCCATGCAATAACCGATCTGCCCCAGACTTCACACGTTCGATGAGAATCCAGGCCTGAAAACATCTAAATACGAATATTCCATTATAATCAGAGCGCCACCTGCTGGCCACAGGAAATGACTTGATTTACACTTACTTAAACATGCAATGTTCAATCTGCACCAAACTTCACATATTTGGTAAGACTCCTGACCTGAAGAGATCTAAGTGACCATATTCATATAAATTCATAGGGCCACCTGCTGGCAACAGGAAGTGATGTGTTTTACTCTGTAACTAACTCCTCTTAGAGATTTAATGACATCAACATAATATATAGGTCAGTCTAATCTAAAGGCCTTTGTGATGTTGAATTGCGAAGAGCTTGAGTTTTCGCTAATGGGTGTGTCCATGGCGGCTTGACAAAATTTGATGTCTCGCCATGGGAATAGAAGCTGTTGTTACTCAGCCATAAAATGTCCGATCTGTCCCAAACTTCACACGTTTGATAAGAGCCATGGCCTGAAGACATCATGCCAATGTTTAGTTATAGACATAGCGCCACCTGCTGGCTACAGGAAATTACTTGTTTTAAACCAAATTCAACATGCAATGTCCAATCTGCACCAAACTTCACACGTTTGATAAGAGCCATTGCCTGAAGACATCTACGTGACAATGTTTAGTTATAGACATAGCGCCACCTGCTGGCAACAGGAAATTACTTGTTTTACACTAACTTAAACATGCAATGTCCAATCTGCACTAAACTTCATATATTTTTTTAAAAGTACTGGATGAAGACATCTACATGCCAATGTTCAGTTATGGACGTTGCGCCACCAGCTGACAGCAGGTTTGGTACATATAAATGACTTTGACATATTCCTCTATATTTACCTTTTTAAATGCATATTGCTCACCGTTCCCTGTCTTTCTGAAGCCACCGATCGGCGGTGAGCCGGGCTAGGTACCTTCCATCGCTGCTTGCAGCTTTAATTAGGGACCGAGCACCGATGGTGCAGAGGACCCTATTGAATCTGCTCCGTTTATTATTATTATTAAGTTGGCTTGTGAAAGCCAACTTACTGAAATCCTATTTAAACTTATTCTTATTAAGTTGGCTTGGGAAAGCCAACTTACTGTTATTCTATTTATACTTATTCTTATTATTAGTGGAGCTTGCCAAAGGCAAGGCTTCACTATTGTTCTCTTGCATACATATTAGTGGAGCTTGCCAAAGGCAAGGCTTCACTATTGTTCTCTTGCATACTTATTAGTGGAGCTTGCCAAAGGCAAGGCTTCACTATTGTTCTCTTGCATACTTATTATTAATGGTGCTTGCCTATGGCAAAGCAACATTACTGTTATTGCTCATACTTATTATTATTAATGGTGCTTGCCTATGGCAAAGCAACATTACTGTTATTGCTCATACTTATTAATGGTGCTTGCCATTTATGGCAAAGCACAGTATTGTTATCCGTCATACTTATTATTATTATTCCACTTTTTTTTCGGCACGCTACTCCTCCCGCAGTTTTTGTCACAGAGCCATGAATGAGGTGTCAAAATGTGCGGCCTAATCGGGAATGGTGTGCTATGACTTTTATAAGCGATCGGGGGTACGATGTTCGCCCCAGGGGCGAAAAATCGCCCAAAAAGTCCCATTGACAATGCATGGGGCCAACTTTGGCGGGTCGTAGCTCAGAGCGAGAATTTCGTAGAAACTTATGAATCACCACACTTGAAGAGGCTGGCAGGCTCTGTAAGACCATACCTCAAAATGGGGTAAAAGTTGCACCCCTGGGGGGCAGGAGCGTCCCAAAGTTGCCCCATTGACTTTCAATGGTGTAGGACGGCCCATGAAATGGGCCGTCCTACACCATAGAAACGGCTTTTCAATTGAACATAACTCTGGATCACAGTGTCATAGAGACAAGGGGGCGGGCTCATTTGACTCAGACGACCAATCAGCATCTCAGGATCATTGTGAAGCTATCAAGCCACGCCCCTAGCAACCATTTAGAGCACCTTAGCAACACGTCCCATAGACTTCCATTGAAAGAGATCAAAGGGATATCTCAGGATAGAAGTGTCATAGAAACATGAGGGTGGGCTCGTTTGACTCGGGGCAGCAAGCAGCCAATCCTGAATCACCTCAACACTCACTGGCCACGCCCTAGCAACCAATGTCGAGCACCTTAGCAACCAAAATTCACAGAGGAATATCTTCCATTCTGAATGTCACAGAGGCGTGGGAGTTGGTTTATATCATTCATACCGACAAGAAGCCTTTGGAGTATCGTGATTGCTAGCTGCCAAGCCACTCCCTAGCAACCAAACAGAGTACCCTAGCAACCGTTTTGCAAGACCTATATCTCTGCATCAGAACATCGTAGAGAGATGGGGGTTGGTTTATACATTCACACTGACTTTGGAGCTTCATGATTGGCAGCTGCCAAGCCACTCCCTAGCAACCAAACAGAGTACCCTAGCAACCGTTTTGCAAGACCAATATCTCTGCATCAGAACATCGTATAGAGATGGGGGTTGGCTCTTTTGACTCATGCTAGCAAACAGGACTTGCTACATGCTACACATGCTAGCAGTGAATAGCTACATGCTAATAGCGCTTAGCTAAGTGCTAAATCATGCCAATAAAATGCTACAAACTCCATAGTAACCATCTGTGACAACTACCAACCACCTTGTAACAACATAGCAACCACTCAGATTACCCTAAATGCTAATCATGCTAGCAACATGCTAATCATGCTAGCAACATGCTAATCACGCTAAAAACATGCTAGGAACATGCTAATCATGCTAAAATCATGTTAGCAACATGCTAATCATGCTAGCAACATGCTAGCAACATGCTAATCATGCTAGCAACATGCTAGTCACATGCTAATCA
This sequence comes from Oxygymnocypris stewartii, assembly GCA_003573665.1. Lineage (NCBI taxonomy): Eukaryota > Metazoa > Chordata > Actinopteri > Cypriniformes > Cyprinidae > Oxygymnocypris > Oxygymnocypris stewartii. Next base: position 520,935 of record QVTF01022897.1, read on the forward strand.
TGCTAGCAACATGCTAAAAACATGCTAATCACGCTAGAATCATGCTAGCAACATGCTAACAACATGCTAATCATGCTAGCAACATGCTAGAAACATGCTAATCACGCTAGCAACATGCTAGCACACAGCGAATATGCT